>JARNME010000407.1:110439-470347 GCA_030179655.1 Scaptomyza flava
CCGTGCTCCAAGAATATCTCGATATGGGTCACATGAGAGAAATCTCACCCCATGGCAACTCTGCCAAATACAGTTTTTATTTGCCGCACCACGCTGTATTTAAGCCTGATAGCACCACTACCAAGGTGCGGGTTGTTTTCAACGCGTCCTGTCCATCCTCAAATGGCAAGAGCCTGAATGATATCCTTCATCCAGGACCCATTCTTCAGTCCGATCTCACAATGCATATCCTCAAGTGTCGATATTTTCGGTATGTCTTCAACGCTGACATCACGAAAATGTATCGTCAAATCCTACTGGACCCTAGACACACTCCGTTCCAGCGAATCTTCTTTCGGAAGGCCGACGGCGAGATTGGGGACTTTGAGCTCAACACCGTCACCTTCGGGGTAAACTGTGCCCCATTTCTGGCACTCCGGGTGCTTCAGCTTTTAGCGGAAGACGTACGCTTGCAGTATCCTCTCGCAAGCAAGGTCGTTTCCGATTCCATGTACGTAGATGACATCCTCGCTGAGACAAACTCGAAGACAGAGGCTTCGAACGCTAAGTAAGTTCTTCAAGACATCCCCAAGGAGCATTTGTTATGCGAGGAGTTTCTAGAGATCGAGGACTCCAGTACGGCAAAGACCCTGGGCATACGCTGGCAAGCGCACAGCGACGAATTCTTTTTCATGCCTGCTGACGCCGTCTTTGCTGGAGGTCCTGTCCCAAATCGCAAAATTGTTCGACCCAGCCGGGTGGCTGGCGCCTTTCGTCATTCGGGCTAAGATTTTTATGCAAGAAATCTGGCTCAAGCAACTGGAATGGGATCAGCCGTTGCCATCGGATCTGATCAGCAAGTGGCAGGAATATCTTGAAAGCTATCCTTTTTTTTTTTTTTTTTTTTTAAATTTTTGGTCTTATTTATTGAATCTTTTCTAGTGAATTAGAAAACTAACAATAAGTATACAAATCTTATAAATAAATCTTAGCTAACAGTTCATTTTTGTTTTTGACTGTATTCTGAGTGCGCGTCCCTAAAAAATCATCGCTGGGTTGGTAAGTCGTTACGACGAAGACGGGATCGGCTGCGCAGCCTTGTGAGACCTCTCGCGAGATGATTTGTGTGCGATGAGAGCTTGATAAGATATTTTACTTTTTGTTCCTCTATTTCCTCCTTGACTGTTGAGATGTTTAAGTCTTTATGCATGTTTTCGTTTCGAACATACCACGGTGCCCCGGTAATGGTTCTCAATATTTTTGACTGGGCTCTCTGGACAATGTCAATGCTGCTGTTGCTAGCGTTCCCCCATAACTGGGAACCATAGGTCCAGATTGGTTTTAGAACAGAGTTGTAAAGCAGGACCTTGTAGTCCAAACTAATGGAAGAGCGAGCATTGATGAGCCAGTGGAGGCTATTGGCTTTCAGTTTGAGATGTGTTCTTTTAGCTTCAATGTGTCGCCGCCATGTTAGTCTTCTGTCTAAGTGTACGCCCAGATACGTTACATCGTTTGCTTTTGGAAGTGTGGTGTTGTTTAACGTGAGCGGTGGACAATCTTGCCTGTTAAGGGTGAAAGTTACTTGCTTACATTTTTGTTCGTTTACCTTAATTCGCCAATCTGATAACCATTTTTCCACGTTGACCAGATGAAGGGCTAGTTGCGCTGTTGCTTGTATTGGGCATCTGGAGCGGCTGAGAATAGCTGTATCATCAGCAAAGGTAGATGTTGTCAATCGGCTGCTTATTGGGATGTCTGCTGTGAAAAGCACGTAAAGTGTTGGTCCAAGTACGCTGTCCTGTGGAACACCAGCTTCGATACTGTGTTCGTCAGACATTGCAGTGTTACATCTTACTGCAAACTTCCTGTCGTATAGGTACGACTTAAACAGCTTATGTGTGTTGTTTGGGAGCATTGCTTTGATCTTATGCATTAGACCTTCCAACCAAACTTTGTCGAATGCCTGAGAAACATCCAGAAATATTGCAGTGCAGTATTCTCTATTTTCGAACGCGCTTCGTATCTCTGATGTTATTCTGTTAACCTGCTCAATTGTTCCGTGCTTTTCACGAAAGCCAAATTGGTGTGACGGGATTATGTTATGAAGATTCAGGAATGGATTTATCCGGGACAGCAAACATTTTTCAAAAAGTTTTGATAGACACGGTAATAAGCTTATAGGTCTATACGACGTGGGAACTGTGTGATCTTTTCCAGGCTTTGGTATCATAATGATAATTGACTTTTTCCATCTGTCTGGATAGTGGCCAAGTTTGGTGATAGTATTGAAGAGCTGGGCAATTATGCAGATCGCACAGTAAGGAAGCTCAATAATCATCTTTGGGGTTATTTGGTCACCTCCTGGAGATTTTTTTGGGTTCAGTTGCTCTTTAATGATTCTAACGATTTCATTCGGGCGAAACTTGATTGGATCATGTTGAAGCTGGGAGCCGTTTGAAGCAGTCGGTAGTGCAAACGTATTTGTTGCAGTGTTAGGTTGGAACACTTTTTGGAGATGAGTAGCAAATGTGTTAGCTCTTTCTTCATCGCTGCAAGCCCAGCCGCCAGCGAAGTTTCTTATAGGCATTACTGTTTCTATTGGTGAGCTTAGAATTGGGTGAGCTCTCCACAATGAGTTTTTCGTACTGGTGGTTGATAATTGCTCGATGTAACGGCGTTGAGCGCGCTCGTCCTCGATTTTTAACGCTTTGGTGAGTTTACGTGTGGCGTCTTTTAGTTTTTGCTTTGCCGATGGCGATCTGTTCGATTGCCAATCACGTCGTAAGCGCCGCTTTTCAAGAACGAGCTGTTCAATTTGTAGATTTGTTGTCCTTTGGTTGTGTATTGTTTTTGGTATTTGAGGCGTAGCGGCGCGAGCTGCGGCGACGAAGACAGTCTCCAGAGTGTTAACAAAACTGTCAATGTCAGCTACATCAACGAGACGTGGCTTAAGCTCAATGTGTGAGCTTATATATTTTTTGTATCTGAGCCAGTTAGTTTTATGTGAAGTTAACTTACTGGGTCGATTTATGTATTCAGGGTGTCGTTGCAGATTTATTAGGACTGGGGAGTGGTCGGATGATAGATCCGAAAGGCACTCTGCACTTATCAGTCTACGCGAAATGTTTTTGGTAACTGCAAAGTCAATCAAATCGGGTAGTTTTTTGGGATCTGTCGGCCAGTATGTTGGTCTGCCAGGAGAAACGTAGTCGAGCTTGTTGTTAGCTTTTATAATTGCATTGTAGAGCTGCTTTCCTTTTGGGTTCACTAGACCTTTTCCTTTTTGGTTCCTTTTTGGTTCATTGTAGTCTCCTGCCGCTATAAAGCATTCTCCTAGTGAGTTAAAAAATTCCATAAATTGGTCTTCAGATATGGTATAACGCGGAGGGCAGTATACAGCGGCAGGAGTAAGTTGGTTCCCACTGTCCAAATTTTTTTTTTTAGAGATGTGGCCTGTAGAAAGATTTCAGCAAACTCTTTATAGTAGTGGTGCTTGAGGCGGCTTCTGATCAAAATACCAGTTCCACCGTGTGCTTTACCATCGGGATGATTTGTACCATAGAATAAGTATCCACTTATGTTAAAGTTATATTTGTTTGTAAGGTGTGTTTCGGAAAGTAGCATTACGTCGATGTGCTTATCGAGAAGGAATTGAGCTAATTCAAGTTTATGCTGTGAGACGCCATTAGCGTTCCACGTAGATATTCGTAACTCAGCCATTGATTACTTTGACTGTTGTGATACAAGCATTTGAAACAAGAGATTTTGATTACGCATTAGTTCCTGCATAGTTGTTTTCATGAATGACATAAACTCGTTCATGCTCTGCTGCAGGGTACATACGAGTGCTTCGAGGTTACTTTGTTGCTGCTCCTGTGCAGCGTTTGTGCTCACTTGTTTTGGTTGTAAGTACGGTGTGTTAGAGGCAGGAAGAGCCAGTCCGGATCTTAGGGCGCTTGCATAAGTTGCGTTATTGGTTGAGAACTCGGGGCCAAGTGAGGATCTGGCTGCAGATGAAAAGAAGACGTCTGGGTTGTGTTTCGATGGAGTGAAGGTAGTCGGTGCGTGTTGCGAGCGTGCAGTGGTACAGCGCTGATGGATACGATTTTTAAGTTCCTTGTAGACTTGGCAGCCTCTGTAGTTGGCTGTATGCTTGCATTCGCAGTTGTTGCAGAATTTTTTGCTAGAGTTTTCTTTGCTTACTGGGCAACTTGCGGAGCTGTGCAGTTCCCCACAGTATACGCATACCGAGCGCAGTGTACAGTAGGCTTTTGTATGGCCGTACTCTTTCGTTTGTGTGGTTCTTCTACGGTGATTCTTCGGTGAAGTAAAAGCTGAAGTTTGTATATTGAGTGCACCTCGTTTTTTTTAAGCATCTTCGTTTCTGGTTCAAGTTCTATTTTAAAAAGTGGTTGCGGCATCCTATTCCTGTTTAAGATGGTTATGACGGTTTTTGCTCGAAATCCTTTTTCCTGCAGCGCCTGTTTTATTTCTTCTGGTGTTACATCAGGTTCTATGCCTTTTATTACGACCTGCCGGCCCTTGGAGCTTTTTAATTGATACGTATAATAATTAATTTTTTTTTTCGTTTAGATACTTTATGAGAACTCTGTAATTATCTTCCGACTTTGTCTGGACTATGTAGAAATTATCTTTGCCTATGAGCTCGACAACTTTGTTAACAAAAGCACTGGAGCTTTTCTCAAGTATATATATTGGGTGTGGCTTTGGCTTTTTCGTGACAACCCCAACGGCTTCAGAAGGCAGATCATCTGTGTTTTCTGCCAAGATGTTAAATCTATTGCTATTATAAGTAGTTTCATTCGAAGGTGTATTTTAATTGCTACGGGTGATTTATGGTTTATTCGTAGAATTTTGCGGACTTGGCTTTCTTTTGATATAAATGTAGCGATCCATACCAGTCTGCGTAGCCGGCTTAACATTTTTGCTGCTTGCAGTTTGATTTGCTGACGGCGCAGCAGTCGTTGTGCTTGTTGAACGGGAAGTAGGTATCGGTGCAGTTGTGGTTGTGGTCCCTGTTGCCGTACCTAGAGAGGGCGCAGCACTTGCAGTCGTTGCTAAGAGAGACGGGGAGCACGAAAACTTTCGGTCGCGTGCTGTGTGCAAGACTTCATTTGTCGGGTTGGGTGTTGCCGACCGCGCGCGGTCGGATTGCGATGACTCGATAGATAGCAGGGACGGAGACGGTGAGCAAGAACGTTCTCTGGCACGCGCAGTGTTAGAGAGTTCGATTTGCGGGTTGGGGGTAATTGACCGCTCGGGCTGCTCTGAAACTACGGAAAAGTAAGCGTTGCTCAGCCGACGACGCTCGTCTTGCTCGCGTTGTCGCTGGCCACAATTCTCGCGTTGACTCATTGTCTTAAGCGAGGTGAAGAATTTGTTAGTGCCTTTTGTTTTATATGTTATTATTTGTTAAAAGTCAATTGTTTTGTTTGAATTGCAGATTTTTAAAAAGCAATTTGTGCAGATACATTGCACTTAGCGTCTTTTCGCATAAAATATATATTTTATAAGCTTCTATATCACTGCACTTATGCGTTTGGAAATTAATTAACCGGACCACGATGAGAAAACACGTCTGCATTCGACGACAGTTGCGTTCTCCCGAAAGCTATCCTGCTTTGTGGGAAATTCGCATTCCACGCTGGGTGCGTGTCCAGCCACACGGGAAGCTGCAGTACCACGGATTCTGCGACGCGTGGGAGCGTGCGTACGGTGCAGCAATTTATGTCCGCTTTGAAATGGCAAGCAAAGTAACCACCCATCTCCTTACTGCCAAGACGAGGGTAGCTCAGGTGAAATCCTTGTCAGTGCCCCGGGGCAGTCCTACTAGCTGAACTGTCCTCAGCCCTTCTCCATGAATTGCCAGCCAATAATTTTAAACTTTTCTACTGGACAGATTCTACAATTGTGTTGTCCTGGTTGGATAAACCACCTTGCAAGTGGACGACTTTCGTTGCCAACCGAGTGGCCAAAATTGCTGAAATTAGCGACCCTTCCGACTGGTCGCATGTCCGATCGGAGCACAATCAAGCAGATCTTGCGAGTAGAGGAGTCCGAGCGCAAGATCTGGTAGACAATTCTCTGTGATGGCACGGGCCGGAATGGCTTCAACTGCCTGAAGCTCAGTGGCCTATCTCATCTGTTCCGATTCCAGATACAGCCTTAGAGCAGCGCACTATTAAATTTACTCCAATGTCCGATTTACTTAGCATTTTCTCCGAATTCCACAAAGCGCTTCGCGTCATCGCCTATCTCCGGCGGTTTATTGCGAGAGGCAAGAAGCTTGCCAATCCAATTACAATCGAACTCAGTTCCAGTGAGTTGTCCGAAGCTCAAGAGCTGCTGATCCTTCTTGCGCAGCGTAGGGATTACGCGAACGAGGTTAAAAGTTTGGCTCAAAACCAGCAAATCCCTGTCTCAAGTCACATCCGTAATTTGAATCCGTTCCTCGACAGCAAGGGAATTTGAAGGGCCTGTGGGCGTGTGAGAGCGTCTCAGTCGTTACGCTATGATGAGCGCCACCCCATCATCATGTCCTGTTCGTCAACTTTCGCATGGTTGTTAGTTAGAATCACCCATCGCATATCCTTGCATGGGGGAAACCAGCTTACAATGCGTCTCATCCGTTCTAAGTTCTATATCCCGAAACTAAAGATTCTCGTCAAGTCCATCATCAGCTCCTGCAAAGTCTGTGTTATCTATCGGAAAAGGCTACAGACGCAGATGATGGGAAATCTGCCAACGGAACGCTAGTCCTTCTCGAGACCTTTTACACACACAGGCGTGGACTTTGCCGGACCCTTCGACGTGAAAAACTACACAGGTCGCGCGTGTTTGATCACAAAGGGGTACGTGTGTGTATTCGTGTGCTTTAGTACAAAAGCAATTCATCTGGAGGCGACTTCGGACCTTACGACCGAGAAATTTCTTGCGGCTTTCTCCCAGTTTGTAGCGCGGCGTGGGTGTCCACAACAGATGCACTCGGATAATGGTTAAACCTTCGTCGGGCGGAGAAAACTCAATCGCGCGACTTCCTGGAAGCAGTACGGACTGGCGTTATCTCAAAACACACCCACCAAAACCTATCCTGGCACTTCAACCCACCAGGCGCTCCACATATGGGAGGCCTATGGGAGGCTGGGGTGAAGAGTTTAAAGTCTTTGTTCTACAAGACCACATCCACGGTCAAATACACGTTTGAAGAACTTTCGACTCTACTGGCCAAGATTGAAGCGTGTCTCAACTCGAGACCAATCTCTCCGATGTCCGAAGACCCTACGGACCTACTTGCACTAATTCCGGGCCATTTCCTGACAGGTGGCCCCCTCATTTCTGTCTCCGAACCAGAAATACACGAAAAGGCGAATCGGTGATATGGTCGTAGTTAAAGAATATAACCTGCCGACAAACGAGTGGCGCCTTGGCCGAATAACCCTGACCATCTCGGTGTAGATTACAGTTTCAGCAGGATCCAAAGCGGTTTTTTGATTTTATTAATGCGAAGCGTAGGTCATCGACACTCCCAACGGATGTATTCTTTGTGGAAACGAAGGCCAATTCTGAACAGAGATTGCAAATATATTTGCCCAATTTTTTCAAACGACGTATACTTCTTTTCAATCTCAAGTCGGTTTGCCTTACCCTTATCAGGTTAACGGCTCGAATCGCATCTTTGGACTAAAACCTATATTTTCCCCAGGACCTGACGGAGTGCCAGGCTGTGTGCTTAGACACTGCGCTCACGGTCTTTTAAAGCCGTTGCTTAAAATGTTTAACTTGTCCCTGGAGTTAGGCTCCTTTCCAAAAATTTGGAAAGAGTCATTTATTATTCCTCTCCATAAAAAAGGAAACAAAAGTAATGTTCAAAATTATAGGGGTATCTCCAAGCTGTCTGCTATTCCTGAGATTTTTGAAAAATTAATAACCTCCCATCTTCAACACCTTTGTAAATCTATTATTTCACTGTGCCAGCACGGATTTATGAAACAAAGATCTACTACCACTAACTTGTTAGAATTTACTTCGTTTGTTATCAAGGGTTTTCAGGACAAATTGCAGACTGATGTTATTTATACTGATTTTAGTAAGGCTTTCGACTCTGTGGATCATCATCTCCTAATACATAAACTAGAACTCTTAGGCTTATCAAATATTCTAGTTCTTTGGATTAAAGACTACCTACCGTTTCCAAGACGGTTCAGGTCACTTCAGGCGTTCCTCAGGGTAGTCATCTTGGTCCTTTATTATTTATTTTGTTTATAAACGATCTTCCATCGGTTATAAAGTTCTCTCGGGTTTTGATGTACGCTGATGATGTAAAGTTATGCACGTCAGCTGCAACTCCCCTAGCTGCTCAACAGCTTCAAAGAGATTTAGACAACTTTCAAATGTGGTGTGAAGTAAATTTTTTAAATCTTAATTACAGTAAATGTAAAGTAATGTCATTTTTTAGATGTTTGCCCTTTTTTAATATTTATTTTCTTGACAACAAACCACTAGACAGAATTGAATGGGTTGACGATTTGGGCATCGTTATGCACCCAAAGCTTAAGTTTGACAAGCATATTTCTTCAATTTCTAATCGAGCATCTGGTGTCTTGGGCTTCATTAAGCGCTGGTCGAAGGAGTTCAACGATCCCTACTTAACAAAAACTCTGTATACTTCTCTTGTACGACCGATTCTGGAATATGGATCTTGTATATGGTTTCCCAAATACGAAATTCATCAGAATAAAATAGAATTGGTACAAAAACAATTTCTGCTCTTCGCACTTAGAGGTCTTAACTTTGACACTAACAATAATTTGCCATCTTATCGTAGTAGACTTTTACTAATAGATCTTCCTTCTCTTAATGATCGTAGAGTAATGCTAGCATTTTCCTTTTTTCACAAATTAATTAATGGTGAAATTGATTCTTCTGAATTAATTAACCAAATTAATAGATACTAGAATACTAGAAATTTTGTACCTATATCTCTTCAAACTTGTAATTCTAATTATGCTCTTCATAACCCTTTTCGTATTCTGTGTTCTATTTATAACGATCTTTCCCACTTAATACACAGTCCCACTCCTACTTGCTCTATAAAAAAGTTAGTTTTGTGTCATTTGTCTGCATGTTCGCGATCATCGCAACCGCACGTTAAGCGGAGCAACCTTGGTCGGATGGGCGGGAGGTGGGTCGCTTTGTGCGTGGGTCCGCGCGTTAACAAGCCGGTGCTTGGTATCGTTGGGCCACTTGACTGTACTGTTCGTTAGTACATCTACGTCCAATATAAGTATAATATTCCTGGCAGTGACGACAAGGTTCGCGTGGTAGATGTGCTCACCACTCGTGGCACCATACGTAGGCCGATCGCAAAGCTTATCCTACTTCCGATGGAAGATAAAATTCCTGAGCCCTCAGAGTCCGAAGGCTAATTGAGCACGTGACTATTCATCCTTAAAAACACTCGTTCTGTGCTGTCCACGTACCTCCGTGTTAATTGTCAATTACCAATGAGTTCAAATATTTATATACTCTTTCCTGTTCGGACTTTTCTTTGTAGAGAAATAATAATGCCCTCTCGCAAGCCCACGCAGCACAGCCGCCCCATCGGCACTGACTCATTTCGGTGCAGGATGTGTCGAGGAGTCCACGCCTTACGGAAGTGCCAGCGCTCTTTGCGACTCACGGCTGAGAAGCGCCTCCAAGCCGTGCTCATTAATAAATACTGCCCAAACTGCCTAGCTCATCAGCACTCCGGGCAATCCTGCCGCAGTGCGGGCAGGTGCAAAATCTGCCACCGGGACCACCACACGCTGCTGCATTTCAAGGAGCCCCAACGCAACGTCCGCCCATCGAGTGAGCGGGGGCGTCCAACTGATCCTCGGGCAGCAGAAGCTTCTCGTTCGCGGTCTCCAACCGCTCATCATCGTCCCCCGCCGTCACACCCTCATGGCATGCACACTTCGTTGAAGTCTCTAAACCAACACAGGGCGGTGAGCGTGCTTCCGACGGCGGTGATCAAGCTCGACACCGGCGTCAAAGTTTTCGACGTCAAGGTCTTGGTTGACCCGTGCAGCCCCACAAGCAGCATCGTCACATCTTTGGCAACGGCCTTCAAGCTATCCGTCACCCATGTCCGGGACCTGCGGCCAGTAGCTCCATTGCAAGTTGGTTCTGAGCGCAGTTTCAAGTCCCAATTTCTTACTCGAGAATCACAGACGTGTCTACGCTTAATCCTACTAAGATTTACAATTACTGCAATTAACAAACAAAACTGGAAACAAAACTACATATGTCCAACAACACACACACTGAATAAAATCACGACACATTACAACACCATCACTTGTGTCTTATCATTTTGGAGCCTCCGCTACAAAACACAACTTAGAAGGCTCTAGTCGGTAGAGCCCGACTGGAAGATACCCTGAACGCAATTGCAATAAATAAATTAAATTTATGTAAGACTTTGGTAAATAAAAGTTCTATCGTTACCCCTTACTTCAACCCTCATTGTTACATTTTCCAAATTTTTTTGTTATCGATTCCATGTGTATATCGGATACCAGAATAGTTATCGATAATTTGAAGCAAACTTGTTCTGCTCATGGTGTAGGAGAAGTCTCTAGCTCTTGTAGTCTCTGAGATCCACGCGTTCATACAGACGGAAAGGCGGACACGGCTTTATTGTCTCGGCTGTTGATTCTAATAGAGAATATATATACTTTATGGGGTCGGAGATGCTTCCTCCTGCCTGTTACATACTTTTGCACAAAAGAATTATACCATTTTTTACCCATTTTATGGGTTAAGGGTATACAAAAAACACACACAGATATTTATTTACATATATATATGTTAATATTAAACACACTCTAATTAAAATTTAAATATAATACACTTTAAAAATTAACTTCATAGTATTACGTTATTTTTCAAAAGAAGGGAGATGTAGTATACACATACATCGAGTGTACACTGCACAAACTTCAAATATATTAAACAACAACAATTTGTTGTTGTCCAAACATTAAATCGAGCAACGACACTTTGTCGTTGCATAAACAATAATTCAAGCACCCAGCTTGTCTTCAAGTGCTGGTAATATGATCGCGTAAGAATGCAACGCGCACAAATGATGCAGCGTCAGCGTTCTCACACTCTGACCACACACACAATACATATAGGCATACTCACACTCTCTTTACATTATGTACTTAACTATGTACGGCTCGCGCGCTGACTTCTCTGCCGAAGCAGCGGCCAGCCTTACGCTTAGGAGTAAGAGCTTCAACAAACATTCAATAAAGAAACTCAAACGCAGACGGATGTTTATATCTCTACACGAATAACATACATAAGCCTAGACACATGTACACATATACGGTAAGAAACAATTAATTACACATGTTCAAAAATTTACATTTACCTACTATTCCCTAGATCTCTGAGCTGCGCTACAGCAGGACATGGTGGTCCACGCTGGGATTGCTCAGGCCCTAAAAGATGTGGCTTGGTCAATACTTCTTCTCCCCCTTCCTCCAGCTGCTTAAGCATGAGCCCAGGCATCAAACCTCGCTGTGGTCTAGTATTACTGGATAAAGAGTAAAAACTAGTAAACTAACACGACATGTAAACTGAAACAATAAATTCAACACATGCTGAAGTAGTGCTGAAGATGATGAAGCAATGATGAAACAAACGATGGCCACCCAGACTGGTTGGCCAATCTCGTCCGGTGGTCTGATTATTTCCTTCGGCCTCGCAGATTTTTCCAGTGATGGGCGTGTTGCTATACTGCGACCACAAAACAATCACTATTGGTTAATAACTTGACTTTTGCTTATTCGTTCAAATACCTGCTATGCTGAAAGCGCCTCTAGTATCACTGATTATTGATTGCTCTTGTTTTCCTGCACTTTGTTTTTTCGAACTTTACATGTATCGGCTTACTAGTTGCTGCCCATGATACAAAGAATACAGATAACGCATTGCGCATAAACAGCTGTTTTCCAGCTTGTTGCGTGACGTCACATGTGCCTAGTTGTGTTTTGAATTGCATATTGCATACAGCGAATTTGAATTGAGTGAACTAATTGATTGAAAATGTGTTGTGCAGTGTTTGGTTGTGTAAGGACGTTATCTAGGCCGAGGTCGGCGTCTCAATCGCATCCGGCGTGTTTTACAGATTATTTGTAATAATGCTGGGACCCTGGAGTGAGCCGCACCGAGGTCGAACACCAATGCGCAAACATAAAAGGGAGGTGAGGGGTAGTATGGTCGCTTAGATCGACATCGGCGGAGTGGGCTAAGAGGAGGAGTAGGGAGTCCAGGGTGATCACCCGGAAGACCCTTCTACCCCTCTCCTCAGACCACTCCTCGACGCCGACCAGGCGTAAAACCTTTGACTTCGGGGACGCGAAGAGGATCGGGAGCAGGTACTCATCTGGCTCGGCTAAGGGTAAGACCCGGAAGCTTTACTAAGTGATCACCTAATCCCGTTCGACCCGCTTTCACTCACCGGCCGCACCGTGGGTGTGTGGTGTGTGCGTATGCCTGTGTGAGCGCTGGGTGTCGATGCCGTGTGTGTGTGGAGTGTGTGCGTATGCCTGTGTGAGCGCTGTTGTCGATGTCGGGTGTGTGTGGAGTGTGTACGTATGCCTGTTTGCGTGCTGGTGTCAATGCCGGGTGTGTGTGGAGCATGTGAGTATGCCTGTGTGAGCGCTGGGTGTCGATGCCGTGGGTGTGTGTGTCTCCTCCTTGCTGCTGCTGTTGTTGTTTGTCACTGGGTTTTCTTCGTTATATATGTGTCCCGCTTCGTTTTAAGTCCGCCCGAAAACTGATTCGCTATCAAATTTGCCAAATCATTTTTCGGGTGGCCACCGCTGTGTCAAAAGCGTGAAGTTGTCGCTTTCGGGTGGCCATGGCTTTTGCCAAGACGCGGCGTTGCCATTTTTGGGTGACCATGGCTGTGCCACGATCGCGTGTTGCGTCTGGCAGCATTTGTGAGGTAGCACTTTGCCAGCAAAAATCCTCCGGTTCTTATCAATCGCCACTCCTCGGGGGCTATCATCCAGTCGATGGCGTAGAGCGGCAGGTCGTCTACAAGAGCAATACGACTCCGTGCTCCAAGAATATCTCGATATGGGTCACATGAGAGAAATCTCACCCCATGGCAACTCTGCCAAATACAGTTTTTATTTGCCGCACCACGCTGTATTTAAGCCTGATAGCACCACTACCAAGGTGCGGGTTGTTTTCAACGCCTCCTGTCCATCCTCAAATGGCAAGAGCCTGAATGATATCCTTCATCCAGGACCCATTCTTCAGTCCGATCTCACAATGCATATCCTCAAGTGGCGATATTTTCGGTATGTCTTCAACGCTGACATCACGAAAATGTATCGTCAAATCCTACTGGACCTTAGACACACTCCGTTCCAGCGAATCTTCTTTCGGAAGGCCGACGGCGAGATTGGGGACTTTGAGCTCAACACCGTCACCTTCGGGGTAAACTGTGCCCCATTTCTGGCGCACAGGGTGCTTCAGCTTCTAGCGGAAGACGTACGCTTGCAGTATCCTCTCGCAAGCAAGGTCATTTCTGATTCCATGTACGTAGATGAAATCCTCGCTGGGACAAACTCGAAGACAGAGGCCGTTACGACCATCGCGGAACTGCGACATGCTATGGACAGCGCTGGATTTCCCCTAAGGAAATGGACTTTGAACGCTAAGGAAGTCCTTCAAGACATCCCCAAGGAGCATTTGTTATGCGAGGAGTTTCTAGAGATCGTGGACTCCAGTACGGCAAAGACCCTGGGCATACGCTGGCAAGCGCGCAGCGACGAATTCTTTTACATGCCTGTTGACGCCGTCTTTCAAGTTTCCTATAGGAAGCGGGAGGTCCTGTCCCAAATCGCAAAATTGTCGCCGGGTGGCTGGCGCCTTTCGTCATTCGGGCTAAGATTTTTATGCAAGAAATATGGCTCAAGCACCAGGAATGGGATCAGCCGTTGCCATCGGATCTGATCAGCAAGTGGCAGAAATATCTTGAAAGCTATTTTGCTTTAAGGAAAATTCGCATTCCACGCTTGTTGCGTGTCCAGCCACAAGGGAAGCTGCAGTACCACGGATTCTGCGACGCGTCGGAGCGTGCGTACGGCGCAGTAATTTATGTCCGCTTTAAAATAGCAAGCAAAGTAACCACCCATCTCTTTACTGCCAAGACGAGGGTAGCTACGGTGAAATCCCTGTCCCAGCCTTAGGGCAGCGCACTATTAAATTTACTCCAATGTCCGATTTACTTAGCATTTTCTCCGAATTCCAAAAAGATCTTCGCGTCATCGCCTATCTCCGGCGGTTTATTGCGAGAGGCAAGAAGCTTGCCAATCCAATTACAATCAAACTCAGTTCCAGTGAGTTGTCCGAAGCTCAAGAGCTGCTGACCCTTCTTGCGCAGCGTAGGGATTACGCGAACGAGGTTAAAAGTTTGGCTCAAAACCAGCAAATCCCTGTATCAAGTCACATCCGTAATTTGAATCCGTTCCTCGACAGCAAGGGAATTTGAAGGGCCTGTGGGCGTGTGAGAGCGTCTCAGTCGTTACGCTATGATGAGCGCCACCCCATCATCATGTCCTGTTCGTCAACTTTCGCATGGTTGTTAGTTAGAATCACCCATCGCATATCCTTGCATGGGGGAAACCAGCTTACAATGCGTCTCATCCGTTCTAAATTTTAGATCCCAATACTAAAGATTCTCGTCAAGTCCATCATCAACTCCTGCAAATGCAAAGTCTGGGTTATCTATCGGAAAAGGCTACAGACGCAGATGATGGGAAATCTGCCAACGGAACGCTTGTCCTTTTCGAGACCTTTTACACACACAGGCGTGGACTTTGCCGGACCCTTCGACGTGAAAAACTACACAGGTCGCGCGTGTTTGATCACAAAGGGGTACGTGTGTGTATTCGTGTGCTTTAGTACAAAAGCAATTCATCTGGAGGCGACTTCGGACCTTACGACCGAGAAATTTCTTGTGGCTTTCTCCCGGTTTGTAGCGCGGCGTGGGTGTCCACAACAGATGCACTCGGATAATGGTTAAACCTTCGTCGGGCGGAGAAAACTCAATCGCGCGACTTCCTGGAAGCAGTACGGACTGGCGTTATCTCAAAACACACCCACCAAAACCTATCCTGGCACTTCAACCCACCAGGCGCTCCACATATGGGAGGCCTATGGGAGGCTGGGGTGAAGAGTTTAAAGTCTTTGTTCTACAAGACCACATCCACGGTCAAATACACGTTTGAAGAACTTTCGACTCTACTGGCCAAGATTGAAGCGTGTCTCAACTCGAGACCAATCTCTCCGATGTCCGAAGACCCTACGGACCTACTTGCACTAATTCCGGGCCATTTCCTGACAGGTGGCCCCCTCATTTCTGTCTCCGAACCAGAAATACACGAAAAGGCCACTATTCTATTCTGAATCGCTGGCAACGCTTGAAGGCTCTCCACCAACAATTCTGCTTCCGTTGGAAGGATGAGTACCTTAAAGAGCTCCTTAAGCGAACTAAGTGGCAGTCACCTGTACGAAACTTGCGAATCGGTGATATGGTCGTAGTTAAAGAAGATAACCTGCCGACAAACGAGTGGCGCCTTGGCCGAATAACCCTGACCATTCCTGGCAGTGACGACAAGGTTCGCGTGGTAGATGTGCTCACCACTCGTGGCACCATACGTAGGCCGATCGCAAAGCTTATCCTACTTCCGATGGAAGATAAAATTCCTGAGCCCTCAGAGTCCGAAAGCTCATTGAGCACGTGACTATTCATCCTTAAAAACACTCGTTCTGTGCTGTCCACGTACCTCCGTGTTAATTGTCAATTACCAATGTGTTCAAATATTTATACACTCTTTCCTGTTCGGACTTTTCTTTGTAGAGAAATAATAATGCCCTCTCGCAAGCCCACGCAGCACAGCCGCCCCATCGGCACTGACTCATTTCGGTGCAGGATGTGTCGAGGAGTCCACGCCTTACGGAAGTGCCAGCGCTCTTTGCGACTCACGGCTGAGAAGCGCCTCCGAGCCGTGCTCATTAATAAATACTGCCCAAACTGCCTAGCTCATCAGCACTCCGGGCAATCCTGCCGCAGTGCGGGCAGGTGCAAAATCTGCCACCGGGACCACCACACGCTGCTGCATTTCAAGGAGCCCCAACGCAACGTCCACCCATCGAGTGAGCGGGGGCGTCCAACTGATCCTCGGGCAGCAGCAGCTTCTCGTTCGCGGTCTCCAACCGCTCATCATCGTCCCCCGCCGTCACACCCTCATGGCATGCACACTTCGTTGAAGTCTCTAAACCAACACAGGGCGGTGAGCGTGCTTCCGACGGCGGTGATCAAGCTCGACACCGGCGTCAAAGTTTTCGACGTCAAGGTCTTGGTTGACCCGTGCAGCCCCACAAGCAGCATCGTCACATCTTTGGCAACGGCCTTCAAGCTATCCGTCACCCATGTCCGGGACCTGCGGCCAGTAGCTCCATTGCAAGTTGGTTCTGAGCGCAGTTTCAAGTCCCAATTTCTTACTCGAGAATCACAGACGTGTCTACGCTTAATCCTACTAAGATTTACAATTACTGCAATTAACAAACAAAACTGGAAACAAAACTACAAATGTCCAACAACACACACACTGAATAAAATCACGACACATTACAACACCATCACTTGTGTCTTATCATTTTGGAGCCTCCGCTACAAAACACAAATAAGAAGGCTCTAGTCGGTAGAGCCCGACTGGAAGATTTGCAATTGCAATAAATAAATTAAATTTATGTAAGACTTTGGTATACTGACTTAGCTTCAATCGATTAAGTTCAATATCTCCGGTGTTTCTTAACCGATTTTGACGAAATTTTCATAAAAGTTCTATCGTTTCCCATTACTTCAACCCTAATTTTTACATATTCCAAATTCTAAATTTTTTTGTTATCGATTCCATGTGTATATCGGAAACCAGAATAGTTATCGATAATTTGAAGCAAACTTGTTCTGCTCATGGTATAGGAGAACTTATATACAAAATCTGAAGTCTCTAGCTCTTGTAGTCTCTGAGATCCACGCGTTCATACAGACGGACAGGCGGACACGGCTATATTGTCTCGGCTGTTGATTCTAATCAAGAATATATATACTTTATGGGGTCGGAGATGCTTCCTTCTGCCTGTTACATACTTTTGCACAAAAGAATTATACCATTTTTTACCCATTTTATGGGTTAAGGGTATACAAAAAACACACACACATATTTATCTCTATATGTATATATAAAAGAGTCTGTCCTGATGATAATGGAAGAGCCACAGCCTAAACGAAAAAGGCTAGAAGGCTGAAATTTTCACACAATTTTCCATGCAGGTAAGAGTGAGCACTAAAAAGGCAATTTTTATTTGGACAACTCCTTCAAGTACCTCCCATACGATTTGGAGCACTTTTTACCCATTTTAAAAAACAAATTACAATTACAACAAGTACCCATTCCACTACTGTCGCCTGATTGTCGCACAAGCTGAGAGTTTGATCGCGAGCGAGAACACAAAAACAAAACAAATGCGCAGTGACGCCTTCGCGTCGCACAAGCAAAGTCATAAGACAAGGTTCGACACTTGCAAAAAAGAAACGGATTTCCGCTTCTTCATGAATAAGTGCATACACAATTAAGTGAACAATGCGCTTGAAAATAATTTTCATAATTTTATGTACATGTATCACTTCGCACAGTGCACATTTTTTTCAAATTTGTGTGCCTTTGACAATTGATTTACGACCCAAGAAGCGTTTGTTGTTGTTGTCAGTTTTGTTGTTGGGTGTTTTGTTGGTGTCATTGATTTAAAACAAACAGCAACAACATAACAAAACTTGGTGCGTCTAGAAAAATTTCACACACCAGAATATGTTATAGGGGTGGATTCGCCCAATTGCTGCTTATATATCTTAGACAAAACGTAACACACTAACATTATTGATATATTATTGATATACAATTTCGAATAAGCAAAGGGCGTTCACATAAGCGCGTGTGTTGCTCTTATGATAATCAGATAATTTGAAATATCGCTCCGAACATGCTCCTATGTTGTTGCTCATTTACGTTCACTCTCTATTTTATGTGCGCGCCTTGCAAGTCAATCATAAAGTTTAATAACCCTTGCTCCTCCGCACACACACTAAATTAAAGCTAAAGCCAATATACAATTCACTTAACTGCAGCCTCTTAGATATGTTTTGCATTAATTCAGTGCGTGCGAAGAAGGTAGCGATACTACGCTCTTTGTTTGTTTTGCAGAGCGCGCGCCTGCATAAGAGAGTTAGCCGAAATAGCTATAATTGGTGATGGAGCCTGCCTTTTTATAGCTCTTCTAAACAATATTAGTGCGCTATGTCATACTTATGGTACTGCATGTGAGTTTTAAGCAGCAGCAGAAATTTTTTCTCTATATATTAAAAAGAGTTTGTCCTGATGATAATGGAAGAGCCACAGATTAAACGAAAAGAGCTAGAAGGCTGAAATTTTCACACAATTTTCCATGCATGTAGTAAGTGAGCACTAAGAAGGGAATTTTTATTTGGACAACTCCTTCAAGTACCTCCCATACGATTTGGAGCACTTTTTACCCATTTAAAAAAACAAATTACAATTACAACAAGTACCCATTCCACTACTGTCGCCTGATTGTCGCACAAGCTGAGCGTTTGATCGCGAGCGAAAATACAAAAACAAAACAAATGCGCAGTGACGCCTTCGCGTCGCACAAGCAAAGTCATAAAAAAAGGTTTGACACTTGCTAAAAAGAAACGGATTTCTGCTTCTTAATGAATAAGTGCATACACAATTAAGTAACAATGCGCTTGAAAATAATTTTCATAATTTTATGTACATGTATCACTTCGCACAGTGCACATTTTTTTCAAATTTGTGTGCCTTTGACAATTGATTTACGACCCAAGTAGCGTTTGTTGTTGTTGTCAGTTTTGTTGTTGGGCCCGCGCTGCTACTTTTTGTTGGTGCCATTGATTTAAAAAAACAACAACAACATAACAAAACTTGGTGCGTCCAGAAAAATTTCCCACACCATAATATGTTATGAGGGTGGATTCGCCTACTTGCTGCTTATATAACTTAGACAAAACGTAACACACTTACTATTATTGATATATTATTGATATACAATTTCGAATAAGCAAAGGGCGTTCACATAAGCGCGCGTGTTGCTCTTATGATAATCAGATAATTTGAAATCTCGCTCCGATCATGCTCCTTTGCTTTTGCTCATTTACGTTCACTCTCTATTTTATTTTCAAACATAAATCTTAATATCCCTATCTCCTCCGCACTCACTAAGCTAAGCTAACCATAACTAAGAGGCTGCTGTTTAAGGAATTGCATTGCCTAATCTGCACCACCCATACCTAGCTCTTAACAACATAATGTTTTTACATACAATGGTAAGGGAATTGGTTATGCATTTTAGTTCATAATTAATGTGAACAAAGAAAGTTACTTTTCGTTTCAGTGAATTTTTTAATATTGTTTATATTAAGGATAATAATAACATCGAAAGTTACTTTTTGAATCAGTGAGTTTTTCAATATTCTGATTCTCGTATTATGTATATATACATTCCTTTAAAATACGTATATAGATAATTCACTTAAAATACGTATTTTATGATAAGTATAATAAAATTGAATTGCTATTATTTAAATATTTAAATAACGATCAACGTATTTTAATCATTTTTGGTTGTTTTTTAAACACAAGAAAATTAAGTAAATTTTTGACTTAATAATTGAAGCAACATTAAATATAGTTGTCTTCTATTTTGCATATTATATAATAGTTATATAGACGCTGCTTTAGTGCATTTAAAAATCAAATAAAACTAAGCAGTCTGAATATTCTATTAAATTCATATAAGTTGGTATATTCAATTTTATTGAATTCTATACTAACGTATAGACACTGTAACGTTGTGACAATCGTTTTACAATGAAGTCAATTGACTCACAGCCAAATTACAATATGTCTATTGAAACTTTAGATATTAGTGGGGTTTTGGTGCCGCATTCAGTTGCTAACATAATTGGTGATGGAGCCTGCCTTTTTGATCTATTTCCAACCTTTTATTTGGTAAGCAAGGCTTCCATGGCACCATACGCCAAAATATTGCTGAACATGTTGTAACCAACTGGAAAACTTTTGCTTGCTTCAGCAAAAACTTAAATGGAGAGTGTTATAGCTCTTCTGAACAACATGAGTGCGCTATGTCAAATTCATATACTTATGGTACTGCATGTGAGCTTCAAGCAGCAGCAGAAATTTATGCTGTAAATTTTCAAGTTTTTCAGAATAGAAAATTTTTACAAGCATTCGGAAATAATATGCATCCTGTAAAAAGACTGTGTTTTACCGGTCCATTAATGAATGGACATTTTGATGTTTATATTCCTTTAGAGGAAGTATTAACTCAAGATTCTGTTACGTCAAGTGAATGTATAACTGAAAATGTTAGAAATCCTGTGAAAAGACGTAGTCGATTCACCGGCAAAACAGAAAAAGAGGTAAAATAACGTTCATTTGAAAAAAAAGAGATATAAGCCATGTCTGGCTTAAACTATGATTTTGAAATAGCTTACAAGTCAGATAAAATTATTTAACTTGGTAGAATGAATTTGATATGCAAACATTGTAATGCTTTAAAATGGAAAAATGAGCCTTTGGGTACCTGTTGCAAGGCAGGAAAAGTTAATCTTTCACAAAATGAAAGTTTGCCTGATCCACTTAAAAGCTTAACAATTGGTGGACATCCCAAGCATGATCATTTCATTGATCGAAGAAAGTATAACAGCTGCTTTCAAATGACAAATGAAAGTTGGTCAACCTTTAAAGTCCAAGGACAAGTGTATCACCTAATTGGTAGTGTCCGACCTTTGCCAAATGAAGAAATGCAGATTCTTCAAATTTATTTTGTTGGTGATGATGAAAGGAAGCTCAACTACGTTGCAAAAATATTTCAAATGTTGATTGTAGCGTAGTAAAAGATCTTCAATGCAAATTTCATCAGCATAATCGTTATGTTAAAGATCTAAAAACGGCTCTCAATAAAATACCAACAAGTACTAACGACTATAAATTGATTATACATGCTGATCGAACACCCGCTGGTGCTCACAAGGGCAAAGGTGCATTGTGCACCTCAATCAAGTGAAGTAGCTTTAGTTATTGTTGGTCAGCAATTTGAAAAGCGCGATATTATTATTGAAAGCCTTAATAATTAATTACACCCTCATTTTTAGATTTTCCAAATTCGATATTTTATTGTTATCGATATTATGTGTATATCGGAAACCAGAATAGTTATCGATAATTTGAAGCAAACTTGTTCTGCTCATCGTATAGGAGAACTTAAATACAAAATCAGAAGTCTCTAGCTCTTGTAGTCTCTGAGATCCACGCGTTCATACAGACGGACAGACGGACAGACGGTCAGACGGTCAGACGGTCAGACGGACAGACGGACAGACGGACAGACAGACGGACAGACGAACATGGCTATATCGTCTCGGCTGTTGATGCTGATCAAGAATATATATACTTTATAGGGTCGGAGATGCTTCCTTCTGCCTGTTACATACTTTTGCACAAAACCATTATACCCTTATTTACCCATTTTATGGGTTAAGGGTGTAAAAAGAGGAACCAAAAAAAAAAGATATCTGCGTTAAGCTTTTACAGCTATAAAATAATGATTCGTCAATCTGAGATAAATCATTTAATTTATTGTCGTTCCCTTTTTAGTCAGTTTTTGGTTGATATGTATGCTAAAATTGAAACAGAAAGGTCAAATTATATTCGCTACAATCAAGCGAAACTCAGAGCAGATAGCTATATACATCTACAAGATGCAATTGGCCAACAAGATTTTGATGCAGCTCAACTTGGTCAGATGGTAATTTTACCATCTCCTTTTACAAGCTCTGCACGATATATGCATGAAAAGACTCAAGATGCTATGACATATGTTCGCCATTATGGGCGACCAGATCTTTTCATAACATTCACATGCAATCCACAATGGAATGACATCAAAAGTGTTTTATTACCGGGTCAAAAACCGCATGACCGTCACGATATTATAGCTCGAGTTTTTCATTTAAAAGTTAAAGCTTTAATGTCACTATTGATAAAAGGTTCTTTGTTTGGAAGCGTGCAATGTTTCATATACTCTGTGGAATGGCAAAAGCGGGGTTTACCACATATACATATTCTACTTTGGTTAGAAAATAAAATAATACCAGATAAAATCAATAAAATTATCTGTGCCGAAATACCAAACGCAGATGAGGATCCTTTGTTATTTAACATTGTTAAGTCAAATATGATTCATGGTCCTTGCGGTGCATTTAATAATAAATCGCCATGCATGAAAAATGGAAAATGTACCAAAAGGTTTCCTCGACAATTTCTTAAAGAACTGTGACTGCTGAAGATAGTTACCCTCTATATTGTAGAAGAGCGATAGAAGATGGTGGTAATGCAATTAATATAAATGATAATTGCTTAGATAATCGTTGGGTTGTGCCTTACAACTGTGTACTATTGAGAACATTTGAAGCTCACATAAATGTTGAGTATTGTAGTTCTGTAAAGCAAGCATCATTTACTCTTGAAGACCAACGTAATGAAATTAATATGTACGAAAGTGACCGTTATATGAGTAGCTCAGAAGCGGTATGGAGAATCCTTGCTTTTCCCATACATGAACGTTTTCCGGCTTTAACACACTTAGCAGTTCCTTTTGAAAATGATCAACGGATATATTTTAACCCCAATAATCCGCAACAATTACTTGACAGATTAAGCACTAAACCCAAACCGCTTTGCTTGCCTTTTTTGAGCTATGCACACGTGATGAGTTTGCAAGAACGCTTCCATATTGTGAAGTTCCATCGTAGTTTACATGGAACAATAAAGAATTTCAAAGAAGAAAACGAGGGCATGATGTGCCAAATTTTCCTGGAGTTTAAAGAGATTCAGCTTTGGGAAGAGCTTACACTATTCATCACAATAATACAGAATGTTTTTATTTAAGACTTTTATTATATATTGTAAGGGGCCCAACTTCATTTTTAAATTTACCAATTAAGAAGGCTCTAGTCGGGAGAGCCCGACTAGAAGATACCCTGAACCCAGTTGCAATAAATATATTTAATTTATATAAGACTGTGGTATACTGGCTTAGCTTCCATCGATTAAGTTCAATGTCTCCGGTGTTTCTCAACCGATTTGGACGAAATTTTGAGAAAAGTTCTATCATTATCCATTACTTCAACCCTCATTTTTAGATTTTCCAAATTCGATATTTTATTGTTATCGATATTATGTGTATATCGGAAACCAGAATAGTTATCGATAATTTGAAGCAAACTTGTTCTGCTCATGGTATAGGAGAACTTAAATACAAAATCAGAAGTCTCTAGCTCTTGTAGTCTCTGAGATCCACGCGTTCATACAGACGGACAGACGGACAGACAGACGGACATGGCTATATCGTCTCGGCTGTTGATGCTGATCAAGAATATATATACTTTATAGGGTCGGAGATGCTTCCTTCTGCCTGTTACATACTTTTGCACAAAACCATTATACCCTTATTTACCCATTTTATGGGTTAAGGGTGTAAAAAGAGGAACCAAAAAAAAAAGATATCTGCGTTAAGCTTTTACAGCTATAAAATAATGATTCGTCAATCTGAGATAAATCATTTAATTTATTGTCGTTCAATTTTTAGTCAGTTTTTGGTTGATATGTATGCTAAAATTGAAACAGAAAGGTCAAATTATATTCGCTACAATCAAGCGAAACTCAGAGCAGATAGCTATATACATCTACAAGATGCAATAGGCCAACAAGATTTTGATGCAGCTCAACTTGGTCAGATGGTAATTTTACCATCTTCTTTTACAAGCTCTGCACGATATATGCATGAAAAGACTCAAGATGCTATGACATATGTTCGCCATTATGGGCGACCAGATCTTTTCATAACATTCACATGCAATCCACAATGGAATGACATCAAAAGTGTTTTATTACCGGGTCAAAAACCGCATGATCGTCACGATATTATAGCTCGAGTTTTTTATTTAAAAGTTAAAGCTTTAATGTCACTATTGATAAAAGGTTCTTTGTTTGGAAGCGTGCAATGTTTCATGTACTCTGTGGAATGGCAAAAGCGGGGTTTACCACATATACATATTCTACTTTGGTTAGAAAATAAAATAATACCAGATAAAATCAATAAAATTATCTGTGCCGAAATACCAAACGCAGATGAGGATCCTTTGTTATTTAACATTGTTAAGTCAAATATGATTCATGGTCCTTGCGGTGCATTTAATAATAAATCGCCATGCATGAAAAATGGAAAATGTACCAAAAGGTTTCCTCGACAATTTCTTAAAGAACTGTGACTGCTAAAGATAGTTACCCCCTATATTGTAGAAGAGCGATAGAAGATGGTGGTAATGCAATTAATATAAATGATAATTGCTTAGATAATCGTTGGGTTGTGCCTTACAACTGTGTACTATTGAGAACATTTGAAGCTCACATAAATGTTGAGTATTGTAGTTCTGTAAAGTCTATTAAATACATTTGTAAATATGTTAACAAGGGCAGTGATCAAGCATCATTTACTCTTGAAGACCAACGTAATGAAATTAATATGTACGAAAGTGACCGTTATATAAGTAGCTCAGAAGCGGTATGGAGAATCCTTGCTTTTCCCATACATGAACGTTTTCCGGCTATTACACACTTAGCAGTTCCTTTTGAAAATGATCAACGGATATATTTTAACCCCAATAATCCGCAACAATTACTTGACAGATTAAGCACTACACCCAAACCACTTTGCTTGCCTTCTTTGAGCTATGCACACGTGATGAGTTTGCAAGAACGCTTCCATATTGTGAAGTTCCATCGTATTTTACATGGAACAATAAAGAATTTCAAAGAAGAAAACGAGGGCATGATGTGTCACATTTTCCTGGAGTTTAAAGAGATTCAGCCTTGGGAAGAGCTTACACTATTCATCACAATAATACAGAATGTTTTTATTTAAGACTTTTATTACATATTGTAAGGGGCCCAACTTCACTTTTAAATTTAAAAACCGTTAATGGTATAGCGTACTCTTCATTTCAATTGGCGTGTAAAACTCTAGGAATATTAGAAGATGATAAGCACTGGCATTCAACTATAGCCGAAGCTGTCATATGTCAAAATCCTACAAAATTGAGAGAACTTTTTGCAATAATGTTAATGTTCATTTGAAAAAAAGTGATATAAGCCATGTCTGGCTTAAACTATGATTTTGAAATAGCTTACAAGTCAGATAAAATTATTTAACTTGGTAGAATGAATTTGATATGCAAACATTGTAATGCTTTAAAATGGAAAAATGAGCCTTTGGGTACCTGTTGCAAGGCAGGAAAAGTTCATCTTTCACAAAATGAAAGTTTGCCTGATCCACTTAAAAGCTTAACAATTGGTGGACATCCCAAGCATGATCATTTCATTGATCGAAGAAAGTATAACAGCTGCTTTCAAATGACAAATGAAAGTTGGTCAACCTTTAAAGTCCAAGGACAAGTGTATCACCTAATTGGTAGTGTCCGACCTTTGCCAAATGAAGAAATTCAGTTTCTTCAAATTTATTTTGTTGGTGATGATGAAAAGGAAGCTCAACTACGTTGCAAAAATATTTCAAATGTTGATTGTAGCGTAGTAAAAGATCTTCAATGCAAATTTCATCAGCATAATCGTCATGTTAAAGATCTAAAAATGGCTCTCAATAAAATACCAACAAGTACTAACGACTATAAATTGATTATACATGCTGATCGAACACCCGCTGGTGCTCACAAAGGGCTATACAATGCACCTCAATCAAGGGAAGTAGCTTTAGTTATTGTTGGTCAGCAATTTGAAAAGCGCGATATTATTATTGAAAGCCTTAATAATAAATTACATCGTATAAGTGAGGTGCATCGATCATACGATGCCTTACAGTACCCTTTGCTATTTCCTTATGGCGAAGATGGCTATTCAGTGGATATACCACAATGGAATCCATTATTAAAAAAAGAGGAACCAAAAAACAAGATATCTGCGTTAAGCTTTTACAGTTATAAAATAATGATTCGTCAATCTGAGATAAATCATTTAATTTATTGTCGTTCCCTTTTTAGTCAGTTTTTGGTTGATATGTATGCTAAAATTGAAACAGAAAGGTCAAATTATATTCGCTACAATCAAGCGAAACTCAGAGCAGATAGCTATATACATCTACAAGATGCAATAGGCCAACAAGATTTTGATGCAGCTCAACTTGGTCAGATGGTAATTTTACCATTTTCTTTTACAAGCTCTGCACGATATATGCATGAAAAGACTCAAGATGCTATGACATATGTTCGCCATTATGGGCGACCAGATCTTTTCATAACATTCACATGCAATCCACAATGGAATGACATCAAAAGTGTTTTATTACCGGGTCAAAACCCGCATGATCGTCACGATATTATAGCTCGAGTTTTTCATTTAAAAGTTAAAGCTTTAATGTCACTATTGATAAAAGGTTCTTTGTTTGGAAGCGTGCAATGTTTCATGTACTCTGTGGAATGGCAAAAGCGGGGCTTACCACACATACATATTCTACTTTGGTTAGAAAATAAAATAAGACCAGATAAAATCAATAAAATTATCTGTGCCGAAATACCAAACGCAGATGAGGATCCTTTGTTATTTAACATTGTTAAGTCAAATATGATTCATGGTCCTTGCGGTGCATTTAATAATAAATCGCCATGCATGAAAAATGGAAAATGTACCAAAAGGTTTCCTCGACAATTTCTTAAAGAACTGTGACTGCTAAAGATAGTTACCCTCTATATTGTAGAAGAGCGATAGAAGATGGTGGTAATGCAATTAATATAAATGATAATTGCTTAGATAATCGTTGGGTTGTGCCTTACAACTGTGTACTATTGAGAACATTTGAAGCTCACATAAATGTTGAGTATTGTAGTTCTGTAAAGTCTATTAAATACATTTGTAAATATGTTAACAAGGGCAGTGATCAAGCATCATTTACTCTTGAAGACCAACGTAATGAAATTAATATGTACGAAAGTGACCGTTATATAAGTAGCTCAGAAGCGGTATGGAGAATCCTTGCTTTTCCCATACATGAACGTTTTCCGGCTATTACACACTTAGCAGTTCCTTTTGAAAATGATCAACGGATATATTTTAACCCCAATAATCCGCAACAATTACTTGACAGATTAAGCACTACACCCAAACCACTTTGCTTGCCTTCTTTGAGCTATGCACACGTGATGAGTTTGCAAGAACTCTTCCATATTGTGAAGTTCCATCGTTTTTTACATGGAACAATAAAGAATTTCAAAGAAGAAAACGAGGGCATGATGTGCCAAATTTTCCTGGAGTTTAAAGAGATTCAGCTTTGGGAAGAGCTTACACTATTCATCACAATAATACAGAATGTTTTTATTTAAGACTTTTATTACATATTGTAAGGGGCCCAACTTCATTTTTAAATTTAAAAACTGTTAATGGTATAGCATACTCATCATTTCAATTGGCGTGTAAAGCTCTAGGATTATTAGAAGATGATAAGCACTGGCATTCAACTATAGCCGAAGCTGTCATATGTCAAAATCCTACAAAATTGAGAGAACTTTTTGCAATAATGTTAGTATTTTTTCAAATTTCAGATTCTCTTAAACTTTGGAATACTTATAAAGAGAGTTTCTAAGAAGATATTTTAAGAGCCTTTCATTTTTCACAAGACAGAAATATTGATGAAAGCATTGTGAATAATGTATTAAATAAATGTCTTATTTACATTGAAGATATTGTACTGTCTATTCGTGGTGAAAACTTGACCTATTATGGACTTCCACTACCAATTAGATCCGACGAAATTGTTCCAAATATTGAATATCCTAGAGAAACAAGTTATGAAAATTGCGATAATTTTGTTGTTAATAATGAGCTACTCCTTACTGCTGAGCGAAAACAAGTATACAATATAACTGTTCTCTTAGCTGGTGATTTTCGACAAACTCTTCCAGTGATCCCCAGAGGAACAAGAGCAGATGAAATAAATGCGTGCTTAAAGTCTTCAATTTTGTGGCCCAAAATACAGAAAATGGCATTAACGAAAAATATGCGAGTGCACTTAAAAGGTGATAGCATAGCTGGTGAATTTGCAGAAATGCTTCTCAAAATAGAAAATGGATTATTTCCAGCCCATGATGGCAAAATAACTTTACCATCAACTTTGTGTCATGATGTGAAAAGTATTGAAGAGCTAACTCTAAAAATATTTCCGGATATTACAAATATCTCTAAAAAATCACTCGAATGGTTTTCAGAGCCTGCTATTTTGACTGCGAGATATGACAATGCATTGAAAATAAACGACTTTTTATTAAAATCATTTCAAAGTGAAGAAATGACACATAACTGTATTGATTCTGTGACTGATATCGAAGATGCAGTTCATTACCCCTCGAGTTTCTTAATTCATGAAATCCGGCTGGCCTGCCTCAACATAAATTAACTATAAAGATTGGTTCACCTGTAATGTTGATTCGCAACTTGAAACCGCCAAAACTGTGAAATGGTACAAGATTGCAAGTTAAAGTCCTTCATAAGAATGTTGTCGAAGCAATTATCTTTACTGGCAATGGTATAGGTGAAACGGTTTTTATGCCGAGAATTCCATTAATACCTTCTGATTCTGAATTGCCAATTCAATTTAAAAGATTGAAATTTTCTTTAAAAGTCTGCTTTGCCTTAACAATTAATAAATCACAAGGACAAACTCTTAAATTAGCCGGTTTAGACTTAAGACACGATTGTTTTTCTCATGGCCAATTTTATGTAGCCTGCTCAAGAGTCAGTTCACCAAAAAGTTAATTTGTATTCGCACCTGACGGAAAAACAACCATTGTCGTTTATAAAGTAGCTTTTAAAAGTTGTAAATAATTGCAAATTAAATTCAATAAGTGGATAAGGCCTACTGGGGAAATCACAATAAAAAACAAGTGGAAACGTTGCAGTCGGACGCAACCGACTGCGGCATATTCGATACCAGTATTAAAACCGCTTAAAGAGAGGCCTGATTGCAAAGGGGTACGGATTGTGCAGGGGTGTACGCTGCCTTGAAGATTCTCCGATGCAGATGGGGATGCCACCAACTATCTTCCTTCCAAATTTGGTGACTTTAGCTCGAAGTTTGTAAAAGGTGCGGAAAGAGGGGCTGGGGGCGGTATGGGTGGGTGTGGCATCTAAATTTTTACTGCAGTACTTTGCGAAATGTCAATTGCTATCTCCATACAAAATTTGGTGACTCTAGCTCGAAGTTTGTAAAAAGTGGGGAAACGGGGGCTGGGGGCAGTATGGCTGCGCGTGGCATCCAAAGTTTTGATGTAGATCTGTGTAGAATGTCAATTGCTATCTTCATACCAAATTTGGTGACTCTAGCTAAATGTTTGTAAAAGGTGGGGAAAGGGGGGCGAAATGGGTAGGCGCGGCTCCAAAACTTTGATGCAGATCTTTGGGGGTCGTTACCAGCTATCTTCCCACCAATTTTGGAGGGTCTAGCTCCACAACTCTGGAAGATACACTCATTCCCGTTTTTGACGAAGCGTTAGGGTGGATGGGGGCGGCTAGGGCAGTATCGGTAGGCGTGGCATCCAAACTTTTGATGCAGTTTTTGGGGGGTCATCATCACCTATTTTGGCACCAAATTTGGTGGCTATAGCTCAAAAACTGTGGGAGATATAGGCTTTTTATACTCGATACCGAAGGTAAAGAGTATATTGGTTTTGTGCAATGTCCGTCATGGTGTCTGTCCGTCTGTCCGTCTGGCGTCCGTATGGTTGCAAGTTTTTTCCACACCCTTCAAGCTAGAGACTTGAAACTTTCCAATTCTTTTTATCTGTGGGATAGTAAATTAAAGTGTCAAGATGGGGGTTCTACGATAACTGGGGGGCTGGCAAATCGATAAATTCGATAACTCAAAACCGATAAATCCTCATATTTCGCACATCCTTACAGCTAGAACTACCAAATTTAGTAAGAAGATAGCTACTAGCAACCCCCAAAAAACTGCATCAAAAATTTTGGAGCCACGCCCCCCCATTCCGCCCCCAGCCCCACGGCATTTTAAAGTCAAAAACGCCTCTATATCCCACAGTTTTTGAGCTAGAGCCACCAAATTTGGTGCCAAGATAAGTGATAATGACCCCCTAAAAACTGCATCAAAAGTTTGGATGCCACGCCCACCAATACTGCCCTAGCCGCCCCCATCCACCCTAACGCTTCGTCAAAAACGGGAATGAGTGTATCTTCCAGAGTTGTGGAGCTAGACCCTCCAAAATTGGTGGGAAGATAGCTGGTAACGACCCCCAAAGATCTGCATCAAAGTTTTGGAGCCACGCCCACCCATTACGCCCCCAGCCCCCCCACATTTTGAAATCAGAAATGGCTATATCTCCCACAGTTTTTGAGCTAGAGCCACCAAATTTGGTGCCAAGATAAGTGATAATGACCCCCTAAAAACTGCATCAAAAGTTTGGATGCCACGCCCACCAATACTGCCCTAGCCGCCCCCATCCACCCCAACGCTTCGTCAAAAACGGGAATGCGTGTATCTTCCAGAGTTGTGGAGCTAGAGCCTCCAAATTTGGTGGGAAGATAGCTGGTAACGACCCCCAAAGATCTGCATCAAAGTTTTGGAGCCACGCCTATCCATTTCGCCCCCCTTTCCCCACTTTTTACAAACTTTTAGCTAGAGTCACCAAATTTTGTATGAAGATAGCAATTGACATTCCACATGGATCTGCAGCAAAACTTTGGATGCCAAGCCCACCCATACCACCCCCAGCCCCCCTTTCCACACTTTATACAAACTTCGAGCTAGAGTCACCAAATTTGTTATGAAGATAGCAATTGACATCCCACATGGATGGGCATCAAAAATTTGAATACTGGTATCGAGTATACCGAAGTCGGTTGCGTCCGACTGCAACGTTTCCACTTGTTTGACTTCAAAATGCGGGGGGCTGGGGGCGGAATGGGTGGGCGTGGCTCCAAAATTCTTGACGCAGTTTTTTGGGGGTTGATAGTAGCTAACTTCTTACTAAATTTGGTAGTTCTAGCTGTAAGGATGTGCGAAATATGTGGATTTATCGGTTTTGATTTATCGAATTTAACGATTTGCCAGCCCCACAGTCATCGTAGAACCCCAATTTTGACACTGTAATTTACTATCCCATAGATAAAGAGAATTGGAAAGTTTCAAGTCTCTAGCTTGAAGGGTGTGGAATAAAGTTGCGTTCACACAGACGGAAAGACGGACAGACACCATGACGGACATTGGACAAACTCAATATACCCTTTACCTTCGGTATCAAGTATAATGACGAGCCTGATTCTCTACCTCAATGGTGGCGTGGAAAATTTGTTAATTTAGTTTGTTAAATATTCTTATATATTTATTTTGTATATATCTTCTATTGCTTAAATTTATATAAACTATCCGCGCAGCGAAGTAAGCGGGCCACTTACTAGTTTATATGTTATATATGTTAATATTAAACACACTCTAATTAAAATTTATATATAATACACTTTAAAAATTAACTTCATAGTATTACGTTATTTTTCAAAAGAAGGGAGATGTAGTATACACATACATCGAGTGTACACTGCACAAACTTTAAATATATTAAACAACAACAATTTGTTGTTGTCCAAACATTAAATCGAGCAACGACACTTTGTCGTTGCATAAACAATAAGTCAAGCACCCAGCTTGTCTTCAAGTGCTGGTAATATGATCGCGTAAGAATGCAACGCGCACAAATGATGCAGCGTCAGCGTTCTCACACTCTGACCACACACACAATACATATAGGCATACTTACACTCTCTTTACATTATGTACTAAACTATGTACGGCTCGCGCGCTGACTTCTCTGCCGAAGCAGCGGCCAGCCTTACGCTTAGGAGTAAGAGCTTCAACAAACATTCAATAAAGAAACTCAAACGCAGACGGATGTTTATATCTCTACACGAATAACATTTAATCAGCTTAAAATATACTATGCCGGTCCTGAAGGGCATGACATGGACCATAAGCCTAGACACATGTACACATATACGGTAAGAAACAATTAATTACACATGTTCAAAAATTTACATTTACCTACTATTCCCTAGATCTCTGAGCTGCGCTACAGCAGGACATGGTGGTCCACGCTGGGATTGCTCAGGCCCTAAAAGATGTGGCTTGGTCAATACTTCTTCTCCCCCTTCCTCCAGCTGCTTAAGCATGAGCCCAGGCATCAAACCTCGCTGTGGTCTAGTATTACTGGATAAAGAGTAAAAACTAGTAAACTAACACGACATGTAAACTGAAACAATAAATTCAACACATGCTGAAGTAGTGCTGAAGATGATGAAGCAATGATGAAACAAACGATGGCCACCCAGACTGGTTGGCCAATCTCGTCCGGTGGTCTGATTATTTCCTTCGGCCTCGCAGATTTTTCCAGTGATGGGCGTGTTGCTATACTGCGACCACAAAACAATCACTATTGGTTAATAACTTGACTTTTGCTTATTCGTTCAAATACCTGCTATGCTGAAAGCGCCTCTAGTATCACTGATTATTGATTGCTCTTGTTTTCCTGCACTTTTTTTTTTCGAACTTTACATGTATCGGCTTACTAGTTGCTGCCCATGATACAAAGAATACAGATAACGCATTGCGCATAAACAGCTGTTTTCCAGCTTGTTGCGTGACGTCACATGTCCCCAGTTGTGTTTTGAATTGCATATTGCATACAGCGAATTTGAATTGAGTGAACTAATTGATTGAAAATGTGTTGTGCAGTTTTTGGTTGTGTAAGGACGTTTTCTAGGCCGATGTCGGCGTCTCAATCGCATCTGGCGTGTTTTACAGTTTATTTGTAATAATGCTGGGACCCTGGAGTAAGCCGCACCGAGGTCGAACACCAATGCGCAAACATAAAAGGGAGGTGAGGGGTAGTATGGTCGCTTGGATCGACATCGGCGGAGTGGGCTAAGGGGAGGAGTAGGGAGTCCAGGGCAGTGTTGCCAATTCCGCTTTTTTCCCGTCATATCTGGCTTTTTTCAAAACGCGATTGCGGGAAAATTTTTCAAATATTTTCTGGGACAGCTTTTTTCTGTACGAGTCATTTGGTATCATTTGTATGTAAATAGCTTTTTTTGCTTCATGTTTTCGCCTTTCTAGCTTTTTTTTTGCTCAAAAAAAGTAGGCAGCACTGGTCCAGGGTGATCACCCGGAAGACCCTTCTACCCCTCTCCTCAGACCACTCCTCGACGCCGACCAGGCGTAAAACCTTTGACTTCGGGGACGCGAAGAGGATCGGGAGCAGGTACTCATCTGGCTCGGCTAAGGGTAAGACCCGGAAGCTTTACTAAGTGATCACCTAATCCCGTTTGACCCGCTTTCACTCACCGGCCGCACCGTGGGTGTGTGGTGTGTGCGTATGCCTGTGTGAGCGCTGGGTGTCGATGCCGTGTGTGTGTGGAGTGTGTGCGTATGCCTGTGTGAGCGCTGGGTGTCGATGCCGGGTGTGTGTGGAGTGTGTACGTATGCCTGTGTGCGTGCTGGTGTCAATGCCGTGTGTGTGTGGAGCATGTGAGTATGCCTGTGTGAGCGCTGGGTGTCGATGCCGTGTGTGTGTGGAGTGTGTGCGTATGCCTGTGTGAGCGCTGGTGTCGATGTCGGGTGTGTGTGGAGTGTGTACGTATGCCTGTGTGCGTGCTGGTGTCAATGCCGTGTGTGTGTGGAGCATGTGAGTATGCCTGTGTGAGCGCTGGGTGTCGATGCCGTGGGTGTGTGTGTCTCCTCCTTGCTGCTGCTGTTGTTGTTTGTCACTGGGTTTTCTTCGTTATATATGTTTCCCGCTTCGTTTTAAATCCGCCCGAAAACTGATTCGCTATCAAATTTGACAAATCATTTTTCGGGTGGCCACCGCTGTGTCAAAAGCGTGAAGTTGTCGCTTTCGGGTGGCCATGGCTTTTGCCAAGACGGGGCGTTGCCATTTTCGGGTGACCATGGCTGTGCCACGATCGCGTGTTGCGTCTGGCAGCATTTGTGAGGTAGCACTTTGCCAGCAAAAATGCTACCACCCCCCCCCCCCCCCCCCCCTTACTTCGGGTGGCGATGATGGACTGTGACTTTACCGGCTGCCGACACTTTCACCTGGAAGAACTGGCTGTCCACCTCCATCAGGTATTTCATACCTCGGTGGGTGTTGTGTTGTATGACTTGGTGGACGCTTTCCAGGACTTCCTGTGGCAATAATCCTCCGGTTCCAATCACTCGCCACTCCTCGGGGGCTATCATCCAGTCGATGGCGTAGAGCGGCAGGTCGTCGAGACCAAAGACGTCATCCGCGAGGTTTAGGGTGGATCGTACCTCGTATATTGTGTCGTCGGTCGGCCATCCAGGGTCCACCCTCAGGTCCCTCCAGGGGTATATCTCGGGTATGGGTACACTTGAGGTGGAGTCGGGGACTTCGGACGCTTCGGGGATGTCTTCGGGCGGCACGTAGATGTCCGTGGCGCGGCTGTCGTCTGAATGGTATCCTTCGGGATCCATGTATCTGCGGCAGTGTCCCTCAAGGCCGAAGAGGATATGTTCTTCTGTTTCTGACATCTCGTCTATAATAACCGCAAGTTTGAGATTTTCGTCTAAACCAGTAATTAGCGTATTTTCTTTGGTAACACGAGGTAAGGAAGTTGGGTGAGGAATAGAAGTTAAGTCATAGGAAATGTCGTGGGCATCCTCGTCGTCATCAGCGTGGTATGGCTTTAGATCGGTGAGGTTGGCGACGCGGCGGCGTTTTGTCGCCCCATAGTGGATCCGGACGACGTTTGGGGAGACAAATTTCAACACTCGATATGGCTCGTCAAACTTCGGCGCTAATTTTGCCGCGAATCCCTTCGGCGGAGATTATACTCCTTGGCCTGGTCCTGGGATGCCAGCTGTATGTTGCCTCGTACAGCGTCAAATACAGCTCTCAGCTCCGTGGCCCGTGCCTCGGGGTTTACTTCTTGCCGACCACTCCCAGGGGTGACTTGGTCGTATAAGGCGTTGGGTAGCCTAGGCTCACGACCTTGCACCAGGTAGGCTGGACCAAACTTGGTCGTGTCTGAGATGCTTGTATTGATAGCCAGCATTATTTCTGGCAGAAGTTCATCCCACGTATTTTGATGACCATTCACATACTGCGCCAGCATAGTTTTTATCGTCCGGTTTGCCCTCGTGGTTGGGTTCTGCTGGGGGCTATAGGGGGCAGTGTGTTGAAGTTCCATTCCCAGCTGCTTGCAGTAACGAGTAAACGACCGGCTTGTGAACTGTGTTCCGCTGTCGCATACGAAACAGTGCCGTGTTCCGAACCGGCACAATATTCTTTCCCAGAACGACATCTCCAGGTGGGCCGTCGTTGCTTTGCGCAGTGGGGCGAGTTTCACCCACTTGGACAAATGGTCGAAGAAAACCAGCAGCATGATATTGCCGTGCTTCGATCTAGGTAGGGGTCCGATGAAGTCCGCGCAAACCGTCGCAAATGGTTCCGCTACTTGTCTGGTTACCATTCTCCCAGCCGGCTTGACTTGGCTTACCTTAAACACCTGGCACTTGGTACTTCGCCAGACGTACTTGGTTACGTCTCGAAACAGGCCGGGCCAGTAGTACCTCTGCATGACTCGTCCGATGGTCTTCCGGATCCCAAGATGTCAAGCTGTAGGGTTGTCGTGACATTCGCCTAGGACGCGGGGGTGTTGTTCGGTAGGTACGCAAAGTTTCCAGGGTACATAATCCTCTTCCAGGGGGTGATGGCCAAGATGTCGGTATACCTGTCCGTTCTACAGCACATAATTCGGATGTTGGTCCGGGTGATCCTTGATCCGCTGGACCATATTGCAGAGCCACGGACAGTTGGTGGCGTCGACCTGCAAAGTTTGCAGTACCTCCTCTAGCGGTTGCCGACCTAACGCATCTGCGACCACGTTCAGCTTCCCCCGTCGATAGTGGATGTCGAACTCGTAATGCTGTAATTCCAGTGCCCACCTTGCGATCCGACCAGTCGGGTTGTTGATGCTGTTCAACCACTTGAGCGCCAAGTGGTCTGTCACTACATCAAAGCGGTAGCCCTCGAGGAAGCATCGCAACTTACGGATGTCCCAAACGATTGCGAGGCAATCCTTTTCTGTCGCCGAGTAGTTCTCCTCGGGCTTGGACAGTCTTCGGCTCACGTAAGCTATAACTCGGTCTGCAACACGAACTTTTCCTCAAAGTCGGGGCATGCCAGAACGGGTGCCTCCGTAAGTCGTCGCTTGAGTTCGTCAAATGCGGCTTGGTGTTGTTCTCCCCACTCCCAGCGCTTGTTTTTCCGCAGAAAGAGCGACATCGGCTGCACTACCTCTGCGAAGTTGGCCACAAAAGACATCGTCGTAGTTCGCGGATGTTGGTCGGGGGTGTCAGCTTCCGGACGGCGGCGATCTTGTCTGGGTCGGTGTGGATGCCCTGCTCGCTGACGACGTGACCCAAAAACGAGAGACTGCGCTTAAAAAACTTGCACTTGGCATTGTTCAGCCGCAACCGTCGAAAAACCTCTTGTAAGCTTTGCAGGTGGTCATCGAGGTCCGACCCAGTAATGATAATGTCATCCAGGTAGGCGAAGGCGTATGGTTCTAGGTCCGGTCCAATGGCTCCAACAAGTGCCCGTTGGAAGGTGGCTGGAGCGGAGTGAAGGCCAAAGGGCATAACCTTCCAATGGAACAATCCTCTGTAGTATGCATGACAATCTGTCATACGCCCACTATATTGCAGGGTATGTAACCTTCAGACAAAGCAACACTTTGTTGCTACGTATATACAAATATAACGCAACTACACAAACGGTCAGCGCACTTGAAATCTGATCAACCACCACGAAGTGTGGGATCCGCAGTGCTTGCCTTATATATGTATATTTAATGTATATGCATTCTTTGCCTCCTGCATATACATTCATAAATATACTACAACTCTCTCTCTCTCTTGACCGCTGCAGCGGTCGCTCTGCTGCGACAGAGTTTTATACATAAGCAACCCAATTATGTTTTTAGGCTAAGAATTCTTTTGATTTAAAATACAGAGATATTCACAAAACCTTAACCGAACAGCACAGACGTGCCAGCGTATAATTATTTAATTGACACCACAAGAAGTGTCCTATATGGCGACCGTGACGTGGGTCCAAAGGACCTAGGATATTGAAATACTTCAACAGCAACAACAACAACAAAAGCAGCTTCAACAACTACAACGACGTCAACTTAATCAGCAGCAACGGATGGAATCAGCATTAGAATGTTCTGAGTGAGTACGGTGTTATTATTGAGACGCTCCAATGTCCATACGCATCACTCTTGATGAATATAGGGCAAGGAAAATAAAAGCGATTCCCTCGGCCGTTAAAAGCAAAAGCGTAAAAAAGCCAAGAAATAATGGAGGCATACAGCTGCATATCAAACAACGCAAAGCTGAAATATGCAAGCTATTATACAATAGCAACAAGCCCCCGACTTGGGATAACGCAAAGAGACTAGCGGATGAGCTAGAATTTCTCGACAAAGAGTCAAAGTGAATAAAATCTCAAAATAATACACCTTCTCCTCAACTTATAATGAACATAACTAATGCAAATAAAATCCCACCGACAGAGAGAAAGCAGCTCCCAAAGGAAACCAAGAAGTGCCCAGCTGGCTGCCCTGGACCACTATACACCCCGGCCTGTGCGATTACCTGCACCGGCAACGCTGACCGCACCAAGGCAGCCAAATAAAACGTGAAGAAGCAGTACATCGGCGACAGCAGCGGTTTTATTAAGTAAAACAAAAATAATATAGAATTTGTAATAACTCGCACTGTGTTGTGCGAGTTAAGGAGAGTATGGCATAAAAAACCATACAAAAAAAAAAAACGAGTAAGAAGGCTCTAGTCGGGAGAGCCCGACTAGAAGATACCCTGAACCCAGTTGCAATAAATATATTTAATTTATATAAGACTTTGGTATACTGACTTAACTTCAATCGATAAAATTAGATATCTCCGGTGTTTCTTAACCGATTTGGACGAAATTTTCAAAAAAGTTCTATCGTTACCCATTATTTCAACCCTCATTTTTAGATTTTTCAAATTCGATATTTTATTGTTATCGATATTATGTGTATATCGGAAACCAGAATAGTTATCGATAATTTGAAGCAAACTTGTTCTGCTTATGGTATAGGAGAACTTAAATACAAAATCAGAAGTCTCTAGATCTTGTAGTCTCTGAGATCCACGCGTTCATACAGACAGACAGACGGACAGACGGACAGGCAGACGGACAGACGGACATGGCTATATCGTCTCGGCTGTTGAAGCTGATCAAGAATAAATATACTTTATGGGGTCGGAGATGCTTCCTTCTGCCTGTTACATACTTTTGCACAAAACCATTATACCCTTATTTACCCATTTTATGGGTTAAGGGTATAAAAATAGACAGGCGATCACTGTTATGATCAAAATAGGGATACATATAAGAAAATGTAAAAAGAAAAAAATATATTGAAATAACAAATGTAAAATACAAATAATTTCAAAATCGGAAATCTAAATAACAATATAATATCTAAAACGGAAAACGTTTATGACACAGAATTGGCCAAAATGGGTCTCATAGACACAAAAACGGTGGATTCCACCGCTAATGTAATAAATAAAGTAGAAGCTTGTAGTATAGATTTAGGAATAACAAATACTTTGTTAATAATTATCGTTGTTATTCTAAGCGCAAATATGTTCTTTAAATTATACAAGCTACACATTAAGTGCCTCAGGAAAAAAATACAAAAGCAAGGCTAACTATCTAGATAAAATCTAGAATCCAATGAAAAAAAAAAAGAAAAAAAATCGATACATACTAATAAAAGTTTGACTAAATTAAATTTATATATGCATATATATATATATATATATATATATATATATATATTTATATATATATATGTATGTATATATATATATATGTATATACACATACACATACATCAAAGTATCAGAGTAAAAACTTTGTTACAACGTATGCTTAACAAAGACCCAGATTTCCCAAACAAAGTTTGGCAATATTATCTATGGAGCCAATGGGTACCAGACAACTATCTGATATATACGCAGACATATTGAATGCACAAGAAACATATCACATAATAAGTATTTCAAAATGCATGCGGCAATAGCCGAAGTATTCGAAAGAGACCCAGAGTTCATTGTACGAGCAATTTGTGTACTAAATCAATTTCACGAATTAATCTCGATATCTGATTTTGAGTACGCCTATGTGGATTCGTATAATAGAATTACTAGCCCACTATATCACTGCAGCATAAAAGAACAAGTAAGAAGGCTCTAGTCGGGAGAGCCCGACTAGAAGATACCCTGAACCCAGTTGCAATAAATATATTTAATTTATATAAGACTTTGGTATACTGGCTTAGCTTCCATCGATTAAGTTCAATATCTCCGGTGTTTCTCAACCGATTTGGACGAAATTTTCAGAAAAGTTCTATCATTATCCATTACTTCAACCCTCATTTTTAGATTTTCCGAATTCGATATTTTATTGTTATCGATATTATGTGTATATCGGAAACCAGAATAGTTATCGATAATTTAAAGCAAACTTGTTCTGCTCATGGTATAGGAGAACTTAAATACAAAATCAGAAGTCTCTAGCTCTTGTAATCTCTGAGATCCACGCGTTCATACAGACAGACAGACGGATAGACGGACAGAAAGACGGACAGACGGACATGACTATATCGTCTCGGCTGTTGATGCTGATCAAGAATATATATACTTTATAGGGTCGGAGATGCTTCCTTCTGCCTGTTACATACTTTTGCACAAAACCATTATACCCTTATTTACCCATTTTATGGGTTAAGGGTATAAAAAGGTATAGTGCTATCCACTTTGCCATATGTGATGGTAAAAGAAATAACAGAAGATAACGTCTTCTTGGGTCCAGTTACTAAACTAATGGTGCGACTGCATCGATAAATATTAGTAACTCATGGAATGGACAGAATTCAGAGAGCTTATAATACAACAAGTAAGAAGGCTCTAGTCTTGAGAGCCCGACTAGAAGATACCCTGAACCCAGTTGCAATAAATATATTTAATTTATATAAGACTTTGGTATACTGGCTTAGCTTCCATCGATTAAGTTCAATATCTCCGGTGTTTCTCAACCGATTTGGACGAAATTTTGAGAAAAGTTCTATCATTATCCATTACTTCAACCCTCATTTTTAGATTTTCAAAATTCGATTTTTTTTTGTAATCGATTCCATTTGTGTATCGGAAACCAGAATAGTTATCGATAATTTGAAGCAAACTTGTTCTGCTCATGGTATAGGAGAACTTAAATACAAAATCAGAAGTCTCTAGCTCTTGTAGTCTCTGAGATCCACGCGTTCATACAGACGGACAGACGGACAGACAGACGGACAGACGGACATGGCTATATCGTCTCGGCTGTTGATGCTGATCAAGAATATATATACTTTATAGGGTCGGAGATGCTTCCTTCTGCCTGTAACATACTTTTGCACAAAACCATTATACCCTTATTTACCCATTTTATGGGTTAAGGGTATAAAAACTACTGTCCTATCGGACATTTTCCTGTCCTTTCGGATTTCCACTGCCTAGAATTGATGATATATTAGATCAAATAGGTAGAGCAAAGTATTTCTCATGCCTTGACTTAATGTCAGGTTTTCATCAAATTGAACTCGAAGAAAGTTCAAGAAAAATAACTTCAGTTTCAATGAGCAATGGCTCATATCGCTTCACGCGATTACCTTTCGGTTTAAAAACAGCGCCAAATTCATTTCAGAGAATGATGACTATAGCGTTCTCTGGCCTTGATCCTTCGCAAGCATTCCTTTATATGGATGATTTAATAGTTATCGGTTGTTCCGAAAAACATATGTTTAAAAACTTAAATGATGTTTTTGACAAATGTAGGAAATACAACCTTAAATTACATCCACAAAAATGCTCATTTTTCATGCATGAAGTAACCTTCCTTGGTCACAAATGCACGGATAAAGGAATCTTGCCAGACGACAAAAAATACGACGTCATTAAAAACTATCCAGTCCCACATGATGCGGACAGCGCGAGACGATTCGTTGCATTCTGACGATTGCATATAGACGATTTATAAACAATTTCGCCGAATATTCACGGCACATAACAAGGTTATATAAAAAGAATGTTCCCTTTGAATAGACAGTTGAATGCCAAAATGCATTCCAATACCTTAAAGAAAAGCTAACTCAACCAACTTTACTACAATACCCAGACTTCAGCAAAGAATTTTGCATAATAACGGATGCTAGTAAGCAAGCATGTGGAGCAGTTTTGACTCAAATCTATAATGGACTCCAACTTCCAGTTGCATACGCATCTCGGTCATTTACAAAGGGTGAAAGTAATAAAAGCACAACAGAACAAGAGTTAGCAGCAATCCACTGGGCAATAGTACATTTTCGACCATATATTTATGGAAAACACTTTACAGTGAAAACTGACCACAGACCATTAACTTATTTATTTTCTATGGTCAATCCAAGTTCCTAACTCACACGCATGCGGCTCGAATTAGAAGAATACGACTTTACAGTCGAGTATCTAAAGGGTAAAGACAATTTCGTGGCAGATGCCCTATCACGGATAACAATATCCGAATTAAAAGATTTACAGAATAAAGTCCTGAAAGTCACTACCAGGCAAAAAAGTAGACAAAATAAATCCTGCGCAGGAAATGAACAACAACCTTTGCTTAGGCAAAATCTTGAAAAGGAAAGCTTTGTTATTTCAAACACGGAAATGAAATCGTTGCAAGAATAAATGTTAGCGATCTGTATACTAATGGAGCTATCGACTTAGGTCAATTTTTCCAAAGGCTCGAAAAGGAAGCCGGTATGCATGAAATACGCCAACTAAAAGTGGCACCGCATGAAATCATCTTTGAACAAGTTTCAATAGATAATTTCATAAATATGGCCAATAATTCATTGAGATTATTAAGAGTAGCGCTACTCAAGCCGGTTACCATTGTATCAAGCGATACAGAAAAAGAAGCAATTTTGTTTACATTTCATTATAATCCCATACAAGGAGGACACACGGGCATAACAAAAACTTTGGCAAAAGTAAAAAGACACTACTATTGGAAAAATATGACTCGTCATATAAAAGAGTACGTACGTAGATGTCCAAAATGCCAGATGTCAAAAGCATTAGTTCATACTAAAACTCCTTTGACAATAACAGACACACCACTGAGTGCCTTTGATCGAGTAATTGTTGACACTATAGGTCCATTACCCAGATCTGAAAATGGTAACGAATATGCAGTTACACTTATTTGCGATTTAACTAAATATCTCGTAGCCATCCCAATACCGAACAAGAATACCAATACTGTTGCAAAAGCAATATTTGAACAATTCATATTAAAATTTGGCCCCATGAAAACGTACATTACGGACATGGGCACAGAATATAAAAACTCAATTATAAATGACATGTGCAAATATTTAAAGGTAGGCAACAAAACGTCTACAACACACCACCACCAGACCGTTGGAACAGTTGAAAGAAGTCACAGAACTTTTAACGAATATATACGCTCTTACATCTCAGTCGATAAAACCGATTGGGATGTATGGCTCCAATATTTCGTATACTGTTTCAACACGACCCCTTCTATGGCACATAATTATTGTCCATATGAATTAGTTTTTGGTAAGCAAAGTAACCACAATATTTTTATACAATAGATAATCTTAATCCACTGTATAATATAGAAGATTATGGTAAAGAAAGTAAATTTAGATTAGAACAAGCTTATAAACGAGCTAGAATTATGATAGAAAAACATAAAATTAGAAATAAAGAATACTATGATAAAAATATAATTAATTTTGAATTAAAAGTAGGAGATATGGTTTTATTAAGAAATGAAACTGGCCATAAGCTAGAATCAGCATACTTAGGCCCTTACACAGTAGAACAAATAGATGATAGAGAAAATATTTTCATAAAGGATAAAAAGGGTAAGGTACAAAAAGTACATTAAGATAGGCTAAAACTTTTTATTCATTCAATCATTCATCATTCAATCAATCATTCTCATCCAAAATATATATAAATATATATATATATATATATATATATATATATATATATATATATATATATAAATAAAAACATAGTGGCGCAGAGTTAATTTTGGCTATGCCAAGACTATGATACCCTTCACACAGTCAATTCAATACTCCCCCCTCTTATGTTTCTGTGCAGTTGTTGGTAATTTTTCGCTAATATTTTTACTCTTGTCAGTTACTTGTTCGTGTGCGACAAAAACAACATATTGACATGTAGGTACTTGAAAGTGCACGACAGAGACAACAATTGATAGTACGATATAGTAAATTTGTATGGTGGCTATGTCGTAGAATGCTCCGATCGGGATGAAATTTCATAGTGAACAAACCCGACATGATTTAAGCAATCTGTGAAAGTTTCATCAAGATCGGTTCAGCAGTTTGGCCGGATATCGTGTTAATATGGTAAATTTATATGGTGGCTATATCGTAGAATGCTCCGATCGGGATGAAATTTCATAGTGAACAAACCCGACATGATCTAAGTAATCTGTGAAAGTTTCATCAAGATCGGTTCAGCAGTTTGGCCAGAAATCGTGTTGATATGGTAAATTTATATGGTGGCTATATCCTAGAATGCTCCGATCGGGATGAAATTTCATAGTGAACAAACCCGACATGATCTAATCAATCTGTGAAAGTTTCATCAAGATCGGTTCAGCAGTTTGGCCAGAAATCGTGTTGAAACAGACAGACAGACAGACGGACGGACGGACGGGCAGACGGAAATCAATTCCTGAGCTCGTCCTGATCATTTTGATATATAGTTTATGGGGTCTCCCATCATTCCTTTAAGGCGTTACAGATTCATGACAAAGTCAATATACCCTGTGAAGGGTATAATTATTAAAAAAAAATAATAAAAAATACACAGCCACATATAAACTAAAATAGCTACACTAAGTAACGTTATTTTTCAAATGGAGGGAGATGTAGTATGCATGACAATCTGTCATACGCCCACTATTTTGCAGGGTATGTAACCTTCAGACATAGCAACACTTTGTTGCTAAGTATATACAAATATAACGCAACTGCACAAACGGGCAGCGCACTTGAAATCTGATCAACCACCACGAAGTGTGGGATCCGCAGTGCTTGCCTTATATATGTATATTTAATGTATATGCATTCTTTGCCTTCTGCATATACATTCATAAATATACTACAACTCTCTCTCTCTCTCTCTTGACCGCTGCAGCGGTCGCTCTGCTGCGACAGAGTTTTATACATAAGCAACCCAATTATGTTTTTAGGCTAAGAATTCTTTTGATTTAAAATACAGAGATATTCACAAAACCTTAACCGAACAGCACAGACGTGCCAGCGTATAATTATTTAATTGACACCAAAAGAAGTGTCCTATACCTCGTCCCGGTAACGTAAAAGCCGTATATTGACGGCTGTCGCGAGCCATTGGAATCTGAATCAATATCGGCTCTTCAAATCCAGTAAGCTGATGTACTTGGCGTTCCGCAGCCGCTCCAGGATGTGTTGTATACGGGGTAACGGATAGGCGTCGGGGATGGAGCGTGCGTTCAGCTGCCGGCAGTCAATGCACATCCTGATATCACCCGTCTTCTTCCCTACCAGCACGATGGGGGCGCTATGGGGGGACTTCGAAGGCTCTTTGCATCCGTGCTTCAGCAGTTCGTCAACTTGCTCGTAAATAACCTTCTGCATGGCGGGATTCTTCCGGTGGTAACGTTGCTTGATGGGTCTCTCGTCCCGCATAGTGATCACATGCTCCGCGATGTGAGAAACCCCCAGTAATCCATCAAAAATCGCCAGTTCTCGCTCCAGAAACGCTTTTACCCTGGGATCGGTCTCCTCGTCGGCGTCGCTCGGTTTTTCCTGGTCGTCTTCTGGTCGTCTTCGGGACTGCCCGAAGGTCACCTCACGACTGCAGACTTCGGGCGTCTCGCGAATTTTTTGATCTTCCTTCTTTGGAGTGGTTGTCGGGGGTGGTATCAGTTTGGTTGATGGCGCAGGTTCCGGTGCTTCCGGTGTCCGGCAGGGCTTAGGAACAATTCATTTTTCATCTGCAGCTCAGCAAACTTGTTCTGCTCATGGTGTAGGAGAACTTAAATACAAAATCAGAAGTCTCTAGCTCTTGTAGTCTCTGAGATCCACGCGTTCATACAGACAGACAGACGGACAGGCAGACGGACAGACGGACATGACTATATCGTCTCGGCTGTTGATGCTGATCAAGAATATATATACTTTATAGGGTCGGAGATGCTTCCTTCTGCCTGTTACATACTTTTGCACAAAACCATTATACCCTTATTTACCCATTTTATGGGTTAAGGGTATAAAAAGGTATAGTGCTATCCACTTTGCCATATGTGATGGTAAAAGAAATAGCAGAAGATAACGTCTTCTTGGGTCCAGTTACTAAACTAATGGTGCGACTGCATCGATAAATATTAGTAACTCATGGAATGGACAGAATTCAGAGAGCTTATAATACAACAAGTAAGAAGGCTCTAGTCTTGAGAGCCCGACTAGAAGATTCCCTGAACCCAGTTGCAATAAATATATTTAATTTATATAAGACTTTGGTATACTGGCTTAGCTTCCATCGATTAAGTTCAATATCTCCGGTGTTTCTCAACCGATTTGGACGAAATTTTCAGAAAAGTTCTATCATTATCCATTACTTCAACCCTCATTTTTAGATTTTCAAAATTCGATTTTTTTTGTAATCGATTCCATGTGTATATCGGAAACCAAAATAGTTATCGATCATTTGAAGCAAACTTGTTCTGCTCATGGTATAGGAGAACTTAAATACAAAATCAGAAGTCTCTAGCTCATGTAGTCTCTTAGATCCACACGTTCATACAGACAGACAGACGGACAGACGGACAGACAGACGCACAGACGGACATGGCTATATCGTCTCGGCTGTTGATGCTGATCAAGAATATATATACTTTATAGGGTCGGAGATGCTTCCTTCTGCCTGTTACATACTTTTGCACAAAACCATTATACCCTTATTTACCCATTTTATGGGTTAAGGGTATAAAAAGGTATAGTGCTATCCACTTTGCCATATGTGATGGTAAAAGAAATAGCAGAAGATAACGTCTTCTTGGGTCCAGTTACTAAACTAATGGTGCGACTGCATCGATAAATATTAGTAACTCATGGAATGGACAGAATTCAGAGAGCTTATAATACAACAAGTAAGAAGGCTCTAGTCTTGAGAGCCCGACTAGAAGATTCCCTGAACCCAGTTGCAATAAATATATTTAATTTATATAAGACTTTGGTATACTGGCTTAGCTTCCATCGATTAAGTTCAATATCTCCGGTGTTTCTCAACCGATTTGGACGAAATTTTCAGAAAAGTTCTATCATTATCCATTACTTCAACCCTCATTTTTAGATTTTCAAAATTCGATTTTTTTTGTAATCGATTCCATGTGTATATCGGAAACCAAAATAGTTATCGATCATTTGAAGCAAACTTGTTCTGCTCATGGTATAGGAGAACTTAAATACAAAATCAGAAGTCTCTAGCTCATGTAGTCTCTTAGATCCACACGTTCATACAGACAGACAGACGGACAGACGGACAGACAGACGCACAGACGGACATGGCTATATCGTCTCGGCTGTTGATGCTGATCAAGAATATATATACTTTATAGGGTCGGAGATGCTTCCTTCTGCCTGTAACATACTTTTGCACAAAACCATTATACCCTTATTTACCCATTTTATGGGTTAAGGGTATAAAAACGCGTCGAGTTCATTAAATCGTGCAAGTGCTTAAATAAGAATGTTCCCATACGAATCGGAACTATAATCAAGCATACCCAAATACTAGTACAAACGTACAACGAATGTCGGGAACTTATACTTTCAATTATGAAAACTTAAAAAGTCTACACAAATTACAAGCAAGGGAAATTATCGACATATTAAGATCAGCGTTAATTACCTTGGACACAAAACACGACCTACATCTATTTCTTCTTTCGGTACTAAGTGTACCGGTAACATTCGATCCATCCGTATGAGACGACCGGATGCCAGACAAAAAAACTGACATTGATTTTGATTCTGATTCTGAAGAAGAAATCAAACCAATAAAAATGACCCAAACAGTGGTAGATTTTCTGAAAACAGCCTCGTCTTTTCTATTTGAGTACGATGGCAAAGCAGAAAATCTACAAAGCTGCAAATACGATTTAAGTCTAGTAGACACTATTTAAGGTGATCACGAAGCAACGGCCGTACAACTTATAAAGACAAAATTAAAAGGCCACAAAAGAAACTTGATTAGTAATGAGCAAACGATCGCTCAAATTATTGCAAAACTATCAAGCACAGTAAAAGGCGAGTTAGTAGAAGTATTGTCAGCCAAATTACTCAACTTGCAACAACGAAGCAAAACTGCCAACCAGTATACACAAGAGGTTGAGCAGTTAACAAGAGCTTTGGAAGGCGCATATGTAAACGATGGTTTAACGACGGAACTGGCCAATAAATACAGTACAGCCGAAGCAGTTAAGGCAATGACCAAAAACTGTGCTAACGATAAGGTAAAACTCATCATGCAGGCTGGCACATTCAATAACATGAATGATGCGATATCCAAATTTGTCAACAGTTGCACAGAGGCAACTGGACAATCCAACGCTGTATTGTTCTACCAAAATTACTTTCACCGTGGCGGTAACCGCGGAAGAGGTAACTATAGAGGCCGACCTTACAACAGAGGCGGTCAAGGACAATACTACAATAATAACAGAGGCAAAACTCGAGGCCAAAACTCTAGAGGCCATGGCAAGTCAAACAGAGGTCATAACATTGTCAGAGTAACCCAAGATGTCTCGGGAAACTCCGAGCAACCTTTAGATACACAACAATAGAAAACACTTAAGTTCATACAATAAATTTTAGTCTCAATATATTTGTTTCATTTGACCACGTGTCAACAGGTAAAAAACTTACCTTTTTAATAGACACAGGTGCAGACATCTCAATACTTAAAGAAACTTCTGATGTCTTTCATGACATCCAGCCTAATAATGTAATAAACATTCAAGGCATAAGTAAAGAGATTTTAAAGTCCAAAGGTCTAGCATCAATAGAGATTCAGACAGGAAAACATATAATTCCACACAATTTTCACATAGTTGATTGAGATTTCGCTATATCATGTGATGGAATAATAGGCATTGATTTTATAAAAAAATTCAATTGTCAAGTAGATTTAAAACCATCGGAAGATTGGTTTATAATTAGACCCAATAATCTAAAATATCCGATCCATGTCCCAATAACATATGAATCTGGTAAAACTCAATACTTGTGCAAGCAAGATCTCAAGTTGTCCGAAAAGTCACGCTAACTTCAAAGGAAGATGGTGTATTTATTCCAAATCAGGAGATTCAACCTGTTGTATATGTTGCAAACACAGTTGCAACATCTCAAAATACGTTTGTCCGTTTACTAAATACAACTAGTACCGATCAATTAGTTACAATAAATAATTCAAAACATGAATCACTTTCGAACTACGATGTAGTTCACACAAATCAAGAATATAGAGAAAAAACTGTCATATCTCAGCTAGCAAAAACTTCCCCCCCACAATTCAAGTCAGAATTAACCAATTTATGCACCAATTATAGTGACATATTCGGTCTTGAAACCGAATCAATCACAACAAATAACTTCTATAAACAACAACTGAAACTAAAAGATAATGAACCAGTGTACATTAAGAACTATCGAAGCCCGCATAGCCAGACAGAAGAAATACAAAAACAAGTTGAAAAATTGATCAGCGACAACATTGTCGAACCGTCTGTGTCAGAATACAACAGCCCACTCTTACTTGTCCCAAAGAAAGCCCTTGCAGGCTCAGAAAATAAAAAAATGGCGATTAGTAATTGACTATCATCAAATTAATTAAAAAAACTACTGTCCTATCGGACATTTTCCTGTCCTATCGGACATTTTCCTGTCCTATCGGATTTCCACTGCCTAGAATTGATGATATATTAGATCAAATATGTAGAGCAAAATATTTCTCATGCCTTGACTTAATGTCAGGTTTTCATCAAATTGAACTCGAAGAAAGTTCAAGAAATATAACTTCATTTTCAATGAGCAATGGCTCATATCGCTTCACGCGATTACCATTCGGTTTAAAAATAGCGCCAAATTCATTTCAGAGAATGATGACTATAGCGTTCTCTGGCCTTGATCCTTCGCAAGCATTCCTTTATATGGATGATTTAATAGTTATCGGTTGTTCCGAAAAACATATGTTTAAAAACTTAAATGATGTTTTTGACAAATGTAGGAAATACAACCTTAAATTACATCCACAAAAATGCTCATTTTTCATGCATGAAGTAACCTTCCTTGGTCACAAATGCACGGATAAAGGAATCTTGCCAGACGACAAAAAATACGACGTCATTAAAAACTATCCAGTCCCACATGATGCGGACAGCGCGAGACGATTCGTTGCATTCTGCAACTATTATAGACGATTTATAAACAATTTCGCCGAATATTCACGGCATATAACAAGGTTATATAAAAAGAATGTTCCCTTTGAATAGACAGTTGAATGCCAAAATGCATTCCAATACCTTAAAGAAAAGCTAACTCAACCAACTTTACTACAATAACCAGACTTCAGCAAAGAATTTTGCATAATAACGGATGCTAGTAAGCAAGCGTGTGGAGCAGTTTTGACTCAAATCTATAATGGACTCCAACTTCCAGTTGCATACGCATCTCGGTCATTTACAAAGGGTGAAAGTAATAAAAGCACAACAGAACAAGAGTTAGCAGCAATCCACTGGGCAATAGTAAATTTTCGACCATATATTTATGGAAAACACTTTACAGTGAAAACTGACCACAGACCATTAACTTATTTATTTTCTATGGTCAATCCAAGTTCCTAACTCACACGCATGCGGCTCGAATTAGAAGAATACGAATTCACAGTCGAGTATCTAAAGGGTAAAGACAATTTCGTGGCAGATGCCCTATCACGGATAACAATATCCGAATTAAAAGATTTACAAAATAAAGTCCTGAAAGTCACTACCAGGCAACAAAGTAGACAAAATAAATCCTGCGCAGGAAATGAACAACAACCTTTGCTTAGGCAAAATCTTGAAAATGCTTCTAAGCCCAAGTCATCACAAATGACGATGTACGAAAAGTAGTGGCCTTGCATATGAAAGGACAGCTTTGTTATTTCAAACACGGAAATAAAATCGTTGCAAGAATAAATGTTAGCGATCTGTATACTAATGGAGCTATCGACTTAGGTCAATTTTTCCAAAGGCTCGAAAAGGAAGCCGGTATGCATGAAATACGCCAACTAAAAGTGGCACCGCATGAAATCATCTTTGAACAAGTTTCAATAGATAATTTCATAAATATGGCCAATAATACATTGAGATTATTAAGAGTAGCGCTACTCAAGCCGGTTACCATTGTATCAAGCGATACAGAAAAAGAAGCAATTTTGTTTACATTTCATTATAATCCCATACAAGGAGGACACACGGCAATAACAAAAACTTTGGCAAAAGTAAAAAGACACTACTATTGGAAAAATATGACTCGTCATATAAAAGAGTACGTACGTAGATGTCCAAAATGCCAGATGTCAAAAGCATTAGTTCATACTAAAACTCCTTTGACAATAACAGACACACCACTGAGTGCCTTTGATCGAGTAATTGTTGACACTATAGGTCCATTACCCAGATCTGAAAATGGTAACGAATATGCAGTTACACTTATTTGCAATTTAACTAAATATCTCGTAGCCATCCCAATACCGAACAAGAATGCCAATACTGTTGCAAAAGCAATATTTGAACAGTTCATATTAAAATTTGGCCCCATGAAAACGTACATTACGGACATGGGCACAGAATATAAAAACTCAATTATAAATGACATGTGCAAATATTTAAAGGTAGGCAACAAAACGTCTACAACACACCACCACCAGACCGTTGGAACAGTTGAAAGAAGTCACAGAACTTTTAACGAATATATACGCTCTTACATCTCAGTCGATAAAACCGATTGGGATGTATGGCTCCAATATTTCGTATACTGTTTCAACACGACCCCTTCTATGGCACATAATTATTGTCCATATGAATTAGTTTTTGGTAAGCAAAGTAACTTGCCACAATATTTTTATACAATAGATAATATTAATCCACTGTATAATATAGAAGATTATGGTAAAGAAAGTAAATTTAGATTAGAACAAGCTTATAAAAGAGCTAGAATTATGATAGAAAAACATAAAATTAGAAATAAAGAATACTATGATAAAAATATAATTAAACACGATCTTAACAAAATTCTTCAGCCATCGGGATTCAAGCTACGAAAATGGTGTTCAAACAATGAACTAGTGTTGGAGGGAATTCCCAAAGAAGACACAGTTAACAACGTACAGCTCGGAGAAACACTGGAACAATACAGTGTAAGAACATTGGGCCTTTATGGACGCCCAAAACGGATCAACTTGGCGGTCGAACTCACAGCAGTGCAGCAACAGTCATTACATAACGTGCAGTCTGCTCGAAGCTGACACAGATCTTCGACCCACTAGGCTTGTTCGCTCCAGTCGTAGTAAAGGCAAAAATTTTCATGCAACGCCTCTGGGAATTAAAGCTCGATTGGGACGACGAGCTACCTACAAGTCTTTAGAATGATTGGAACTCCTTCCAATTTGATACGAGTTGCAACCCTCAACTCAATGCGAATCCCAAGGCACGTTTATGATGGTAAAACTCCGATAACGAAAGAATTACACGTCTCTGTGGATGCGTCGGAACGTGCATATGGCGCTGCAGTTTACGTACGCGCAATGTACAGAAACAAACAAATATCTGTTCGGCTACTATGTTCAAAGTCTCGAGTGGCTCCAACAGCAAAACAGTCACTCCCTCGACTAGAGCTATGTGCTGCACTATTCGGTGCAGAGCTTGCTGAAAGGGTTCGACGCGATCTAAGCCCGACAGCAACACAGTGCCAGGATACTTTTGGTTAGATTCTACGGTTGTCCTTTCATGGATCAACGCAGCTGCCGCCACATATCATATATTTGTGGCAAACCGAATAGCGAAAATTCAGGCCTTGACAAGCCAGACTCAATGACGGCATGTATCATCGGCCAACAATGCGGCAGATGTACTCTCAAGAGGAATATCGGCACGAAAACTAGACGAGCACAGCTTATGGTTGTATGGACCACTATTTCTGCATGGCTCTCATGACAAATGGTCAGCCTTACCCAGTATCACCCATAGCAACCTGGAAAGGAAAACGATACATATAAGTCTCGCAATATCTCCATCTACAATAGGTGAAGAGTTGTACACTTGTAGACACAGCCATTCATTTCACAAGTTACAACGCATTGTGGCTTACATGTTACGCTTCTGCTACAATAAACAGAGATCAGCAACTGTCACTCTAAGCGTCGAGGAATTGAATCACGCTCGCAACGTAATTTTGCGGGCAGTACCACAAGTGGAATTTGCTGCTGAGCTAAAAATGATGCAGCGTCACAGCATGGTGGAAAAAAGGAGTTCCATTTCATCGCTATCCCTTCTACAAGGATCTGATGGACTTGTACGAGTTGGTGGCAGATTGGATCAAGCCCTACTCCCTCACAATGCAAGGCACCAGATTCTGCTGCCCTACAATGATCCAATTGTAAAAATGCTGTTGAAAGATCTGCATGAGGACAATATGCATTGTGGTGCCCAAGCCTTACGAGCAACCGCTAGACAACAATATTGGATCCTCAACGACAAAACAATGTCAAGGAATATTATTCACAACTGCGTGACATGCAACAAGGCAAGGCCCAAGTTAATGAACCAAATTATGGGTAATTTGCCAGCCGACCGAGTAACACCAACACGCCCATTTCTTACACCATGCGTAGATTACTGCGGGCCAATCTGGATCCACCACAAACTTCGAGGAAAAAGACCAGACAAGGCATACAAAGCTGTATTCTGCTGTTTCTTTACAAAGGCGGTTCACCTTGAACTGGTAAGCGATCTGACCACAAACGCCTGTTTGAAAGCGTTGCGATGCTTCTTAAGTCGCCTTGGCAAATGTCAAACAATTCATTGTGACAATGCAACCAACTTCGTCGGAGCAAACAACCAGCTGAAGGAACTGAAATCAACAATTTTTAGGCAAAAGCAGAGATCATTAATCACTGCAACAAGAAACAAGTTGCCTTCAAATTTATTCCGGCACGAGCGCCATCCTTTGGAGGCCTATGCAGTCAAGTCGGCAAAGCGACTGTTGGTAACGACAACAACACGGCGACCCTAACATTCGAGGAACTTAACACGGTGATCGTCGAAATCGAAGCTTTCTTGAATTCACGCCCAATAACCCCGATGTCAAATGATCCTACGGACAACACAGCTCTCTCCCCAGCGCATTTCCTGATTGGTGAAACACTAACGGCTCCACCCGATGTCAATGCCGATCGCGAAGAGAAATCCCTACTGAAACGTTGGGAATTAGTATCCAGAATTAAGCAAGGATTCTGGATGCAATGGTCAGAGGAATACTTGTAGGAGTTACAAACCAGGCACAAGAGGAAAACCGTTAATCCCAATATCATGGTAGGCACGCTGGTCCTTATCAAGGAAAACAACATTCCGGTAATGAGCTGGCCTATGGGACGCATTTTAAAGACATATCCGTGAATGGATAACCATGTACGAGTGGTTGACGTAAAGACCGCCTCATGCATTTACAAGCGCGCCATCAACAGGCTGGGGCCGATCTTTCCGGAAGAAACGGCCAAAAAACGACCTATTATGGAAGAAGAGAATACGGATAAAAAGGATACGCCGGCTGCTCAACGGAGACGGTTAATGTCACCAACCATAACTTCCTCCTTGCTAATTCTGCTTCTAATGCTACCTCTGGCACTAACACAGTCAGTATCGGTGACAAGGTTCGACACGAAACCAGGAGTATAATATAAAAAAATTGAAACAACGATGAGAGCAATATCCAACTGGACCAAAGTAATTTACTATGAATTGGATCCATACTGGAGGGACATGAACACGTTTGATTCATGCATCAAGGAGTTCCAGTCTAATGCCCAGAATTAAACATCAACCACACATGTGACGCAATATCACAGCATTATCGACACTTTTATGATGAGTTACAAATGGCAAACGGTCTCATGCAACATACTCGGAAACGCCACTCCCCATTTGATGCAGTAATATAATAATATTGCGAGCAGTCTGTTTGGAGTTTTAGACGCAGACTTTGCCAATAAAATGACTAAGGTATGACCTTGACCTTCTCTATGAAGAAGGTGCAAACTAACGAGGAATTTTTACTCACACTGCTGAGAAACCAAACCTCAGTACTTGACTCAACCATTAACGTTGTCAAGAAAACAAGGACAACATCGGACAAACGTCTAAAACTACTTGAACAACAAGTAGCTGCCATTAGCCAAAGCAGAGGAAAGTACACTGGCGCACGTCTTACGGAAAACTACGTGGCATTGAAAACTCAATTGACATTGCTAGCAGCATCTCTTCAGCGAAATAGTGGACGCACTAACTGGAGTTCACCACCATACAATAAGCCCAATGTTGATCTCCCCTAAACAATTTAGGGATCAGTTGGATCAAATACGGGATCATTTGCCACCAAATCAAAAAGTACCCGTGACATCATCCAATGTAATTCATCTATACAGAATTATGCGAGCAGAAGGCACAGCCACCGACACTCATGTGATATTCAGCGTAATATTACCCTTAGTGTCAACATCGATACTCGAGCTATTTAATATGGTGCCAATTCCAGTGTGGAACACAACTAGTTGGAGATTGTTCGGGCTAAAAAAAAACCACAGGGATCAATTCATGGGACTTTCACAAGATGGTCTACAACGCTGCCGTACAATATACAGCGAAAAATACATGTGCTAGATCATCAAGCTGTGTTTGATGTAAACAACCGGTGTGAGTTTCAACTGTTTACCAACAAGACACCAACGACGTGTCACGTAACTTACAGAACAACCAAAATGGTATGGGAAAAAACACAACAGCAGAACAACTGGATCTTCGCAGCACATTCGAAAGTGGAACTTCAAGCAGTGTGCAACGGAACACCGTCAACTATCCAACTACAAAACAGTGGACTACTGTCGCTATCATCTGGCTGTACTGCACGCAACGCAGACATAAGCATCAATACCTTCGGCACTGTCACGAGTCAAATAAGACAAGGCTACGCCCGCTTTATTGACATTATCCAACCAAACATAACAAAGGTACCAGAGACAATTCTCAACATCTCGGAGAACAACGCACAACACGACAAGGATCTAGATGACCTACAGGTAAAATTGGCATCACTCAACAAAGAAGAGCTGCCCAACCAAATAAGCTCGATCCAACATCGTCACATAGCCGCTTACGCTATACTAGTGATATCTGTCATAATACATACTATGTGCATATGCAATGCGAACGCAACGACAATGGACTTGTCCACTTGCTTCAAATTGTCAGCAACGACTTTCCGGTTCCATGTGATGGAATTATCGGACTTGATTTCATATGAAAATACAATTGTATATTAGATTACCAACATAATGACTTCATTATGAAACCACAATCACTTAAATACCAAGCACATGTACCACAACTACACAATGATTTTGATAACTCAATGTTATTACCAGCAAGATCAGAAGTAATGAGACAAATCATGCTTCTGACTACTGAAAATACTGTATTAATACCAAACCAGGAAACACATCCTGGGGTAATAATAGCGAACACTATTGTTGAAAGTAATAGCGTAATAGTCCGTATTTTAAAGACAACAAATAAAAATATAACAAGAGGAAACGTTGCAGTCGGACGCAACCGACTGCGGCATACTCGATACCAGTATTAAAACAGGTAAAAAGAGACCTGATTGCAAAGGGGTACGGATAGGGCAGGGGTGTAAGCTGCCTTAAAGATTCTCCGATGCAGATGGGGATGCCACCAACTAACTTCCTTCCAAATTTGGTGACTCTAGCTCAAAGTTTGAAAGAGCTGTGGAAAGGGGGGCTGGGGGCGGTATGGGTGGGTGTGGCATCTAAATTTTTACTGCAGATCTTTGCGAAATGTCAATTGCTATCTTCATACCAAATTTGGTGACTCTAGCTCAAAGTTTGTAAGAGCTGTGGCAAGGGGGGCTGGGCGCAGTATGGGTGGGCGTGGCATCCAAAGTTTTGATGCAGATCTGTGTGGAATGTCAATTGCTATCTTCATACTAAATTTGGTGACTCTAGCTCGAAAATTGTAAAAAGTGGGGAAAGGAGGGCTGGGGCGGTATGGGTGGGCGTGGCATCCAAAATTTGGTGCAGATCTGAGTGGAATGTCAATTGCTATCTTCATACCAAATTTTGTGACTCTAGCTCGAAAATTGTAAAAAGTGGGGAGAGGGTGGCTGGCGGCGGTATGGGTGGGCGTGGCATCCAAAGTTTTGATGCAGATCTGTGTGAAATGTCCATTGCTTTCTTCATACCAAATTTGGTGACTCTAGCTAAATGTTTGTAAAAGGTGGGGAAAGGGGGGTGAAATGGGTAGGCGTAGCTCAAAACTTTGATGAAGATTTTTTGGGGTCATTGCCAGCTATCTTCCTACCAAATTTCGTGGCTCTAGCTCCACAACTCTGGAAGATACACGCATTCCCGTTTTTGACGAAGCGTTGGGGTGGATGGGGCGGCTAGGGCAGTATCGGTAGGCGTGGCATCCAAACTTTTGATGCGTTATTTGGGGAGTCATCATCATTTATCTTGGCACCAAGTTTGGTGGCTATAGCTCCAAAACTGTGGGAGATATAATCATTTTTGACTTTAAAATGCGGGGGGCTGGGGGCGGAATGGGTGGGGGTGGCTAAAAAAATGATGATGCTTTTTTTGGGGTTGATAGTAGCTATATTCTTACTAAATTTGGTAGTTCTAGTTGCAAGGATGTGCGAAATATGTGGATTTATCGGTTTCGAGTTATCGAACTTATCGATTTGCCAGCCCCCCAGTTATCGTAGAACTCCAATCTTGACACTTTAATTTATTATCCTATAGATAAAGATAGATTGGAAAGTTTCAAGTCTCTAGCTTGAAGGGTGTGGAAAAAAGTTGCGTTCATACAGACGGACAGACACCATGACGGACATTGCACAAACTCAATATACTCTTTACCTTCGGTATCGAGTATAAAAATGGCGTTTAGTAGTTGATTGCCGCCAAATAAACAAAAAACTTTTAGCAGACAAATATCCACTGCCAAGAATAGAAGAAATCTTAGACCAATTAGGACGAGCAAAATATTTTTCATGTCTCGATCTTATGTCAGGATTTCGTCAAATAGAACTACCATATCATTTATGCGAATGATGACACTCGCATTTTCTGGCCTTGAGCCATCCCAAGCATTTCTCTACATGGATGACCTAGTTGTCATTGGCTCTTCAGAACAGCACATGTTTAAAAAATTTTTAAATATCTTTGACCTGTGTAGAAAACACAACCTAAAACAAGTAAGAAGGCTCTAGTTGGGAGAGCCCGACTAGAAGATACCCTGATCCCAGTTGCAATAAGTAAATTAAATTTATAATTGACTTTAGTATAGGGACTTAGCTTCAATCGATTAAATTCGATATCTCCGGTATTTCTTAATCGATTTGGACGAAATTTTCAGAAAAGTTCTATCATTACCCATTACTTCAACTCTAATTTTTAGATTTTCCAAATTCGATATTTTTGTTATCGATTCCATGTGTATATCGGAAACCAGAATAGTTATCGATCATTTGAAGCAAACTTGTTCTGCTCATGGTATAGGAGAACTTAAATACAAAATCTGAAGTCTCTAGCTCCTGTAGTCTCTGAGATCCACGCGTTCATACAGACGGACAGACGGACGGACAGACGGACAGACGAACATGGCTGTATCGTCTCGGCTGTTGATGCTGATCAAGAATATATATACTTTATGGTGTCGGAGATGCTTCCTCCTGCCTGTTACATACTTTTTCACAAAACCATTATACCCTTATTTACCCATTTTATGGGTTAAGGGTAAAATTAAATCCAGAGAAATGTTCGTTTTTCGTGCACGAGGTTACATTCCTTGGGCATAAGTGCACAGACCATTGCATCCTCCCTGACAACAAAAAATATGATGTTATCAAACACTATCCAACACCAACTGATGCGGATAGCGCACGACGCGTCGTCGCGACGTTTCGTCGCGTTCTGTAATTATTACAGACGATTAATTCATAGCTTCGCACAACACTCACGTCATTTGATCACACTGTGCAGAAAAAATGTCCAATTCGAATGGACAAAAGAATGCGAAGATGCATTTAAATACTTAAAAAAGGCATTAATGAAACCTACATTGTTACAATACCCTGATTTCAGCAAAGAACTTTGCATAACCACAGATGGAAGTAAACATGCATGTGGCGCTGTACTAGCCCAAGAGTACAACGGGGTACAATTACCAATTGCATACGCTTCTCGAGCTTTTACGCAGGGAGAGAGAAATAAATCAACTACAGAGCAGGGTCTAGCTGCAATTCATTGGGCAATAAAACACTTCAGACCTTATGTTTATGGCAGGCATTTCTTAGTTAAAACAGACCATAGGCCATTAACTTACCACTTTTCAATGAAAAACCCTTCATGAAAATTAACCAGAATGAGATTAGATTTAGAAGAATACCAATTTACGGTAGAATACCTCAAGGGGAAAGACAATCATATAGCAGACGCATTGTCAAGAATTAATATTGAATCACTAATACAAATAAATAGAAACACAATGATGGTCCAAACAAAATCATCAAAAAGACAGGAAAATATCTGCGCAGATAAAAAACCAAAACTGCCAAAAGAAATTAAAGAGCCTAATGTCTAAGAAGTCATTAGCAATAATGACGTAAAGAAATTTGTGAAAATAAAATTCGTAAATAATAATTGTTTGTTAAAAAGAGGAAAACGAATCATTTCACAATTTTAATTAATGATTTGTATTCTAATGAAAGGTTCGACTTAGGTCACTTCTTTCAAAGGCTTAATTCAGAAGCCGGAGTACATAAAATAGTTAATTTACGGTTGTCACCAAGTGAACAAATCTTCGAGTTTGTATCACTTAATGAATTTAAAAATATTGTCAATAAATGTTAAAATAAATTAAAAGTAGCGCTACTAACAAGAGTGACACAAATAGACAAAAATGACGAAAGTCGAATAAAGGCAATCCTCTCCAAATACCACGACAATCCTATTTAAGGTGGCCATACAGGGATTACGCGATCCCTGTTGAAAATTAAGAAATACTATTACTGGCCCCAAATGACAAGGACTATAGCAAAGTATGTGAAAACTTGTCTAAAATATCAACATGCAAAAACGACAACACATACAAAAGCACCCATGATTATAACAGGCACACCAAGTAAAGCTTTTCAAACTTTTTTAATAGATACCGTTGGTCTATTACCTCGTACAGAGAATAACAATGAGTATGCAGTCACAATTATTTGTGAACTCACGAAATATCTAGTTACAATGCCAGTAGCTGATAAAACGTCAAAAACAGTAGCTAGAGCAATATTTGATTCTTTTGTACTAAAGTACGGACCTATGAAGACGTTCATAACGGACATGGGTACTGAATACAAAAATTCACTTATAATTGACTTGTGTAAGTATATGAAAATAAGAAATATACAATCAACAGCCTACCATCACCAGACTTTAGGAACCGTAGAAAGAAGTCATCGAACATTCAACGAATACATTCGTTCATACATTTGGATTGACAAGAACGATTGGGACATATGGTTGAGTTATTTCACATATTGTTACAATACGACTCCATCTACAGCACATGAATTTTTAGGCCCAATGTATATGAAGTCATAAAAAATGGCGATGTTCAAAAAGTAGTGACCTTGCAAACGAAAGATGTGCTGTGGTGCTTTAAGCATGGCAAGAATAGATGTTGGCGATCTGTATGCAATTGATTTAGGTCGATTTTGCCAACGGCTTGAAAACAGAGCCGGTGTACATGATATACGCGAACTAAAAATGGCAACGAATGACATAATCTTTGAACATGTTTCAATAGAATTATTAAAAAAAATGGGCAATAACGTATTAAAATTATTAAGAGTAGTGCTACTCAAGCCGGTGACCAATATCTCAGACGATATAGAAAAAGGAGCTTTACTGTCTAAATACCATGACGATACAATACAAGGAGGTCATACTGGCATATCAAAAACTTTAGCTAAAGTACAAAGACACTTCAAATGGAATAATATGCGTAAAGATATAATAGAATACATACGTAGATGTCAAAAATGTCTAAAACGACATTACACACAAAGACTCCTCTAACACTGACAGAAACACCATTATATGCTTTCGACAGGGTAATAGTTGACCCCATTGGTCCATTACTAAGATCAGAACACGGTAACGAATATGCAGTAACGCTCAATTGCGATTTAACAAAATATCTCGTTGCCATTCCGATCCCTAATAAAAATGCTAACACTTACGCTAAAGCTATATTCGAATCTTCTATACTACAGTTCGATCCAATGAAGACGTTCATTACGGACATTGGAACTGAATATAAAAATTCAATTATTAATGAATGCAAACATTTGAAAATAGACAATATAACGTCTACAGCACACCACTACCAGACAGTTGGAACAGTAGAAAGAAGTCATAGAACTTTTAACGAATATATTCGCTCATACATTTCAGTTGATAAAACCGACTGGCATGTGTGGCTAAAATATTTTGTGTACTGTTTCAACACGACTCCATCTATTTCTCATGACTATTGTCCATATGAATTAGTTTATAGCAAACAAAATAGCCTACCCAAATATTTTAATACTATAGACAATATAAAACCCATATGTAACATAGAAGACTATGTTAAAGAAAATAAATTTAAATTAGAACAAGCATATAAACGAGCTAGATTAATGTTAGAACAACATAAGGCTAGGAATCAAGAATATTATGATAGGAATATAATTAACTTAGAATTAAAAGAAGGAGATAAAGTTCTACTAAAAAATGAAACTGACCATAAGCTAGATTCAATATATTTAGGACCATTCAGCGTAGAGAAAATAGAAGATAAAACAAGTAAGAAGGCTCTAGTCGGGAGAGCCCGACTAGAATATACCCTGAACCCAGTTGCAATAAATTAATTAAATTTATGTAAGACTTTGGTATACTGACTTAGCTTCAATCGATTAAATTCGATATCTCCGGTGTTTCTTAACCGATTTGGACGAAATTTGCAGAAAAGTTCTATCATTACCCATTACTTCAACCCTCATTTTTAGATTTTCCAAATTCGATATTTTTTGTTATCGATATTATGTGTATATCGGAAACCAGAATAGTTATCGATAACTTGAAGCAAACTTGTTCTGCTTATGGTATAGGAGAACTTAAATACCAAATCTGAAGTTTCTAGCTCTTGTAGTCTCTGAGATCCACGCGTTCATACAGACAGACAGACGGACAGACGGACGGACAGACGGACGGACAGACGGACATGGCTATATCGTCTCGGCTATTGATGCTGATCAAGAATATATATACTTTATGGGGTCGGAGATGCTTCCTTCTGCCTGTTACATACTTTTGCACAAAACCATTATACCATTATTTACCCATTTTATGGGTTAAGGGTATAAATATTATAATTATAAAAGATAAGAAAAATAAAAAACACAAAGTTCATAAAAATAGGTTAAAACTAAAACAATTAATTACACACGTTCAAAAATTTGCATTTACCTACTATTCCCCAGATCTCTGAGCTGCGCTACAGCAGGACATGGTGGTCCACGCTGGGATTGCTCAGGCCCTAAAAGATGTGGCTTGGTCAATAATTCTTCAACCCCTTCCTCCAGCTACTTCCGCATGAGCCCAGGCATTAAACATCGCTGTGGTCTAGTATTATTGGATAAAGAGTTAAAACTAGTAAACTAACACGACATGTAAGCTGAAACAATAAATTCAACATATACTGCGACTTAACTAGCTTCCTATTATTGGGTTTTCCATTGGGCGCTATTTGTTATGATCCGGCCTTATTTTCCCAACACTGTATCGATAGCCAGTTAGCAAGTCGGTTACCCAGGGATGAACACGACCTCGATACAGCGCGAGCCGGGTTAACAAAAATTTATATTTTTACGAAAACAAACAGCAAACGGACTAGAAGATATTCTTCACATGATCGGTCCATTTACGGATATACTTGGTAAACAGGTGTTAACATTTACCTCCAATTAAATTTACTTTATATAAATCGAAAAAAGAATTATGCAAATAAATTATTAAATAAATATTAACAAAACTAAACAAAAACAAGTGGAAACGTTGCAGTCGGACACAACCGACTGTGGCATACTCGATACCAGTATAAAAACCGGTAAAAAGAGGCCTGAGTGCAAATGGGGTACGGATGCGGCAGGGGTGTACGCTGCCATGAAGATTATCCGATGCAGATGGGGATGCCACCAACTATCTTCCTTCCAAATTTGGTGACACAAGCTCAAAGTTAGTAGAAGCTATGGAAAGGGGGGCTGGGGACGGATTGGGTTGGTGTGGCATCCAAATTTTTGAAGCATATCTTTGTGAAATGTCAATTGCTATCTTCATACCAAATTTGGTGACTCTAGCTAAAAGTTTGTAAAAGGTGGGGAAAGGGGGGCGAAATGGGTGGGCGTGGCTCCAAAACTTTGATGCAGATTTTTGGGAGTCGTTGCCAGCTATCTTCCTACCAAAATTGGTGGCTCTAGCACCACAACTCTGGAAGATACACGCATTCCCGTTTTTGACGAAGCGTTGGGGTGGATGGGGGCGGCTGGGGCAGTATCGGCAGACGTGGCATCCAAACTTTTGATGCGTTATTTGGGGAGTCATCATCATTTATCTTGGCACCAAGTTTGGTGGCTATAACTCAAAAACTGTGGGAGATATAGGCATTTTTGACTTTAAAATGCGGGGGGCTGGGGGCGGAATGGGTGGGGGTGGCTCCAAAATTCTTGATGCAGTTTTTTGGGGGTTGATAGTAGCTATATTCTTACTAAATTTGGTAGTTCTAGTTGTAAGGATGTGCGAAATATGTGGATTTATCGGTTTCGAGTTATCGAACTTATCGATTTTCCAGCCCCCCAGTTATCGTAGAGCCCCAATCTTGACACTTTAATTTACTATCCTATAGATAAAGAGAATTGGAAAGTTTCAAGTCTCTAGCTTGAAGGGTGTGGAAAAAAGTTGCGTTCATACAGACGGACAGACGGACAGACACCATGACGGACATTGCACAAACTAAATTTACTCTTTACCTTAGGTATCGAGTATAACTAATAAACGAGAAACAAAATAAACATTGAACAGAAAACGAAGAATAGATATATAAATAAGTGATGCGAATAAATAAATAATAAATTAAATCATTATAAAGAAATAAATAATAATTGGGGCGGGTGTAAATAAATAAATACTTATGCAGCTGCTTTTGCGGGTTTCGGCCCACTGTTCCTGTGGCGGCTGCTACACGCAAGTGTGTAGGTGTGGGTGCGCTCGATTTTGCGCGGGCATATTTCGCGCTTGCGCAATGTAAATTTTATTATAATAAGGGGCAGTCTTTGCTTAGGTCACAAGAGGAACAAACTTGATTTAAGGTGCTACTGAAGTAGTGCTGAAGATGATGAAGCAATGATGAAACAAATGATGACCACCCAGACAGGTTGGCCAATCTAGTCCGGTGGTCTGATTATATCCTTCGGTCTCGCAGATTTTTCCAGTGATGGGCGTGTTGCTATACTGCGACCACAAAACAATCACTATTGGTTAATTACTTCACTTTTGCTTATTCGTTCAAATACCTGCTATGCTGCAATCGCCTCTAGTATCACTGATTATTGATTCCTCTTGTTTTCCTACACTTTTTCTCCTTTTTTTTTCTTCCAACTTTACATGGAACTAGTTGCTGTCGCTGCATAATTTTTCTGCAGATTCATTCTCTCTTCTTCTTCCTTACCTACCAGGCACCTATCCAGCAGTCAAACAATCGAATATCGGATGCCAGCACGACTCTCCACCCCTCGTTCGAACACCACAACCATTGATAGCATCCAGACGACCATAACAAATTAATTGTATGTATTGGCAAGATATATGAACTCGAACCAAAATATTAATAATTTAATAATTATTTATTTAAATCTATTTGTGCAAAATTGAACTTACCTTTACAATTTATATATCAGTTTGGTATTTGTGTTTTTATTGCGCTTGATGACAAGCTGTTTTACTCAAATTGGCACTGTTTAAACCAATCATCGATTACAAATTTTATAGTATCGACTATGCTAAAGTTCTGTTCAGTGCTCTGTAATGTTAACTTGTAACATTCCCACTTGGTTGGTTTTCAACCAACTGGGAACGCAGCCAACCAACGGGGAATATTTGAACAAGATTCCTATTGTACAAATGGGAATCCAATACAAAAGAATTGCAACCACCATACAGCTATGCAGCGATGCCAACAAATTGTGAAAGTGTATTCCACAAGTCAATTTGCCCAAGTCATTTGCAGAAGCAGAAACAACACGCAAAAACCGAACGAACAGAAGCGACTGAGGAAAATGACTTATACCCCGATTCCACTAGAGCAAGATGTAAGTATGTAATTGGTATTCGAAGATGCCGCATCTTTTTGTATTAGAATCCCATTTGTACAATGGGAATCTTATTCAAATTTTCCCCGTTGGTCGGCTGCATTCCCAGTTGGTTCGAAACCGACCAACTAGGAATGTTAGAAGTGAACATTATAGAGCATTGAACAGAGCTTTAACATAGTCGATAGTATGAAATTTGTAATCGATACTTGGTTTAAACAGTGCCAATTTGAGTAAAACAGCTTGTCATCAAGGGCCTGTCCAAACAAACTGGGATATTCGTTAATCCATGTTTGCATTTTGCGCACAAATTAAAGCAATAATTTTTACTTTTTTGGCTTCACTAATTTTATTTGTGTGCGAGCTCATATTTGCTTCCAATTAAATATAAACGTATAATACACAAACAGCTGTCTGCTGTCTTTTAACAGACCCTGTTAAATCAAGATGCAACTATGCAATTGGATTTATAGTGGAATCACCTACATCTTTCACTCGCTGTTAATGAAAGATGCAGCTTAATGGAATCAGGGTATTAGACACTAAGTCTAGATTTTTGCTTCGCCCAGCGATGTTACACACACATTGAAATATTTACATGTATGAATGTATGCTAAACACACACAGCGTGCAGTGCGTGGCCGTTTTCTTATTTCTCTTTTGCACTTGTTAAATTTGGCTATGCAAAGCGTTTTCTTGTGTTGCTCCTGTTTTAGAATTTAGGCAAATGACTTGGGCAAATGGACGTGTGGAATACATTGTCGCAATTTGTAGGCATCACTGCATAGCTGTATGGTGTTTGCGATGGCAAAATGAATGGGAAAGAGTCATAGAGCTGAAAACATGAAAGAGAATGTATGACCAGCAATGCAAAACTGATAATTGCCTGCTTATTTTACTAGACGCTTGTTAATTTTACTGTTCGCCTGATCAGCAAATGTTCGTTGAGCACCAAAACTGCCTTGGAAGTATTGTTTCTCTGGTTTTCCTTAGGTTTTTGTAGGCAAATAATACAAATTTAATCAAAAATTGTTTGTTTAGCGTTTTCCGAAATTCATATTAATTGAGAAAGGTCAATGAATTCCATGGCAAATGATACGCATACATTAAAATATGGACATGCATAGAGACAGGGACACACACATGCTTATGGTAGCTAGCCTTTCAGATAACAAAAATCAAAAATCAAATCGATGCCTGGCTACCACCAAAACTGCATATATATATATATTATATGTATGTTGTTATATGGTTATATGGTTACATGGTGCTAGGTCGACGCAATAGGATAGATAAGCAATAAAATAAGCGCACTTACTTTGTTTTGTGCTAGCATATAAGTTGCCAGATAAAACCTCAAAACAATTTGAAAATGTTTGCATGCTGTAGCACCAATTGCAAAGTGGTTGGAACCACCAACCAAGATTTTATTTTGTGTGGATTGTGTGACAACATGAACCACATGAAATGTGCTGGATTCACTCCCAAAATCAGGGACTTCTTAATTGCAGATACAGGCCTTAAATGGTACTGCGAGCCCTGCAATTTAGCTGTGAAAGAATCGACCAAGTTCATGAGGCAGACTCATGCTGGCTTTAAAGCTATGCATGTAGCTTTTAATGATCTGCAAGCGTCGTTCAACGAGCTTAAGCTTGATTTCAAAAATGGCATTGGCATGGATTACTGAATCTCCGAAGCGTAAATTGACTTCGGGTCCTAATCCACTTATTGCCCCACCCTATCTGCCAACCAAACCCCTTCTAGTGCCTAACAATAATCCTTCAATTAGTTCCAATGCTAACCCTCTACTGTTATTTAACTCCCCTGCTAGAAATCCCATCAATAACCTAGACACTTTATCTTCCGAACCTTTGCATGAACCCTCTGGCTCAGCAGCTCGTGTGCTTATTAATCCTAATATAGGTAAAACTGGGGCTCACAAGCCTCTGATTGTTGTACCACTCAATAAATTTGTTCTCATTGCTGTTGACTCCAGTATTTCCTCTGAACAGATTCTTTCTCAGCATCTTCCGGGCAGTTTTTATGTGTTAAAATATTACTAAACGACCGTTCACTTTATGTTGCTTGCTCTTATATTCCTCCTCATTCTCATACTAACAGTAACTCATCCCATCCCTGCAACTTGTTTCGTCATTGTTGACAGATACGGATAGTCTGATAGTGGTTGGTGATTTTAATCTGCCACATGTTGTATGGTCTGTGAATGACACATCTTCGGCGGTGTTACCAGTCACTTCTGATGATTTTATCGATGGCCTACTGGAGTTAGGCTTATCGCAAGTTTACAGGGTGCATAACTGTATTGGCACAATGTTGGACTTAATATTTGTTTCGGACTCAGATTGCAGTAATGCTAGCTGAAAACCCCCTCTAGTGCTTCCGGAAGATACCTACCATCCAACCTTAGAACTATCCATCGAAATTCTTAACCTTAGTTCAGTACCTAATAATACTTTAATAACCCGTTGCTTTCGTAAAACTAACTTTACTAAATTAAATAATCTTCTTCAACATACTAATTGGTCTCGTCCTTATTCTTGTAGTGATACAGAAACTGCCATTGCCATATTTTATAGGACTTTGAATTCGCTTTTGGATATTTGCGTTCCCCTCACTTATTCTTCAAGTGTTAATAAGCCACCTTGGTTTACGAGGGAACTATCGCAATTGAAAAACGCGAAGACAAAACCTTATAAGAAATTTAAAACATCTGGAATTATATATATATTTATATTTATCTTCGTACTTAATAGCTAATTCTAATTTTCTATCTGGTAACACATCTTGTTATAATAATTATCTTAATCGTTGCAGGCTAAACTTCTCACGTAACCCTAAATAGTTTTATAAAATTGTTAACCCTAAACGTAAGTCTTCTTGCCTGCCATCCTCATTATACCTTGATAATACGAAAGCAAGTTCTGATCAGGCAGTGGCCGATCTATTTGCTGAGTATTTTCAATCAGAATACTCAACGAAATTGTATAATTGCAGTAACTCCTATCCTTTTCAAGTTCAAGCGTCAAATTGTATAAATGTCCCAGTAGTTACTGAGTCTACGCTCCTGAGTGAATTTAACTCTATTAAACCTGGCTACTTGCCTGGTCCTGATGGAGTGCCAGGTTGTATTCTTAGATACTACGCGGATTCTCTTTGTGCGCCATTGAATAAATTATTTAACTTGTCTGTTGATTCAAACGTGTTCCCTGATATATGGAAGGAATCCTTTATAATTCCACTCCATAAAAATTCTTCAAAATCAAACGTTAAAAATTATTGGGGTGTATCCAAGTTGTCTGCCATTCCTTATCAACACGGTTTTGTTAGGCGTAGATCTACTACAACTAACCTTCTTGAATTCACTTCGCTTGTTATCAAAAGGTTTCAGGAAAAAATGCAAACTGACGTTGTTTACACCGATTTTGGTAAGGCATTTGACTCTGATAGTCATTCTCTGTTGCTTCAAAAATCGAATATTATTGGATTACCAGAAAAACTTTTATTGTGGCTTGTGTGGCCGAACACAAGAAGTTGTTTTAAATTCATTTATATATAACCTATTTTTGTTACCTCTGATGATCCCCAGGGGAGTCATCTTGGACCTTTGCTATTTAATCTGTTTATTAACGATCTTCCATCTGTTTTTACTTATTCCTTTGTATATATGTTTGCTGATGTTGTGAAGCTATGTTTCACCTGTAATGATGCTTCTCTTTGTAACTTGCTACAGTCGGATATGGGTGCATTGTCGGCCTGGTGCCGTACTAACTTACTAAATTTAAATTGTTCTTAATATAAAGTCATGTCTTTTTGTAGAAGTACTCCTCATACTGCTCACTACTTGCTTGATGCTTCACCACTTGACCGCGTGTTTGAAATTAAAGATTTAGGCATTATTCTTGATCCTAAATTAAAGTTTGACGCTCATAGTTCGTATATGGTCAATAAGGCCATTAATGTCCTTGGCTTCATCAAGCGGTGGTCGAAAGAGTTTAATGATCCGTACACCACTAAAACGCTTTATACATCCTTAGTTCGTCCCATTCTGGAGTATGGATCTTGTGTGTGGTCCCCACAATACTCGATTCACCAGAACAGAATTGAATCTGTGCAGAAGAAATTTCTTCTATTTGCCCTTAGAAGTTTTAACTGGGTTCCTGGAGTTGACTTACCCCCGTATTCTAGTAGACTCCTTTTAATAAATCTTCCCTCCCTGTTAAACCGTAGAACTATGCATGGAGTATTATTTATTACTAACCTACTTAATGGTGAAATCGACTCATCAATTTTTTTGAGTCGAAATAATTTTAATGTCCCAATTAGATCTTCACGTAACTTTTTACCCCTTAGCCTTGATCGTTGCTTCAGCAACTATTTAATTCATGAACCATTTCGTGTTATATGTTCTCACTATAACAAACTTTATTCTCTTGTCTCCTTGGAGGTCTCAACTCCAGTACTAAAAAGATCGATCCATTTTGCTTTATATAATCGTAACCACTAATTACTAATCTATAGCTGGTCTGATTGGGTTTTTCTGGGTTTTTCCCAATCCTCGCAACAAATGTTGGACTGCTCAACTTTTTATTGAATTTCCCAGAGCTTTAACGTTAACTTTTAAATATATTTTCAGATTTATATATTATTCTATATTTTATTTAATTTATTATTATAATTATTATTATACTTAATTTAATTATTTTAACTATTTTTAATTTTAAATTAAATTTTGATTAATTTTAATGTCAGTTGCTCTTAGCTGACTATTAATAAATAAATAAATAAAATAAAAACACATAAAATAAATAAATAAGGAATACAAGGGAAAAAATGGGGGCACAGCCATCGAACAAGCCACTGCGCGCTATAAAATCGCAGTGACCAATATATCAAACGATATAGAAAAAGGAGCTTTACCGTCTAAATACCATGACGATACAATACAAGGAGGTCATACTGGCATATCAAAAACTTTAGCTAAAGTACAAAGACACTTCAAATGGAATAATATGCGTAAAGATATAATAGAATACATACGTAGATGTCAAAAATGTCTAAAACGACATTACACACAAAGACTCCTCTAACACTGACAGAAACACCATTATATGCTTACGACAGGGTAATAGTTGACACCATTGGTCCATTACTAAGATCAGAACACGGTAACGAATATGCAGTAACGCTCAATTGCGATTTAACAAAATATCTCGTTGCCGTTCCGATCCCTAATAAAAATGCTAACACTTACGCTAAAGCTATATTCGAATCTTCTATACTACAGTTCGATCCAATGAAGACGTTCATTACGGACATTGGAACTGAATATAAAAATTCAATTATTAATGAATGCAAACATTTGAAAATAGACAATATAACGTCTACAGCACACCACCACCAGACAGTTGGAACAGTAGAAAGAAGTCATAGAACTTTTAACGAATATATTCGCTCATACATTTCAGTTGATAAAACCGACTGGCATGTGTGGCTAAAATATTTTGTGTACTGTTTCAACACGACTCCATCTATTTCTCATGACTATTGTCCATATGAATTAGTTTATAGCAAACAAAATAACCTACCCAAATATTTTAATACTATAGACAATATAAAACCCATATGTAACATAGAAGACTATGTTAAAGAAAATAAATTTAAATTAGAACAAGCATATAAACGAGCTAGAATAATGTTAGAACAACATAAGGCTAGGAATCAAGAATATTATGATAGGAATATAATTAACTTAGAATTAAAAGAAGGAGATAAAGTTCTACTAAAAAATGAAACTGACCATAAGCTAGATTCAATATATTTAGGACCATTCAGCGTAGAGAAAATAGAAGATAAAACAAGTAAGAAGGCTCTAGTCGGGAGAGCCCGACTAGAATATACCCTGAACCCAGTTGCAATAAATTAATTAAATTTATGTAAGACTTTGGTATACTGACTTAGCTTCAATCGATTAAATTCGATATCTCCGGTGTTTCTTAACCGATTTGGACGAAATTTGCAGAAAAGTTCTATCATTACCCATTACTTCAACCCTCATTTTTAGATTTTCCAAATTCGATATTTTTTGTTATCGATATTATGTGTATATCGGAAACCAGAATAGTTATCGATAACTTGAAGCAAACTTGTTCTGCTTATGGTATAGGAGAGCTTAAATACCAAATCTGAAGTTTCTAGCTCTTGTAGTCTCTGAGATCCACGCGTTCATACAGACAGACAGACGGACAGACGGACGGACAGACGGACATGGCTATATCGTCTCGGCTATTGATGCTGATCAAGAATATATACACTTTATGGGGTCGGAGATGCTTCCTTCTGCCTGTTACATACTTTTGCACAAAACCATTATACCATTATTTACCCATTTTATGGGTTAAGGGTATAAATATTATAATTATAAAAGATAAGAAAAATAAAAAACACAAAGTTCATAAAAATAGGTTAAAACTAAAACAATTAATTACACATGTTCAAAAATTTACATTTACCTACTATTCCCCAGATCTCTGAGCTGCGCTACAGCAGGACATGGTGGTCCACGCTGGGATTGCTCAGGCCCTAAAAGATGTGGCTTGGTCAATAATTCTTCAACCCCTTCCTCCAGCTACTTCCGCATGAGCCCAGGCATTAAACATCGCTGTGGTCTAGTATTATTGGATAAAGAGTTAAAACTAGTAAACTAACACGACATGTAAGCTGAAACAATAAATTCAACATATACTGCGACTTAACTAGCTTCCTATTATTGGGTTTTCCATTGGGCGCTATTTGTTATGATCCGGCCTTATTTTCCCAACACTGTATCGATAGCCAGTTAGCAAATCGGTTACCCAGGGATGAACACGACCTCGATACAGCGCGAGCCGGGTTAACAAAAATTTATATTTTTACGAAAACAAACAGCAAACGGACTAGAAGATATTCTTCACATGATCGGTCCATTACGGATATACTTGGTAAACAGGTGTTAACATTTACCTCCAATTAAATTACTTTATATAAATCGAAAAAAGAATTATGCAAATAAATTATTAAATAAATATTAACAAAACTAAACAAAAACAAGTGGAAACGTTGCAGTCGGACACAACCGACTGTGGCATACTCGATACCAGTATAAAAACCGGTAAAAAGAGGCCTGAGTGCAAAGGGGTACGGATGCGGCAGGGGTGTACGCTGCCATGAAGATTATCCGATGCAGATGGGGATGCCACCAACTATCTTCCTTCCAAATTTGGTGACACAAGCTCAAAGTTAGTAGAAGCTATGGAAAGGGGGGCTGGGGGCGGATTGGGTTGGTGTGGCATCCAAATTTTTGAAGCATATCTTTGTGAAATGTCAATTGCTATCTTCATACCAAATTTGGTGACTCTAGCTAAAAGTTTGTAAAAGGTGGGGAAAGGGGGGGCGAAATGGGTGGGCGTGGCTCCAAAACTTTGATGCAGATTTTTGGGAGTCGTTGCCAGCTATCTTCCTACCAAAATTGGTGGCTCTAGCACCACAACTCTGGAAGATACACGCATTCTCGTTTTTGACGAAGCGTTGGGGTGGATGGGGGCGGCTGGGGCAGTATCGGCAGACGTGGCATCCAAACTTTTGATGCATTATTTGGGGAGTCATCATCATTTATCTTGGCACCAAGTTTGGTGGCTATAACTCAAAAACTGTGGGAGATATAGGCATTTTTGACTTTAAAATGCGGGGGGCTGGGGGCGGAATGGATGGTGTTCTCATTGCTGTTGACTCCAGTATTTCCTCTGAACAGATTCTTTCTCAGCATCTTCCGGGCAGTTTTTATGTGTTAAAATATTACTAAACGACCGTTCACTTTATGTTGCTTGCTCTTATATTCCTCCTCATTCTCATACTAACAGTAACTCATCCCATCCCTGCAACTTGTTTCGTCATTGTTGACAGATACGGATAGTCTGATAGTGGTTGGTGATTTTAATCTGCCACATGTTGTATGGTCTGTGAATGACACATCTTCGGCGGTGTTACCAGTCACTTCTGATGATTTTATCGATGGCCTACTGGAGTTAGGCTTATCGCAAGTTTACAGGGTGCATAACTGTATTGGCACAATGTTGGACTTAATATTTGTTTCGGACTCAGATTGCAGTAATGCTAGCTGAAAACCCCCTCTAGTGCTTCCGGAAGATACCTACCATCCAACCTTAGAACTATCCATCGAAATTCTTAACCTTAGTTCAGTACCTAATAATACTTTAATAACCCGTTGCTTTCGTAAAACTAACTTTACTAAATTAAATAATCTTCTTCAACATACTAATTGGTCTCGTCCTTATTCTTGTAGTGATACAGAAACTGCCATTGCCATATTTTATAGGACTTTGAATTCGCTTTTGGATATTTGCGTTCCCCTCACTTATTCTTCAAGTGTTAATAAGCCACCTTGGTTACGAGGGAACTATCGCAATTGAAAAACGCGAAGACAAAACCTTATAAGAAATTTAAAACATCTGGAATTATATATATATTTATATTTATCTTCGTACTTAATAGCTAATTCTAATTTTCTATCTGGTAACACATCTTGTTATAATAATTATCTTAATCGTTGCAGGCTAAACTTCTCACGTAACCCTAAATAGTTTTATAAAATTGTTAACCCTAAACGTAAGTCTTCTTGCCTGCCATCCTCATTATACCTTGATAATACGAAAGCAAGTTCTGATCAGGCAGTGGCCGATCTATTTGCTGAGTATTTTCAATCAGAATACTCAACGAAATTGTATAATTGCAGTAACTCCTATCCTTTTCAAGTTCAAGCGTCAAATTGTATAAATGTCCCAGTAGTTACTGAGTCTACGCTCCTGAGTGAATTTAACTCTATTAAACCTGGCTACTTGCCTGGTCCTGATGGAGTGCCAGGTTGTATTCTTAGATACTACGCGGATTCTCTTTGTGCGCCATTGAATAAATTATTTAACTTGTCTGTTGATTCAAACGTGTTCCCTGATATATGGAAGGAATCCTTTATAATTCCACTCCATAAAAATTCTTCAAAATCAAACGTTAAAAATTATTGGGGTGTATCCAAGTTGTCTGCCATTCCTTATCAACACGGTTTTGTTAGGCGTAGATCTACTACAACTAACCTTCTTGAATTCACTTCGCTTGTTATCAAAAGGTTTCAGGAAAAAATGCAAACTGACGTTGTTTACACCGATTTTGGTAAGGCATTTGACTCTGATAGTCATTCTCTGTTGCTTCAAAAATCGAATATTATTGGATTACCAGAAAAACTTTTATTGTGGCTTGTGTGGCCGAACACAAGAAGTTGTTTTAAATTCATTTATATATAACCTATTTTGTTACCTCTGATGATCCCAGGGGAGTCATCTTGGACCTTGCTATTTAATCTGTTTATTAACGATCTTCCATCTGTTTTTACTTATTCCTTTGTATATATGTTTGCTGATGTTGTGAAGCTATGTTTCACCTGTAATGATGCTTCTCTTTGTAACTTGCTACAGTCGGATATGGGTGCATTGTCGGCCTGGTGCCGTACTAACTTACTAAATTTAAATTGTTCTTAATATAAAGTCATGTCTTTTGTAGAAGTACTCCTCATACTGCTCACTACTTGCTTGATGCTTCACCACTTGACCGCGTGTTTGAAATTAAAGATTTAGGCATTATTCTTGATCCTAAATTAAAGTTTGACGCTCATAGTTCGTATATGGTCAATAAGGCCATTAATGTCCTTGGCTTCATCAAGCGGTGGTCGAAAGAGTTTAATGATCCGTACACCACTAAAACGCTTTATACATCCTTAGTTCGTCCCATTCTGGAGTATGGATCTTGTGTGTGGTCCCCACAATACTCGATTCACCAGAACAGAATTGAATCTGTGCAGAAGAAATTTCTTCTATTTGCCCTTAGAAGTTTTAACTGGGTTCCTGGAGTTGACTTACCCCCGTATTCTAGTAGACTCCTTTTAATAAATCTTCCCTCCCTGTTAAACCGTAGAACTATGCATGGAGTATTATTTATTACTAACCTACTTAATGGTGAAATCGACTCATCAATTCTTTTGAGTCGAAATAATTTTAATGTCCCAATTAGATCTTCACGTAACTTTTTACCCCTTAGCCTTGATCGTTGCTTCAGCAACTATTTAATTCATGAACCATTTCGTGTTATATGTTCTCACTATAACAAACTTTATTCTCTTGTCTCCTTGGAGGTCTCAACTCCAGTACTAAAAAGATCGATCCATTTTGCTTTATATAATCGTAACCACTAATTACTAATCTATAGCTGGTCTGATTGGGTTTTTCTGGGTTTTTCCCAATCCTCGCAACAAATGTTGGACTGCTCAACTTTTTATTGAATTTCCCAGAGCTTTAACGTTAACTTTTAAATATATTTTCAGATTTATATATTATTCTATATTATACTTAATTTAATTATTTTAACTATTTTTAATTTTAAATTAAATTTTGATTAATTTTAATGTCAGTTGCTCTTAGCTGACTATTAATAAATAAATAAATAAAATAAAAACACATAAAATAAATAAATAAGGAATACAAGGGAAAAAATGGGGGCACAGCCATCGAACAAGCCACTGCGCGCTATAAAATCGCAGTGACCAATATATCAAACGATATAGAAAAAGGAGCTTTACCGTCTAAATACCATGACGATACAATACAAGGAGGTCATACTGGCATATCAAAAACTTTAGCTAAAGTACAAAGACACTTCAAATGGAATAATATGCGTAAAGATATAATAGAATACATACGTAGATGTCAAAAATGTCTAAAACGACATTACACACAAAGACTCCTCTAACACTGACAGAAACACCATTATATGCTTACGACAGGGTAATAGTTGACACCATTGGTCCATTACTAAGATCAGAACACGGTAACGAATATGCAGTAACGCTCAATTGCGATTTAACAAAATATCTCGTTGCCATTCCGATCCCTAATAAAAATGCTAACACTTACGCTAAAGCTATATTCGAATCTTCTATACTACAGTTCGATCCAATGAAGACGTTCATTACGGACATTGGAACTGAATATAAAAATTCAATTATTAATGAATGCAAACATTTGAAAATAGACAATATAACGTCTACAGCACACCACCACCAGACAGTTGGAACAGTAGAAAGAAGTCATAGAACTTTTAACGAATATATTCGCTCATACATTTCAGTTGATAAAACCGACTGGCATGTGTGGCTAAAATATTTTGTGTACTGTTTCAACACGACTCCATCTATTTCTCATGACTATTGTCCATATGAATTAGTTTATAGCAAACAAAATAACCTACCCAAATATTTTAATACTATAGACAATATAAAACCCATATGTAACATAGAAGACTATGTTAAAGAAAATAAATTTAAATTAGAACAAGCATATAAACGAGCTAGAATAATGTTAGAACAACATAAGGCTAGGAATCAAGAATATTATGATAGGAATATAATTAACTTAGAATTAAAAGAAGGAGATAAAGTTCTACTAAAAAATGAAACTGACCATAAGCTAGATTCAATATATTTAGGACCATTCAGCGTAGAGAAAATAGAAGATAAAACAAGTAAGAAGGCTCTAGTCGGGAGAGCCCGACTAGAATATACCCTGAACCCAGTTGCAATAAATTAATTAAATTTATGTAAGACTTTGGTATACTGACTTAGCTTCAATCGATTAAATTCGATATCTCCGGTGTTTCTTAACCGATTTGGACGAAATTTTCAGAAAAGTTCTATCATTACCCATTACTTCAACCCTCATTTTTAGATTTTTCAAATTCGATATTTTTTGTTATCGATATTATGTGTATATCGGAAACCAGAATAGTTATCGATAACTTGAAGCAAACTTGTTCTGATTATGGTATAGGAGAGCTTAAATACCAAATCTGAAGTTTCTAGCTCTTGTAGTCTCTGAGATCCACGCGTTCATACAGACAGACAGACGGACAGACGGACGGACAGACGGATATGGCTATATCGACTCGGCTATTGATGCTAATCAAGAATATATATACTTTATGGGGTCGGAGATGCTTCCTTCTGCCTGTGACATACTTTTGCACAAAACCATTATACCATTATTTACCCATTTTATGGGTTAAGGGTATAAATATTATAATTATAAAAGATAAGAAAAATAAAAAACACAAAGTTCATAAAAATAGGTTAAAACTAAAACAATTAATTACACACGTTCAAAAATTTACATTTACCTACTATTCCCCAGATCTCTGAGCTGCGCTACAGCAGGACATGGTGGTCCACGCTGGGATTGCTCAGGCCCTAAAAGATGTGGCTTGGTCAATAATTCTTCAACCCCTTCCTCCAGCTACTTCCGCATGAGCCCAGGCATTAAACATCGCTGTGGTCTAGTATTATTGGATAAAGAGTTAAAACTAGTAAACTAACACGACATGTAAGCTGAAACAATAAATTCAACATATACTGCGACTTAACTAGCTTCCTATTATTGGGTTTTCCATTGGGCGCTATTTGTTATGATCCGGCCTTATTTTCCCAACACTGTATCGATAGCCAGTTAGCAAGTCGGTTACCCAGGGATGAACACGACCTCGATACAGCGCGAGCCGGGTGAACAAAAATTTATATTTTTACGAAAACAAACAGCAAACGGACTAGAAGATATTCTTCACATGATCGGTCCATTTACGGATATACTTGGTAAACAGGTGTTAACATTTACCTCCAATTAAATTTACTTTATATAAATCGAAAAAAGAATTATGCAAATAAATTATTAAATAAATATTAACAAAACTAAACAAAAACAAGTGGAAACGTTGCAGTCGGACACAACCGACTGTGGCATACTCGATACCAGTATAAAAACCGGTAAAAAGAGGCCTGAGTGCAAAGGGGTACGGATGCGGCAGGGGTGTACGCTGCCATGAAGATTATCCGATGCAGATGGGGATGCCACCAACTATCTTCCTTCCAAATTTGGTGACACAAGCTCAAAGTTAGTAGAAGCTATGGAAAGGGGGGCTGGGGGCGGATTGGGTTGGTGTGACATCCAAATTTTTGAAGCATATCTTTGTGAAATGTCAATTGCTATCTTCATACCAAATTTGGTGACTCTAGCTAAAAGTTTGTAAAAGGTGGGGAAAGGGGGGGCGAAATGGGTGGGCGTGGCTCCAAAACTTTTATGCAGATTTTTGGGAGTCGTTGCCAGCTATCTTCCTACCAAAATTGGTGGCTCTAGCACCACAACTCTGGAAGATACACGCATTCCCGTTTTTGACGAAGCGTTGGGGTGGATGGGGGCGGCTGGGGCAGTATCGGCAGACGTGGCATCCAAACTTTTGATGCATTATTTGGGGAGTCATCATCATTTATCTTGGCACCAAGTTTGGTGGCTATAACTCAAAAACTGTGGGAGATATAGGCATTTTTGACTTTAAAATGCGGGGGGCTGGGGGCGGAATGGGTGGGGGTGGCTCCAAAATTCTTGATGCAGTTTTTTGGGGGTTGATAGTAGCTATATTCTTACTAAATTTGGTAGTTCTAGTTGTAAGGATGTGCGAAATATGTGGATTTATCGGTTTCGAGTTATCGAACTTATCGATTTGCCAGCCCCCCAGTTATCGTAGAGCCCCAATCTTGACACTTTAATTTACTATCCTATAGATAAGAGAATTGGAAAGTTTCAAGTCTCTAGCTTGAAGGGTGTGGAAAAAAGTTGCGTTCATACAGACGGACAGACGGACAGACACCATGACGGACATTGCACAAACTAAATTTACTCTTTACCTTAGGTATCGAGTATAACTAATAAACGAGAAACAAAATAAACATTGAACAGAAAACGAAGAATAGATATATAAATAAGTGATGCGAATAAATAAATAATAAATTAAATCATATAAAGAAATAAATAATAATTGGGGCGGGTGTAAATAAATAAATACTTATGCAGCTGCTTTTGCGGGTTTCGGCCCACTGTTCCTGTGGCGGCTGCTACACGCAAGTGTGTAGGTGTGGGTGCGCTCGATTTTGCGCGGGCAGATTTCGCGCTTGCGCAATGTAAATTTTATTATAATAAGGGGCAGTCTTTGCTTAGGTAACAAGAGGAACAAACTTGATTTAAGGTGCTACTGAAGTAGTGCTGAAGATGATGAAGCAATGATGAAACAAATGATGACCACCCAGACAGGTTGGCCAATCTAGTCCGGTGGTCTGATTATTTCCTTCGGTCTCGCAGATTTTTCCAGTGATGGGCGTGTTGCTATACTGCGACCACAAAACAATCACTATTGGTTAATTACTTCACTTTTGCTTATTCGTTCAAATACCTGCTATGCTGCAATCGCCTCTAGTATCACTGATTATTGATTCCTCTTGTTTTCCTACACTTTTTCTCCTTTTTTTTTCTTCCAACTTTACATGGAACTAGTTGCTGTCGCTGCATAATTTTTCTGCAGATTCATTCTCTCTTCTTCTTCCTTACCTACCAGGCACCTATCCAGCAGTCAAACAATCGAATATCGGATGCCAGCACGACTCTCCACCCCTCGTTCGAACACCACAACCATTGATAGCATCCAGACGACCATAACAAATTAATTGTATGTATTGGCAAGATATATGAACTCGAACCAAAATATTAATAATTTAATAATTATTATTTAAATCTATTTGTGCAAAATTGAACTTACCTTTACAATTTATATATCAGTTTGGTATTTGTGTTTTTATTGCGCTTGATGACAAGCTGTTTTACTCAAATTGGCACTGTTTAAACCAATCATCGATTACAAATTTTATAGTATCGACTATGCTAAAGTTCTGTTCAGTGCTCTGTAATGTTAACTTGTAACATTCCCACTTGGTTGGTTTTCAACCAACTGGGAACGCAGCCAACCAACGGGGAATATTTGAACAAGATTCCTATTGTACAAATGGGAATCCAATACAAAAGAATTGCAACCACCATACAGCTATGCAGCGATGCCAACAAATTGTGAAAGTGTATTCCACAAGTCAATTTGCCCAAGTCATTTGCAGAAGCAGAAACAACACGCAAAAACCGAACGAACAGAAGCGACTGAGGAAATGACTTATACCCCGATTCCACTAGAGCAAGATGTAAGTATGTAATTGGTATTCGAAGATGCCGCATCTTTTTGTATTAGAATCCCATTTGTACAATGGGAATCTTATTCAAATTTTCCCCGTTGGTCGGCTGCATTCCCAGTTGGTTCGAAACCGACCAACTAGGAATGTTAGAAGTGAACATTATAGAGCATTGAACAGAGCTTTAACATAGTCGATAGTATGAAATTTGTAATCGATACTTGGTTTAAACAGTGCCAATTTGAGTAAAACAGCTTGTCATCAAGGGCCTGTCCAAACAAACTGGGATATTCGTTAATCCATGTTTGCATTTTGCGCACAAATTAAAGCAATAATTTTACTTTTTTGGCTTCACTAATTTTATTTGTGTGCGAGCTCATATTTGCTTCCAATTAAATATAAACGTATAATACACAAACAGCTGTCTGCTGTCTTTTAACAGACCCTGTTAAATCAAGATGCAACTATGCAATTGGATTTATAGTGGAATCACCTACATCTTTCACTCGCTGTTAATGAAAGATGCAGCTTAATGGAATCAGGGTATTAGACACTAAGTCTAGATTTTTGCTTCGCCCAGCGATGTTACACACACATTGAAATATTTACATGTATGAATGTATGCTAAACACACACAGCGTGCAGTGCGTGGCCGTTTTCTTATTTCTCTTTTGCACTTGTTAAATTTGGCTATGCAAAGCGTTTTCTTGTGTTGCTCCTGTTTTAGAATTTAGGCAAATGACTTGTATATATAATTATATATGTATGTATGTTGTTATAAATTCGCTCATATGCTTTGATTGTGCTAGGTCGATGCAATAGGATAGATAAGCAATAAAATAAGCGCACATAAGGAATACCAGGAAAAAAATGCGGCACAGCAATCGAACAAGCCACTGCGCGCTATAAAATCGCAGGCTAGCGGTGCGTACACACAATATGGCTGGCTGGTTGTGCTATCAACAAATATGTTGTAGCAAAGTTAGCAAGCGAAGTGGCTGGCGAATGACACACGAAGCACGAGAGAAGCCCGAAGTGCGCTCTCAGAGCGAGTGGTAGCTACGCTTAGTTACGTTACGACTTCCAATTGAATAATGGAATTTTGCTGTTTAGCAGCTCTATTTAGTGAATTCTTGTTGGTTTTGGTCGGTTTTCAACTAATTGGGAACGCAGCTAACCAACGGGGAATATTTGAACAAGATTCCCATAGAATGCAACATTCCCGAGTTCCAATTACATTCTTGCATTCTGCTTGTGTGATATCAATCATGACCGCAAACAAATCAAACGAAAGGAAATCAAGTTTTTATACCCTTAACCCATAAAATGGGTAAATAAAGGTATAATGGTTTTGTGCAAAATAATGTAACAGGCAAAAGGAAGCATCTCCGACCCCATAAAGTATATATATTATTGATCAGCATCAACAGCCGAGACGATATAGCCATGTCCGTTTGTCCGTCTGTCTGTCTGTCTGTATGAACGCGTGGATCTCAGAGACTACAAGAGCTAGAGACTACAGATTTTGGATATAAGTTCTCCTATACCATGAGCAGAACAAGTTTGCTTCAAATTATCGATAACTATTCTGGTTTCCGATATATACGTGATATCGATTACGAAAAAAATCTAATTTTGAAAATCTAAAAATTAGAAGTAATGGGTAACGATAGAACTTTTCTGAAAATTTCGTCCAAATCGGTTAAGAAACACCGGAGATATCGAATTTTAATTCAATTATAAATCTAATTAATTTATTGCAACTGGGTTCAGGGTATCTTCTAGTCGGGCTCTCGCGACTAGAGCCTTCTTGCTTGTTTTATATTAATAAAAAGTAAAACAAATTCATCGTGGAGTTTTTTTAATACTCGATACCGAAGGTAAAGAGTATATTGAGTTTGTGCAAGGTCCGTTATGGTGTCTGTCCGTCTGTATGAACGCAACTTTTTTCCACACCCTTCAAGCTAGAGGCTTGAAACTTTCCAATTCTGTTTATCTATAGGATAGTAAATTAAAGTGTCAAGATTGGGGTTCTACGATATCTGGGGGGCCGGAAAATCGATAAGATCGATAACTCAAAACCGATAAATCCACATATTTCGCACATCCTCACAGCTAGAACTACCAAATTTGGTAAGAAGATAGCTTTTTTCAACCCCCAAAAAACTGCATCATTTTAGAGCCACGCCCACCCATTCCGCCCCAGCACCCCCGAATTTTAAAGTCAAAAATGCCTATATTTCCCACAGTTTTTGAGCTATAGCCACTAAATTTGTCGCCAAGATAAATGTTGATGACCCCCCGAAAAATGCATCAAAAGTTTGGATGCCACGCCTACCGATACTGCGCTAGCCGCTCCCATCCACCCCAACGCTTCGTCAAAAACGGGAATGCGTGTATCTTCCAGAGTTGTGGAGCTGGAGCCTCCTTATTTGGTAGGAATATAACTGGTAACGACCCACAAAGAACTGCATCAAAGTTTTGGAGCCACGCACACCCATTCCACCCCCAGCCCCCCCCCCCCCCCCGCATTTTGAAATCAGAAATGGCTATATCTCCTACAGTTTTTTAGCTAGAGCCACCAAATTTGGTATGAAGACATTCCACATAGATCTGCATCAAAACTTTGGATGCCACACCCACCCATACCGCCCCCAGCCCGCCTTTCCATACCTTTTACAAACATCGAGCTAGAGTCACCAAATTTGGTATGAAGATAGCAATTGACATTTCACAAAGATCAGCATCACAAATTTTGATGCCACGCCCACCCATACTTCCCGCAGCCCCTCTTTCTCCACCCTTACTAACTTCGAGCTAGAGTCACCAAATTTGGTATGAAGAAAGCAATTGACATTTTACACAGATCTGCATCAAAAATTTGGATGCCACGCCCACCCAATCCGCCCCCAGCCGCCCTTTCCACAGCTTTTACAAACTTTGAGCAAGAGTCACCAAATTTGGAAAGAAGATAGCTGGTGGCATCCCCATCTGCATCGGAGAATCTTTATTGCAGCGTACAGCCCTGCCGCATCCATACCCCTTTGCAAACAGGCCTCTTCTTACCGGTTATTATACTGGTATCGAGTATGCCGCAGTCGGTTACGTCCGACTGCATTGATTCCACTTTTTTTTTAGCGGTTAAAAATAACTAATGATTTTTGCACTGATTTTTTGCCTTAAAAAGTGATATTTTTGGCAAAGTTAATCAAATTTGAATGTTGGAATGTTTGCTTAACACAGCTCAAATTATATTCCAGAAAATCATTGCATATGTCAATATATATTTATTGACAGTTTCAAGCCCAAACTTTAAATTGTAAATAATTTATGGAAAATTGATACATTAGTTCATGAGCAATAAGCGATTTTGTTAAACTCTCATATTACAACAACAACAGCAATACTGAACTATAAAACAAATATAAAGACATTTAATCTCCACACAACGTCGTGGGTGACAACAAAACAACAAAGAAGAGCATCGAGAACAACGGAGGAAACGGACATTAACGATTGCACCGACCAACGCCTACATTAATTAAGAATTACGAAATCATATAAGTGAGGTGCTCTCTTTTTGCCAAAAAAAAAAATATTTAAATAAGACCGAATTGCTTTAAAGGAAAAGTGAACATTTTATCTTTGCCTGCAACAATTGTGTTATGTTATGTTATAAGTAAGTACCAGGAACTGAATGAAGTGATTCTTTAGACATTGTAAAATCAATGCTAACATTTGAAGGAAAATCGGGAGCCTATACTGCATGGAGGCGTTCCGCACACATAGCTTACCAGATTTATGAGGCCTATATTGGGAGCTCAAGGCTTTGCCAAGCATTGGGCATTATTGGAAATAAAGTTGTAAGAACTGCAGATGGAGTTCTATCCTCATTAGATACTGCATTTAATTTCAAAGCAATAATTGCTAGATTAGACTTTACTTATGCCGACAGGACCCCGGTCCATGTGATTCAACAATAACTTAGCTCCATCAGGCAGGGCGATTTATCTCTGCTTGAATACTATGATGGAGTCGATCGGAAGTTGACCTTGTTAGCCAACAAAACTATAACCCATGACGCGGCAGAGGCAGCGGCCCTCAATGAAAAATTTAGGAAAGACGTACTCCACTCATTTATTTCTGGTTTCAAGAAAAAAGCACAACCTAATGATTTGCCTTCAGCCCTAGCTTAAGCGCAGGATGCAGAGCACAGCAATGAAATAAGTATCTTTGCTGCCAGTCTGTCCAAACACAATGAGCAAAAAGCTCGAAAACAAACTAACCCAAAGCCCAGAAATTGGCGACAAAATAATGAGCAAGAAACTGACTCTAGCACTCAAAGGAAAAACCCTCACTTTCAAAAAAAAAAAAAAAAAAAAAAAACTAACGGGTACAAATCAAAAAATAAGTAGTTCAAAGCAACGCTTTAATAACCAAAAGCGACAGGGCCAATATCCACAATAAATTGATGAAGCTTCATCCTCAAGATTCAGACAGCCAACTCAGGCACAAAATACTGTCCAAAAATATAGCAATCAGTTCCAGGTCGTCATGAAATAAATCATTTGCCACAGGGCAAAGAACAAGATAGCGAGAGCTGCAAAGCACAAGCAGAGTAAGAGTCAACAGCCGTTGATGACGATCTGTTAGAAAACAAAAGCTGTAATTTTTTAGTGAATGCTCCCTGCTCCCGTAAATCTCACGTACAGTAGCAGGGTATAAGATCAAATTACTCATTGATTCAGGGGCCTCTAAAAATTACATACAAGCCACTTTTAGCACAGAAACATTTTGTACCACTCAAATCTCCATTTCAAGTAAACTCAATGCATTTATTAATGTGTTTATTGTCAACTAAGATCAGCTGACATAAAATCCAAATTAATTTAAATTTAAATAAAATTAAAAATTGACATTGAAATTAAATAAATCTGAAGGTAAATTTAGGAGAAAAATTTAAAAAGTTAAAGCTCTGGGTAATTCAACAATAAAATTAGTGGTCCAACATTTGTTGCGTGGATTGGGAAAAACCCAATCAGACCAGCGTTAGATTAGTAATTAGTGGTTACGATTAGATATAGAAAAAAGGATCGATCGTTTTAGTATTGGAACTGAGGTCTCCGAGGACACAAGAGAATAAAACTTGTTATAGTCAGAACATATAAGACCTCTTTTACACGATTAAGTTTTTGCGTCTGAAGCATTCGTTTGTAGGCAAAGGGAGTAGAGGGGTAACAGCTGCATGCAATGCTTCATGACTTGTGAAGCAGTGATTTATTTTTCTCAATTTGCTTTGCCCTTTGTTGTGGTTTATAAATTATTAATATAAATGATATGGACAAAAGACTTGATTGAACTGCTGCTAACACAGTATCAGCAGCACGAACATTTATATAGTGTTCGGAGCGAAAACTATAAGGACAGGGTAAAGCGCTCCAGCAGTTTGTTTTCAATTTACGAAACATTGAAGGAGAAAGAGCCCAAAATGACAGTGGATGCAATGAAGGCAAAAATACACATACTGCGTGGTCAATACATAAGGGAGTGTCGACTAATTGCGGCAAGTAAAAAAAGTGGATCTGGCCGAGATGATGTATATAAGCCAAATATATGGTACTTTCATTTACTGGAATTTTCGAGTGCGCATGCGAAAATGCGGGAGTCATCGTCAAGCCTTTGCAATGTATGTAAAACTTGTTTTTATGTATATTAAACATTAGTATAATTATTTAATGTTTTCAGGACATAGAAGACTTTGATTCAGAGGAATATTTGATGGAGATCCCCTGTACCCCTGAGGTCAGCGACACCTTCACCTTTACCAGGAGTGTCATCCAGAAAGGTTTGTTTTTTTAATGAAACTTGATGTGTGGGATTTAACTTGTTTCGCTCAACTTGTTTAATCAATAAAGAAACGCAATCCATTATCCGATGACATTAAAGGAGTGAAGGCGTTGATCGAAAGCCGCATGAGCGCGAAGACGGAGTACGATTCCCTTGGAGCAATAATAGCCTCACAGCTCAAACGCATTAAAAGTGAGACAATTCGCGAGGACACCTGCTGGAAAATCCAAAACGTTTTGCGAGAAGCGTTGGTAAATGATAGACAGTTTGTCGAGCAAAGTGATGTACTGCAAAACAGCTTAAACATGGCTTTCGATTCTGAATAATTCTTTTAAAAAAATTTTATATTTTTAATTTTTTGGTTTATTATTTAGTTAGGTTAGGTTAGGTTAGAGCGGTAGTGGGCAGGTGAGAGACCCTTCCACTCACTTAGGCCAATTGTTGGCCCATTGTGATGCCGCGATGGACTGCGTCCACAACTCCGTCTACCCGAGAACAGGGTGTGTGATACTATTTGAGAGGGCGTGGTTGCAGCCCGAAGCATGAATAAAGGAGAGAATACTCTTGGGGGTGGTGTTCGCTACCTCTGAGAGGTCTGTTAGGAAATAAGAACCGAGAAAGCGATTTCTATTTTTGCAGAGTGCAGGACAGTCGCAGAAAAGATGGGAAACAGTTTCCTCCTCTTCCTCGTCCCGACAGCTTCTGCAGAAATCGTTAGAAGGGGCTAGTAGTCTCGCTGCATGAGATCCCACTAGCCAGTGCCCCGTAACAGCCCTCACTACGGATGCACAACCTGATCTATTTAGGTGGATTAGGCTTGAAGAGCGCTTTTTACAGCGCGTTGGCCATGTCTGTCTGGCTATTTTGCATCTACCGGTGGTGTGTTGCCACCTTTTATTTGCTTCGCGTTCGAAATGCTCGCGAATCCTAAGTTTACAGCTGGCCATGGGCATGCCCAAACCCTCCTTATCCGAGAGGAGAGGCATGGTAGTACCATGTCTTGCCAGCTCATCCGCCCTACAATTGCCCTCGATGCCTTTGTGACCGGGCACCCATATGAGGTAGAGATCGAACTGCTCTGCCATCTCTTGCAGAGATTTGCGGCAGTTTGTGACGGATATCGAGTTCGACGATATCGCGTTGAGCGATTTGATAGGTGCTTGGCTATCAGAAAAGATGCAGATTTTGGCTGCAGAGCGTTCAATTCCTTGTAAGGATTTGAGCGCTTCTTGTGTAGCGGTGATTTCTGCCTGGAAAACACTGCAATGGTCAGGTATATTAAAGGAATTATTTATGGACAGTTCTTCGCAGAAGACACCTCCCCCTACCCGGTTGTCTAGCTTTGAACCGTCCGTAAAAATTCTAATTGAGTCTGTCGGCCCTGTTATCCCTTCTCTCCACTCTTCCCTTGATGGGATAATTGAGTGGAAAGAAGTATTAAGAAACTCCTGAGGGCAGCAGTAGTCAGTTGCTGGGGGAAGAAGCGAGTTTCCATTGAGAATACTTGAGTGACCGTGTGTCTGTGCAGTCCACTGGTTTGTTTCTCTCATGCGAAGTGCTGAGAGGGTTGCTACTAGTTTGCCCATCTGGTCGATAGGCAAAAGATTGAGTATATTATCGAGAGCCTCGTTAGGGGTTGTTCTGAGGGCTCCAGTGGTGGTCAGTCCTGCAGCGCGCTGCACCTTGCCTAGCAAGCGAACTGACTTTTTCTTTGAGAGTGTTGGCCACCATACTGACACTCCGTACAGTAGGATTGGCCGAATGATGGCCGTGTACAGCCACAGAGTTATGTGGGGGGCCATGCCCCATTTCAGTCCGATCGTTTTTCTGCACGTGTAAAGAGCAACTAGGGCTTTCCTAACACGCTCTTCGGTGTTAAGATTCCAGTCCAGTTTGCTGTCTAAAGTGAGCCCTAAGTATTTGGCTGATTTGCTGATGGTTAGTTCCACCCCGTCAAGGGTGGGCGGCCTAAGATTCGGGATTTTATATTTCCTAGTAAAGAGGACAAGATCAGTCTTCGCTGGGTTCAGTCCGAGTCTGTTTTTCTTTGCCCAAGTGGACAGAGTGCGAAGCACTACGGTCATGCGTTCGCACAGGGTTTGGGAGAATTTTCCCGAGAAGACAATCGCAACGTCATCCGCATAGGCAATCACCCTGCAGCCACCTCCCTCAATGGAGCGCAGCAGAGAATTTACTGCCACGTTCCAAAGGAGAGGAGAGAGATCTCCACCTTGAGGGGTGCCTCTGCAGACGGACCTGGAGATTGTCGTGGAACCGAGAGTTGACCTGACGATCCTGCGTCGTAGCAGTTGATCGATCAGATGCACAGCACGGTGCTCGACACCCAAACCCGTTAGCGCCTCTGTGATTGCCTCTGGGTTGACGTTGTTGAAAGCACCCTCTATGTCAAGGAAGGCGACTAGAGAATAATCCTTCTGGTGAAGCGATTTTTCCACTGTGGAGATTACAGCATGAAGTGCTGTTTCCGTGGATTTGCCTTTTTGATACGCATGTTGCGCACGGGAGAATTGATGTGTCGGTATCGAATTCCTTAAGTGAAGGCCCAGCACCCTTTCAAAGGTCTTGAGTAGAAAGGAGGTTAGGCTTATTGGACGAAAGTCCTTGGGAGTTGTGTGGGAGGCTTTGCCCGCCTTTGGAATGAAGACGACTTTGGATTCAAGCCAGGGCGTTGGGATGAGTCCCGTCGTCCAGACTCCAGTGAAAATTTGTAGGAGCCAGTTTAAGGCAGTCTCACCTGCAAGCTGCAGTTGGGCTGGAAAGATGCCGTCTGGCCCTAGGGATTTGATGGGCATGAAGCTGTTGATAGCCCATGAGATTAATTCTTTAGTCAGGAAGTTTGTGGAAGGTCTATCCATATGAACCCCTGTGTTTGTCTGTGGGATTGCTACTGCTGAGCAGCCCGGAAAATGAGTTTCCATCAAGAGTTCCAAGGACTCAGAGCTGGACGAAGTCCATGAGCCATCTGGTTTTTTAAGAAAACCTACCGATGGGGTGGTTTGAGAAAGAACTTTTCTGAGCCTTGCGGCCTCTGTGGTACTTTCGATATTAGAGCAGAATGTCTGCCATGAGGAGCGTTTAGCTTGTCTGAGTGCCTTCTTATAGGAGGCGAGGCTGGTTTTGTAGAGACTCCATAACTGATCATCTCCGAGAGACCTAGCTTTATTAAAAAGCTTGCGTGATGTCTTACGCAGCTCACCCAGTTGGGGAGACCACCATGGTGGCTTAGTCTTACCTCTGGGTTTGCTACGGGGGCACGACTCGTTTAGGGCGGACTCGCATGCCTCCGTAAGCTTTTTATAAGTAGGTCTGTGGTTTCAGTAGTGGGGTTTCCCAGTGGGGGGGACTCAGGGACGAGAGTGTTTAAGTGATTTTGAAAGTGGACCAGTTTGTACGTCTAACATTCTGGTGCCATTTGGGCTTGGGTACGTCGAACGAAAAGACTATTTCGATATATCTATGGTCTGAGAAGGAGTGCTCGTCTAGCACTCTCCATCTTGTTAGTTTGCTACAGAGGGAGGTTGAGACTAGCGTAATATCTAGTACTTCTTCCCTGTTCTTTGTGATGAAGGTTGGGTCGTTGCCCGTATTACAAATCATGAGGTTAGTGGACAGGATGTAGTTAAAAAGCAACTCACCCCGTTCATTTGTGTCAGTGCTTCCCCACTGATGATGATGGGCGTTGGCGTCACACCCAATTATGAGGTCGGTGTGCGTGGCTTCGCTGTCGGTCACCAACCCTTGCAGGAGTGGATGTGGGAATGGCCCTTGGTGGTCATGGGCCAAGTATGTTGAGCTAACTCTCACATTCCCAGCCTTCAACTCCAGGCAGACAGCTGTGTTGTCTCCATCGCTGTAGTTAGGGAGCAAAAATATATTTAGGTGTTTTTTTGCTAGAATGCAGGTGCGAATTTTACCTTTATTTTGGGCTACTATTAGCTTATAGTCTTTGGTCCCCAGTCCAGTCACCTTGCCACCACAGACCCAAGGCTCCTGGATGAGGACAACGTCTGCTCCACATTGGCTTATGCGGAGCAGCAGAGCGGCCGCCGCCGCTTTGCAGTGGTGGAGGTTAATCTGAAGAAGTCTTAGTGACATCTTCAGGCCGACGCTCCACCACTGTCCTGTTCGCTTCCTCGTCCGTGTCATCCAAGTCAAGGGACTCTTCACGGAAGCTCGCTAGCTTGGCCATGTCATGGGCCATGAATTCTGTCATGAGGTCGACGAACCTGTCCTGCAGCTCATTTTCGATAATCCCCCACCAATTCCTGGGGATATGACCCCCCCTCATCCGGTGATGCGGGCTGAGCGGACAGACTTTTTCCGAGAATATCGGCTGCGCGCCTACGGTCCTGGAAGGACGCTTTGACTCCCTCAGGAGCAACGGACTTTGTGGTGTTGCCCGTTGACGCTACCGTCCTGGGTGCCGAGTTGGCAACCTTTGGTTGCACACCACTAGCACTAGGAGCGGTGCTGGGCAGACCACCGAAGTGGGATGACGGCTGGCTTGCCCGTTTTCCACTTATGCCGCTGGTGGGCTTGCGGACGTCTGCTGGCTTACCAGACGTGGGGGTGTTTCCACCGACAGAGGGATTGGCTTGTCCCCCCGGGTTTGAGAGTGTCCCGGTCACTGTGTTTTTGTTTTTGTTTATGTTCAAGTTCATGTTTGAATCCCACGAGTAGACGGGAAGGACGGTCACCCGCGACATAGCCCGTGTATCGCGGGATGCCTAATTTAAACTGGAGGTCGGCAGGTATCCAGAGTTCGCAAAGTAGAGACCGAGCACCCCCTCGGCCACGAATCCCTCGGCACAATGCTGTTCTACCTTGGATTGGGGTAATTTTATAGAGTTTTCTTCTCTCGCCCGACTACAATTGGTCAGCACCCTTGGCAGAGACATGACCGTACCAAGGATCTGCTTCCAGCCGCCCTCGCGAGGAGAGTATAGTCGCACTACCAATTGTGAGCCGCAAGGACGGAGCGCACGGCATCAACGTACACACAAATTGTCAGTATGCATGGACGTGTGATGTCAGTACGCTTTATCCCCATGTTGCTCCAATCAGCTGACGGCGGAGGAATATTTGATGGAGATCCCCTGTACCCCTGAGGTCAGCGACAGTGGATCACCTTCACCTTTACCAGGAGTGTCATCCAGAAAGGTTTGTTTTTTTAATGAAACTTGATGTGTGGGATTTAACTTGTTTCGCTCAACTTGTTTAATCAATAAAGAAACGCAATCCATTATCCGATGACATTAAAGGAGTGAAGGCGTTGATCGAAAGCCGCATGAGCGCGAAGACGGAGTACGATTCCCTTGGAGCAATAATAGCCTCACAGCTCAAACGCATTAAAAGTGAGACAATTCGCGAGGACACCTGCTGGAAAATCCAAAACGTTTTGCGAGAAGCGTTGGTAAATGATAGACAGTTTGTCGAGCAAAGTGATGTACTGCAAAACAGCTTAAACATGGCTTTCGATTCTGAATAATTCTTTTAAAAAATTTTATATTTTTAATTTTTTGGTTTATTATTTAGTTAATAAAATGAAATTAAATGCTTTGTTTAATGGTGCAATTGATTTTATTATTAATAAGAAAAAGGTTATTAATGTTGTAAACATGCATTTTCATTTTTACAATTTGTTCTGTTGCCAATCAACTTTGCCTTCATTATTAAAATACTCCTCGAATCCTTCTCTGACTTTTTCGGCAATACCCCTAGCATTTCGGGCACGTATGGACGTATGCTCATTGTCAGCCTGAGCTCCTTCTTCCACTGGTATTTGAGCATATCAAGAGTTTTTAATCATAAGCAAATTATGCAAGACGCAGCATGCCTTTGTTAACATTTCCACGCTTTCTACCGACAAGTTTATGCGTTGCTGAAAAATTCTAAACCTGTTTGATAGAATACCAAACGCGTGCTCCACAACATGCCGCGCACGAGAAAGCCGAACATTGAAAATTTGCCTTTCCTTTATATTTGGGTTTCATTAAATGCTTTCCCAGAGCAAAAGCGTCATCTGCAACAATGACGTATGGAAGTCGCCGTCCATTTCCAATAATCTGCTGGGAACACATTGCTGGCATTGTCCAAGATAGGCTTTAAGTCACTTTGTAAAAGGACTCCTGCGTCATGCGTAGGTCCATTGCAGCCCACATTTATATAAATAAATTTGCAGCTTGCGTCCACTAATGCAAGCAAAACAATACTGTGTGTTCCTTTTTAATTGTAATAAAAGGAGCCGTCAGTTCGCTTGGCTTGGAATACAATATGTTTCCCATCCAGCGCACCCAAGCAGTGGGGAAATTGCCATTTTAGTGCAAACTCCTCTGCAATATTTTCCCAATCCTGGGGAGTACTTGGAAACTGAAATAAGCACATATGTTATGATTAATAATAATTAACAGATTAATTTATTTTCACAAACCTTTAAGTGAGTGCCTCGGAAATGCTTCCAAATTGCAGAGCACACTTCGGGCACTGCACGGCACAGGAATGATTCCGAGAGCCTAGTTTGAAAGCTGGTGCTTCTGTAGGTTTCACCCGTTGCAAGGAAACGCAAAGTGGCAGCCAGTTTTTCATCTGCGGCAATGGCTTTGCGCATGATGGTGTCTTGCTTTACAATATCTCCTTGGATGGTCGTTAAGATAAACTTAAATGTTTCTTCATCCATCCGTATGTAGGAATAGAATGAAGTCATATCGCTTGTGAGCTCTTTCATTCAAAATGTAAATGAGCTGTGGTCTGGTCTCTTCTGCCGCCATTGCCTGACCCACTCCCTGCCCTTTCGCTTGTTTGCCGTAGCTAACGCAGTTTCACAGCAATCCAGCAATTTCATAACAATTTCCATATCTGCTTCGCAATCAAAATCCGATTCCTCAACCGCCATAGCTGTCCCACTCAAAAGTTCTTTCACTGAATCCATTTTATTTACTTGGTAATTCTTGAATCAATTGTATGTTAAAAAATAAAACAATCGATAGCAAAAATATATGTTTATCGTCACTAAATTTAAAACAGAGTTGCATTTACAAAGAAAATGCTGCATGAAAAAACTTCATCGTGTAAATGCGACCAGATTTGCGAAGATGTTTTAAAGCAGAATGAAAAAAAACTTGATGAAAAAACTTCATCGTGTAAAAGGGGTCTAACACGAAATGGTTCATGCATTAAATAGTTGCTGAAGCAACGATCAAGGCTAAAAGGTACAAAACAACGTGAAGATCTAATTAGGACATTTATTTTAAATTGACTCAAAAGAACTAATGAGTCGATTTCGACGTTCAGAAGATTAGTAACAATTAAAGCTCCGTGCATGGCTCTACGATTTAAAGGGCGGGAAGATTTATTAAAAGAAGTCATTTGAATACGGGTGTAAGTCATTTCCAGGAACCGAGTTAAAAATTCTAAGGGCAAACATAAGGAATTTCTTCTGCACAGTTTTAATTCTTCTCATTTGAATCGAGTATTGTGGAGACCACACAAGATCCATACTCCAGGATGGGACAAATTATTGTGGGATTAAAGCTCTATTGACCACCGCTTGATGAAGCCAATGACATTAATGGCCTTATTGACCATCGACGAAATGTGAGAGTCAAACTATAATTTGGGGTCAAGAATAATATCCAAATCATTATTCTAAATACGCCGTCAAGTGGTGAACCATCAAGCATAGTGCAGTATGAAAGGTACTTCTTCAAAAAGACATCACTTTACATTTTGAACAACTAAATTCAGTAAGTTATAGCGGCACCAAGCCGACAACGCACAAGTAAGTTACACAAATAAGTATCATTATAAGTGAAACAAAGGCTATCATCATCAGGAAACATATGCACGAGAGTTAGAAATAACTGCTGGAAGATCGTTAAAAAAAATTTAATAGCAAATTTAATAAAAATTGGTTAAGATACAGATGATTTAGAAACAACCTTTTAGGTTCGACCACACAAGTACTCCGAAAGCCACAACAAGAATTTTGCTGGCAATCCAATAATATTTAATTTTTGAAGCAACAGAGAATGACTTCAAGAATCGAATGCCTTACTTAAATCGGTGTAAACAAAGTCAGTTTGCATTTTTCCCTGAAACCCTTTGATAACAAGTATACAACTTGGCACTCCATCAGGACTACACAGGTGACCGGGTTTGATAGAGTTAAGGTCACTTAGGAGCGTAAACTCAGTTATAACAGGGACATTTATGAAATTTGACGTTTAAAGAGCAAGCTTCGCAGCGAAGCCTTCCGCTGCATTTGACAAGTGGTGTTGTTTTACCCACACCTTTTCTCCTACGGAGGGTTTCCATTGCCTACTCCGCAGGTTGTAATGTCTCGTCTGGTCCTGAGCGGCTTTTTCCAACCTCCTGCGCACCAATTCAAAAACTGCTCAAATTTTTTTGTTTTGTCATTGGGTGTTTGTGTCGGTTGCCCTGTGCCGAGTGTAACGTTGTCGTACAGCGCATTTGGCTGCTTTGGTTCACGCCCTTGCGTGATAAACGCTGCACTGTAGCCCGTAGACGCCGATATACTGGTGTTAATGGCCAGTGACAACTCTGGCAACAATTCATCCCAGCAACGCTGATTATGCTTTGTAAATTGTGCAATCACTTTTTTTACCGTGCGGTTCGCACGTTCTGTGGGATTGTCTTGCGGTGTGTATGGTGCCGTAAATTGGTGTCGCACTCCCAATTCTTCGAGAAAGCGTTTGAAGGCTTTAGTTGTAAATTGTGTTCCATTGTCCGTTATGAGAACTTTGGCACCCCGAATCGTGCCAAAATTCTCTCTCTAAAACCCTTTTGCAAAGTGGCTGTGGTTGCGCTCCTCAGCGGGACCAACTCAGTTACTTAGAAAAACGATCGAACATCACCAATAGCATTGTGTTGCCGTGTTTTGACCTTGGCAGTGGGCCAACAGCAACATCAGCACACACGGTACTCCAAGGCTCTTCAGGGATTTGTGTCAACATTTTCCTGCCGCTGCCACTTGACTTGGCTTGTATTGTTGACACGTTTCGCAGTTGTGAAAATAATTGCGTACGTCCCTGTAAAAGCTTGGACAGTAGTAGCGTGTCGCTACTCTTGCTATTGTTTTCCGGCTTCCCAAATGACCGGCTGCGGCTACGACGTGATTTTCCCTTAAGTCATCCTTCCTGTTACCTTTGGCTAACGGCAAGCTTCCACATCTCAGCCTCCAACGCGATGTGGGATGTGCCTGTACGGGTTGCCTTTTTCCTCTATGTAGTCCGAATATTTTCTGGGATTTTGCGTGATTTCCTTTTTCAAATTTTGTATCCATTTGCAATGTGCGTTGTCTGCCTCAATCCCTTCTGTTGCGATTTTTACTAGGCAGCATGTCTCCGAAAGTGGCTGTCTCGAAAGTGCATCGGCTACGACATTGAGGTTGCCCTTACGGTATTTGACTTCAAAATCGTATTGTTGCAGTTCAAGTGCCTAACGCGGTATTCTGCCTTATGGACTTTCAATCGAGTTTAGGCACTTCAGCGCCATGTGGTCCGTTATAACCACAAAATGGAAGCCTTCCAGGTATGGCCGCAGCTATCTGATTCCCCAAACTATGGCTAGACACTCCTTTTCAGTTGCCGAATAGTTCCGTTTGGCTCCGTTTAGTGTCCTACTGGCGTACGATATTACCCTTTCACCTTGCTCCGAAAGTTGGGTCAATATCGCACCCAGGCCATAGTTACTTGCATCCATCTGCAAGCAAAATGTTCTTGAGAAATCCGGGCATGCCAATACTGGGGACTGAGTCAGCTTCTCTTTGACTGTGTCAAATGCTACTTGCCGTTCCTCAGTCCACTCCCATTTTGCGCCTTTTTTCATCAGTGCATTCAGAGGTGCTACTTTGGCCGCAAAATCTGGTATATAGGTACTGCCGTAACTCCTTTACGTTGCTTGTGACTTCAGTTCTGCGATTGCAGCAACTTTCTCTGAATCCGTGCGAATTCATTCCTCTGTGACTCTGTGGCCCAAATATTTCAACTCCTTTTTAAAGAAATCACATTTGTCCACGTTGATGCGTAGATTTGCTGCCCGCAGCCGCTGAAATACCTCTTTGAGATTTGCCATATGCTTTTCGCGCGTTCTTCCGATAACTATAATATCATCTAAATATGCGAACGCGTGTGGCATCATATCTGGTCCAATAACGCGATCCAAAGCCCTCTGAAAAGTTGCAGGTGCCGAATGTAACCCGAATGGCATTACTTTCACTGATACAGTCCTTTGCCTGGGACTGTAAATGCTGTCAGTGGTCGGCTCGCTTTCTTCATCGGGATCTGCAAGTACCCATCTTTCAGATCCAAGCTAGTGATGAAGTGGGCTTCACATAGCTGGTCTAAAATGTGGTGCACTTTTGGCAATGGATACGCGTCTTTAATGGATCGGCTGTTGAGTTGCCTAAAATCCACACACAGTCGCCATTTGCCATTCTTATTTTTCACAATCACGATTGGTGCGCTGTGTGGGCTATTGGATAGCTATATGCAACCTTTCGCAATGAGTTCCTCTACTTGCTGGTTGATTTCCGCCGGCATTTTTGGGTTTTTGAGAAAATAGCGCTGCATTATAGGTGTGTCGTCGCTCAACACAATTTTGTGCTCCGTAATTTGTGACGAGCCCTTGAGGTGTTCGAAGGCTGCGTCTCCGCACAGTAGGAAGTCATTAATTTCTGGGTCTTCGTGTAGACTTTTGCTTTCAATAGGTGAATTTATAAAGTCGTGTGTAGCTATGTTTTGTTCGCTTGTTTTCTGGACAACTGCCACCGACAGTCTCTCCTCCAGCTTCCCAACCTTGTGCCGTCGTGCTGGGATGGTGACCATCAGTCCTGCACACTTCACTGAAGTGTGTATTGTTGTTGTGGAGTTTGTTGGCTTGTAGCAATTTGTAGTATCAGATTCAGCCTTTCCTTTTCCAATTCTTCGAACTCTTCTGCCAGTTGCATTAGTTGGGTCAAAGTCGAGAGTTGGTTTGGCCGTGCGTATCCGCGCAAGTCAGGAAGGCTGTTGCTGTATATGGTGCGCACTTTCTTCTCTGTTGAGAACCGCAGGGGTCTCATCAGAGTCTGTATTTCTACCATGTAAAATTTAAAAGGCTCATTCAAAGCTTGCCGCCGTCTACGTACTTCGTCGTACAAATTTTCAAAATAATCTCGTGGTAACAAATATTCTTGAAAACTGTCGACAAAATCCACCCATGTAGTTCAATGCCTGTTGTTAGCTACGTACCACTTAAGTGCCTTTCCTTTCAGCAACTCCGGCATTGCTCTTGGAATTAAATTTTAGTTTAATCCATAAGTATCTGCCGACCATTCCACTTACTCCAAGAATTCGAGAGGCTTCGATAGTCCATCGAATCGAAAGCTCCACTCTCGAACTTGTTTGGCTACTTTTTGGTATTCACTTGCCCTTGCACTGGTGTCATGCGTGCGGGTGTCGCTGCGCTCTCCTCGCTGTTGGGTTGAATTCCAGGGCAATCGGTGAGATTACAGTAAATCTCGCGACCTAGCCGCCGCACTGGTGCAAGGGATGCTCAGCCTTGCAACGTCTATGCCGGCAAACTCCTTTTCCTCCGCGTATTCTCCTTCCTCGCGCATTAATTCGGGTTCTTTATTCGGCGACTGTCGGCTGTATGTTTTCGCCAGTTTTTGTTATTGTTTAATAAATATGTAATACCTAACATATTTATTTTTACTATTTGTATATATATTAAATGTGTTTAGCAGAGAAAATATTTAATATTAGGGTATTCACTTGTCCTTGTAACACGAGCTAGTGAGCAGCCTTTTTTGTTTGAAAGTTTTAATTGTCGTCGTAAAACAGCTGTTTTGACCAGCTGTTATTCAAATGCAAAACCTTTATTATAAAGAGTGACAATAATAAAGTAAATTTGAAATGGCTAGACAAAGTGAGCGACAAGGTTTGATTAAGCGAAAAATAGACTTAGCCCTCAACGAAATCGAATGAATAAATGGTAAGTATACAAATTAAACCCAAATGAAGAAATATGAATACATACAGCCATTTTAGATATGGACCATGATGCAATCGATGAAGTGATGGACGATCTCATGGATGACTTCACTGCAATTGCATCCTGTCGGCCAAAACAGTAAGCTGGCGAAGCAATGTGCTACCGTTTTTTAATGATGGGCGCTTCCTACAAATGCTTAGAGTCACTAAGCGTCAGTTCGCCTCTATCGTCGAACTGATCCGTGTGGACCCATGCTTTGTGCCATCCATATTTCGGCCCCAAATGGATATTGAGTTGCAGTTAGCGATTGCACTTTTTCGTTTGGGGTCATCTGGAGAAGCTGCAGCAGTACGAAAAATGGCAACTTTGTTTGGAGTAGGTGATGGCGGCATTCTTGGTCTTGTTACAGACCGAGTGTTCGGGGCTATTTTGAGAAAGATGCCGCAATTGATTTACTGGCCAGACGCAGCTGAACGAAAGCGGCTCGTTTCAAAAACCATCCATGAGATGCCATACTGCTTTGGTTATATTGATGGCAGCGAAATAAAGCTAGCTGAACAGCCTGCAACTAATCATGAAGTCTATTATTCGCGGAAATATGTCTACTCCATCAAGGTACAGGTTGTCTGCAACTACCAATTAAGAATAAGAAATGTTGTAGCTGGATATCTCGGCAGCCAGCATGACGCAAAAATTTATAAGAACTCAAAGCTTTTAAAGGAGCACGAAAAATACTTCAGCGGGGAAGAAGGGATAGCCGGAGACTCAGCTTATCCTTTGGCAAAATTTTTAATCACTCCTTACAGAAGAAATGCGACAGCACCGGGACCGAATGACCAAGACACAGCCAATTTCGCGTTCGGATTGAACATTGCTTCGGTATGCTGAAAGAAAAGCTCGCGAGATTAAAAGAAATGCGGATTCGCATTGGAGACCGTAAAAGCCAAGAAAAATTTTCCAAGTGGGTTCTTGTTTGCTGCGTTCTGCACAATTTTTTACTAGATGAGCGAGACGATTTAATTGCTGCTTTTGACGATGGTGAAATAAACGGTGGTGAACCAGACGCAACCCTTATAGCTCTGAGGAGCTCAACACCTGAACAGAAGCGACAAGCAATAAACAACTTAAAGTTAAATTTATAAATAATCACAAATAAATATATTATTATTATATATATATTATTATACATAAAAATATTTTGCATTTTTATGTTTAAGCTCTAGTTCCATTTTTTTTTAAAGGAAATCTTGCTCCGGTTTTTTTCTCTTCCATATTCGCCTTCTTTAACTCCAGATCCAACTTCTTCATCTCCAACTCCTTCATCCAATTCAGCTTTTCCTGCTCCAAAGCCAGCTGTTCTTTGCGCAATTTGAGACGATCTGTTTCCAGCTCGTGTAGCTTCTCAAGCGATGTCTGCGTCCTTGGTGTTTTGATGCGCTGCCTTGTTCGTTCGCTGCTGTCATACGCTGTAGTTTCGCCAGTGCCGTGAGAATTATCGTACCCACTGGAAGAAGCCATAGAATCGTAACAATCTTCCATGGTGTCTATTACAGCCACTTCAACTTCTTTAGCATGGATAAAGATTTCAGACAGTTGGTCATACCAAGGACACATTTTGTTCAACTTTTCTAAACATAAGTGTTGCTATTAATTTTGAAACGTTTAAGCCTGTTTCCATCAAACTTACCCTGCACAGTCCGCACACCATCTCCATCGTCAACTCCAGCACCGGTCGACCCAAGTCATTGATTGGCTTTACTTAGCTGTACCTTTAAATATCGCATTTTGCCCCTGACTAAATTCCACTTGGCGTCAATATTTGTTTCGCTTATTAATTTTTTATAAAATAACTGAGCTGTTGGTTTCTGAAAATACATACATATGTGTTTGCTTAGCATTTTTTATGAGAGGCAGTCAAAAGGCTTACTTACTTCAAAATTTCGGTGCGTCTGAATGTAAGACAACATCCTTTCTATTTCATCGTCGGTCCAGCGCTTCGTATCACCTTCCCGTTTCCTTTTAAGCATTTGCAGCTCCGACACTAAAAAAGAAATCATTATAATAATTAAATTGGTTTATATTTGCGATTTACTTACTTATTTCACTTATTTCACTTGTTTTCTTGTTTAAAATGACCAAACTTTCTTTAGACAAAAATATCGAAATATGCTCGATAGCAAGTATTTTTACTCGATTCTTTGAAAAATTTTGCAGCACTTTGACTACACACTTTGCAACACTTTTTTGCAACTTTACGACAGTTTTTATAGACATACCCACGGGTATCAAAAGCGTCGTAAATTTTTTCTCATGTATGTTGTTGTTTTTTTTTTTTTACAACTTTGAGTTTGCGATTTTACGCTTTACGATTTTACAAGGACAAGTGAATACCCAACATGTATAAATACATATGCACCCCCTTCTTTAAAAAAAAAAAAAAAAAAAAACAATTCAAACTAATGGTTTTTTTATTACTTTTTTTTAAATTTATAGGAGGCAATGGAGCTTCAGGTGAGTAAATGAGATACGTCTTAATAATGCCAATGATTAACCGCTCTTTTTCTTCTCCAGATTAAAAAAAAAAAAAAAAAAAACTTATTTTTCAGGGTCTTAAACTTATTTGTGTCCCTAAAAACAATTTTTTTTTTATTGTCTCACCCGTTGTCCGTTCCACCTCCGTGGGGTTTGATGTCGCCTATGTGCGCGGTCCGTTCTTTCTCACTAGTTTTTCCCATAAATTTACAGATTACAGGTGACACAAAATTTGTTATTGTATACGGTCCGACAAATTTAGGAGCAAGCTTCGCAGCATTTGACAGGTGGTGTTGTTTCACCCACACCTTGTCTCCTACGGAGGGTTTCCACTGCCGTCTCCGTAGGTTGTAATGCCTTGCTTGGTCCTGAGCGGCATTTTCCAAACTCCTGCGCACCAGTTCAAAAACTTCTCTAAGTTTTTTTGCATTGTCTTTGGGTGTTTGTGTCGGTTGCCCTGTGCCGAGTGTAACGTTGTCGTACAGCGCATTTGGCAGCCTTGGTTCACGCCCTTGCGTGATAAACGCTGCACTGTAGCCCGTAGACGTCGATACGCTGGTATTAATGGCCAGTGACAACTCTGGCAAACATTCACCCCAGCACCACTGGTTATCCTTTGTAAATTGCACAATCATCGTTTTTACCGTGCGGCTCGCACGTTCTTTATGATTCTCTTGTGGTGTGTATGGTGCCGTAAATTGGTGTCGCACTCCCAATTCTCCGAGAAAGCGTTTGAAGGCTTTACTCGTAAATTGTGTTCCATTGTCCGTTATGAGAACTTTTGGCACCCCGAATCGTGCCAAAATTCTCTCTCTGAAACCCTTTTGCAAAGTGGCTGTTGTTGCGCTCGTCAGCGGAACCAACTCAGTCCACTTAGAAAAACGATTGACCATCACCAATAGCATTGTGTTGCCGTATTTTGACCTTGGCAGTGGGCTAACAAAATCAGCACACACGGTACTCCAGGGCTCTTCAGGGATTTGTGTCAACATTTTCCTGCCGCTGCCACTTGACTTGGCTTGTATTGTTGACACGTTTCGCAGTTGTGCAAATATGTGCGTACGTCCCTGTAAAAGCCTGGACACTCCGAAAGTTTCTGTCTCGAAATTGCATCGGCTACGACATTGAGGTTGCCTTTACGGTATTTGACTTCAAAATCGTATTGTTGCAGTTCAAACGCCCAACGCGATATTCTGCCTGATGGACTTTCAATCGAGTTTAGCCACTTCAGCGCCATGTGGTCCGTTATAACCACAAAATGGAAGCCTTCCAGGTATGGCCACAGCTTTCTGATTCCCCAAACTATGGCTAGACACTCCTTTTCATTTGCCGAATAGTTCCATTCGGCTTCGTTTAGTGTCCTACTGGCGTACGATATTACCCTTTCACCTTGCTCCGAAGGTTGGGTCAATATCGCACCCAGGCCATAGTTACTTGCATCCGTATGCAAGCAAAATGTTCTTGAGAAATCCGGGCATGCCAATACTGGGGACTGAGTCAGCTTCTCTTTGACTGTGTCAAATGCTACTTGCCGTTTTTTCAGTCCACTCCCATTGTGCGCCTTTTTTCATCAGTGCATTCAGAGGTGCTACTTTGGCCGCAAAATCTGGTATGCAGGTACTGCCGTAACTCCTTTACGTTGCTTGTGACTTCAGTTCTGCGATTGCAGCAACTTTCTCTGAATCCGTGCGAATTCATTCCTCTGTGACTCTGTGGCCCAAATATTTCAACTCCTTTTTAAAGAAATCACATTTGTCCACGTTGATGCGTAGATTTGCTGCCCGCAGCCGCTGAAATACCTCTTTGAGATTTGCCATATGCTCTTCGCGCGTTCTTCCGATAACTATAATATCATCTAAATATGCGAACGCGTGTGGCATCATCTCTGGTCCAATAACGCGATCCAAAGCCATCTGAAAAGTTGCAGGTGCCGAATGGCATTACTTTCCACTGATACAGTCCTTTGCCTGGGACTGTAAATGCTGTCAGTGGTCAGCTCGCTTTCTCCATCGGGATCTGCCAGTACCCATCTTTCAGATCCAAGCTAGTGATGAAGTGGGCTTCACATAGCTGGTCTAAAATGTGGTGCACTCTTGGCAATGGATACGCGTCCTTAATGGATCGGCTAATCGTCAACCCATTCAATTCTGTCTAGTAGTTTGTTGTCAAGAAAATAAATGTTCAAAAAGGGCAAAGATCTTAAAAATTACATTACTTTACATTTACTGTAATTAAGATTTAAAAAACTTACTTTACACCACATTTGAAAGTTGTCTAAATCTCTTTGAAGCTGTTGAGCAGCTAGGGGAGTTGCAGCTGACGTGCATAACTTTACATCATCAGCGTACATCAAAACCCGAGAGAACTTTATAACCGATGGAAGATCGTTTATAAACAAAATAAATAATAAAGGACCAAGATGACTACCCTGAGGAACACCTGAAGTGACCTGAACCGTCTTGGAAACGGACCCTTTAAATAAAACCCTCTGAGTTCTAAGAGTTAGGTAGTCTTTAATCCAAAGAGCTAGAATATTTGAAAAGCCCAAGAGCTCTAGTTTATGTATAAGGAGATGATGATCTACAGAGGCGAAAGCCTTACTAAAATCAGTATAAACAACATCAGTCTGCAATTTGTCCTGAAAACCCTTGATAACAAACGAAGTAAATTCTAACAAGTTAGTGGTAGTAGATCTTTGTTTCATAAATCCGTGCTGGCACGGTGAAATAATAGATTTACAAAGGTGTTGAAGATGGGAGGTTATTAATTTTTCAAAAATCTTAGGAATAGCAGACAACTTGGAGATACCCCTATAATTTTGAACATTACATTTGTTTCCTTTTTTATGGAGAGGAAAAATAAATGACTCTTTCCAAATTTTTGGTAAGGAGCCTAACTCCAGGGACAAGTTAAAAATTTCAAGAAACGGCTTTAAAAAACCATGAGCGCAGTGTCCAAGCACGCAGCCTGGCACTCCGTCAGGTCCTGGGCAAAATATAGGTTTTTAGTCCAAAGATGCGATTCGAGCCGTTAACCTGATAAGGGTAAGGCAAACCGACTTGAGATTGAAAAGAACTATACGTCGTTTGAAAAAATTGGGCAAATATATTTGCAATCTCCTGTTCAGAATTGGCCTTCGTTTCCTCAAAGAATACCTCCGTTGGGAGTGTCGATGACCTACGCTTCGCATTAACAAAATCAAAAAACCGCTTTGGATCCTGCTGAAACTGTAATCTACACCGAGTCAGGTAATTCTTATAACATTGGTTGTTTTAGATAGCAAAACTGGCACGAGCAATCAAGTAATCAGAATAGGCTACCGATGAGCCGCTTTTTCTAAATCTCTTGCAGAGTTTAGATTTTCGAATTTCGAGAATTGTCAACTCTCGGGTAAACCAAACAGGTTTATTAGACCTGTTTAGCTTACCAACCGGGACACATAAATCAAATAAAGAATATAAGGTATTGTAAAAAATACTGATTGCCACGTCCAAGTCGTCAGACTCGTAGAGGGGAGTCCAGTCAGTATGGGATAAAGGCAGGGCGAGACCCTCAAAATCAGTTTTCCGAAATTGACGAACTCGACTCAAAGGCATTTTGACATTGCAACGCGTCCGGGAAGGTAAATTAATCAACAGCTCCAACGCAGGATGGTATAAGTCTTCGGGATAAGATATAGGCTGGGAACGGGAAACGGATGAAGATGATGAATCCAAAACAAAAATCAGATCAAGCATTTTATTAAGAGAATTTGGGATAGCATTAATTTGACTCAATGACATCCCAAGTAAGTCGATTAAAAATTCATTCGGGGCCGTGGGAGTCAGGGCACCAGAGTCAGGACAAGAAATCCAAGTAGCTTCAGCAATGTTGAAATCACCAAGAACTACAAGCAAGAAAAAATGAATTTTCGGGTTTTTGGGAAAATAGCGCTGCATTATAGGTGTGTCGTCGCTCAACACAATTTTGTGCTCCGTAATTTGTGATGAGCCCTTGAGGTGTTCGAAGGCTGCGTTTCCGCACAGTAGAAATTCATTAATTTCTGGGTCTTCGTGTAGACTTTTGCTTTCAAAAGGTGAATTTATAAAGTCATGTGTGGCTATGTCTTGTTCGCTTGTTTTCGGACTACTGCCACCGACAGTCTCTCCTCCAGCTTCCCAACCTTGTGCCGTCGTGCTGGGATGGTGACCATCAGTCCTGCACACTTCACTGAAGTGTGCATTGTTGTTGTGGAGTTTGTTGGCTTGTAGCACTTTGTAGTATCAGATTCAGCCTTTCCTTTTCCAATTCTTCGAACTCTTCTGCCCGTTGCATCAGTTGGGTCAAAGTCGAGAGTTGGTTTGGCCGTGCGTATCCGCGCAAGTCAGGAAGGCTGTTGCTGTATATGGTGCGCACTTCCTTCTCTGTTGAGAACCGCAGGGGTCTCATCACAGCTTTCTGAGAACCGCAGGGGTCTCATCAGAGTCTGTATTTCTACCATGTAAAATTTAAAAGGCTCATTCAAAGCTTGCCGCCGTCAACGTACTACGTCGCACAAATTTTCAAAATAATCTCGTGGTAACAAATATTCTTGAAAACTGTCGACAAAATCCACCCATGTACTCCAATGCCTGTTGTTAGCTGCGTACCACTTAAGTGCCTTTCCTTTCAGCAACTCCGGCATTGCTCTTGGAATTAAATTTAAGTTTAATCCATAAGTATCTGCCGACCATTCTACTTACTCCAAGAATTCGAGAGGCTTCGATAGTCCATCGAATTGAAAGCTCCACTCTCGAATTTGTTTGGCTACTTAATGCACTTGCCCTTGCATTGTTCTGTTCCTGCGTGCGGGTGTCGCTGCGCTTTCCTGGCTGTTGGGTTGAATTCCAGGGCAATCGGTGAGATTACAGTAAATCTCGCGACCTAGCCGCCGCGCTGGTGCAAGGGATGCTCAGCCTTGCAACGTCTATGCCGGCAAACTCCTTCTTTCCTCGTATTAATTCGGGTTTAATAAATATGTAATACCTTACATATATATATTTACTATATATATATATATTAAATGTGTTGAGCAGGGAAAATATTTAATATGTATTAATACATATTAACCGCCTTCTTTTTCAAAAAAAAAAATAAAAAAAAAACAATTTAAACTAATGGTTTTTTTATTACTTTTTTTAATTTATAGGAGGCAATGGAGCTTCAGGTGAGTAAATGAGATACGTCTTAATAATGCCAATGATTAACCGCTCTTTTTCTTCTCCAGATTTTCAAAAAAAAAAAAAAAAAAAATACTTATTTTTCAGGGTCTTAAACTTATTTGTGTCCCAAAAAAATTTTTTTTTTTTAATGTCTCACCCGTTGTCCGTTTCACCTCCGTGGGGTTTGATGTCGCCTATGTGCGCGGTCCGTTCTTTCTCACTAGTTTTTCCCATAAATATACAGATTACAGGTGACACAAAATTTGTTATTGTATACGGTCCGACAAATTTAGGAGCAAGCTTCGCAGCATTTGACAGGTGGTGTTGTTTCACCCACACCTTGTCTCCTACGGAGGGTTTCCACTGCCGTCTCCGTAGGTTGTAATGCCTTGCTTGGTCCTGAGCGGCATTTTCCAAACTCCTGCGCACCAATTCAAAAACTTCTCTAAGGTTTTTTGCATTGTCATTGGGTGTTTGTGTCGGTTGCCCTGTGCCGAGTGTAACGTTGTCGTACAGCGCATTTGGCAGCCTTGGTTCACGCCCTTGCGTGATAAACGCTGCACTGTAGCCCGTAGACGTCGATACGCTGGTATTAATGGCCAGTGACAACTCTGGCAAACATTCACCCCAGCACCGCTGGTTATCCTTTGTAAATTGCACAATCATCGTTTTTACCGTGCGGCTCGCACGTTCTTTATGATTCTCTTGTAGTGTGTATGGTGCCGTAAATTGGTGTCGCACTCCCAATTCTCCGAGAAAGCGTTTGAAGGCTTGTTCCATTGTCCGTTATGAGAACTTTGGCACCCTGAATCGTGCCAAAATTCTCTCTCTGAAACCCTTTTGCAAAGTGGCTGTTGTTGCGCTCGCCAGCGGAACCAACTCAGTCCACTTAGAAAAACGATCGAACATCACCAATAGCATTGTGTTGCCGTGTTTTGACCTTGGCAGTGGGCCAACAAAATCTGCACACACGGTGCTCCAGGGCTCTTCAGGGATTTGTGTCAACATTTTCCTGCCGCTGCCACTTGACTTGACTTGTATTGTTGACACGTTTCGCAGTTGTGCAAATATGTGCGCACGTCCTTGTAAAAGCCTGGACAGTAGTAGCGTGTCGCTACTCTTGCTATTGTTTTCCGGCTTCCCAAATGACCGCCTGTGGCTGCGTCGTGATTTTCCCTTAAGACATCTTTCCTGTTACCTTTGGGTACACAAAGCTTTCAAGCTTCCACATCTCAGCCTCCAGCGCGATGACTTTCAATCGAGTTTAGCCACTTCAGCGCCATGTGGTCCGTTATAACCACAAAATGGAAGCCTTCCAGGTATGGCCACAGCTTTCTGATTCCCCAAACTATGGCTAGACACTCCTTTTCATTTGCCGAATAGTTCCATTCGGCTTCGTTTAGTGTCCTACTGGCGTACGATATTACCCTTTCACCTTGCTCCGAAAGTTGGGTCAATATCGCACCCAGGCCATAGTTACTTGCATCCGTATGCAAGCAAAATGTTCTTGAGAAATCCGGGCATGCCAATACTGGGGACTGAGTCAGCTTCTCTTTGACTGTGTCAAATGCTACTTGCCGTTCCTCAGTCCACTCCCATTTTGCGCCTTTTTTGATCAGTGCATTCAGAAGTGCTACTTTGGCCGCAAAATCTGGTATGCAGGTACTGCCGTAACTCCTTTACGTTGCTTGGCGGCTTCAGTTCTGCGATTGCAGCAACTTTCTCTGAATCCGTGCGAATTCATTCCTCTGTGACTCTGTGGCCCAAATATTTCAACTCCTTTTTAAAGCAATCACATTTGTCCACGTTGATGCGTAGATTTGCTGCCCGCAGCCGCTGAAATACCTCTTTGAGATTTGCCATATGCTTTTCGCGCGTTCTTCCGATAACTATAATATCATCTAAATATGCGAACGCGTGTGGCATCATCTCTGGTCCAATAACGCGATCCAAAGCCCTCTGAAAAGTTGCAGGTGCCGAATGTAACCCGAATGGCATTACTTTCCACTGATACAGTCCTTTGCCTGGGACTGTAAATGCTGTCAGTGGACGGCTCGCTTTCTCCATCGGGATCTGCCAGTACCCATCTTTCAGATCCAAGCTAGTGATGAAGTGGGCTTCACATAGCTGGTCTAAAATGTGGTGCACTTTTGGCAATGGATACGCGTCCTTAATGGATCGGCTGTTGAGTTGCCTAAAATCCACACACAGTCGCCATTTGCCATTCTTATTTTCACAATCACGATTGGTGCGCTGTGTGGGCTATTGGATAGCTCTATGCAACCTTTCGCAATGAGTTCCTCTACTTGCTGGTTGATTTCCGCCTGCATTTTTGGGTTTTGAGAAAATAGCGCTGCATTATAGGTGTGTCGTCGCTCAACACAATTTTGTGCTCCGTAATTTGTGACGAGCCCTTGAGGTGTTCGAAGGCTGCGTCTCCGCACAGTAGGAAGTCATTAATTTCTGGGTCTTCGTGTAGACTTTTGCTTTCAATAGGTGAATTTATAAAGTCGTGTGTAGGTATGTTTTGTTCGCTTGTTTTCTGGACAACTGCCACCGACAGTCTCTCCTCCAGCTTCCCAACCTTGTGCCGTCGTGCTGGGATGGTGACCATCAGTCCTGCACACTTCACTGAAGTGTGCATTGTTGTTGTGGAGTTTGTTGGCTTGTAGCACTTTGTAGTATCAGTTTCAGCCTATCCTTTTCCAATTCTTCGAACTCTTCTGCCAGTTGCATCAGTTGGGTCAAAGTCGAGAATTAGTTTGGCCGTGCGTATCTGCGCAAGTCAGGAAGGTTGTTGCTGTATATGGTGCGCACTTCCTTCTCTGTTGACAACCGCAGGGGTCTCATCAGAGTCTGTATTTCTACCATGTAAAATTTAAAAGGCTCATTCAAAGCTTGCCGCCGTCAACGTGCTTCGGCGTACAAATTTTCAAAATAATCTCGTGGTAACAAATATTCTTGAAAACTGTCGACAAAATCCACCCATGTAGTCCAATGCCTGTTGTTAGCTACGTACCACTTAAGTGCCTTTCCTTTCAGTAACTCCTTCATTGCCCTTGGAATTAAATTTTAGTTTAATCCATAAGTATCTGCCGACCATTCCACTTACTCCAAGAATTCGAGAGGCTTCGATAGTCCGTCGAATCGAAAGCTCCACTCTCGAACTTGTTTGGCTACTTTTTGGTATTCACTTGCCCTTGCACTGGTGTCATGCGTGCGGGTGTCGCTGCGCTCTCCTCGCTGTTGGGTTGAATTCCAGGTCGATCGGTGAGATTCCAGTAAATCTCGCGACCTAGCCGCCGCGCTGGTGCAAGGGATGCTCAGCCTTGCAACGTCTATGCCGGCAAACTCATTTTCCTCTTCGTATTCCCCTTCCTCGCGCATTAATTTGGGGTCTTGATTTGGTGACTCACGGCTGTATGTTTTCGCCGGTTCGCTAATGCGAACGCTGTGTGGAAATTATTCCCATTTTGACTTACCCAGTCTCCGAATTGTCTTCATATATTTCCGACAGTGCCTTCAAGCTCCAGACCGAATTCCACTCCGCATTTCACTAGTGCATCCTTTTTTAAATTGTACACCCACGAACGAACCATATTGTCACTTAATTCTATGTATTATATAGAAAACCTAAAGTTGTCACGCGGTTTTAGCTGGGCTAACTCTCGCGCTGCTGAGGGTACGTGCCAACAAATTTATATTTGTGGCGGCTACGGTAATGATAACACAAATTTGTTTTGAATTTTATACATATATTTAACCTTTGTACACTTGAGTGATTATTATTGGTTGAATTTATGAAATCCTACGGTTCTTCAAGGCTCTTGCTTCGTGATTTTATCTGCAATGCTGGCGCTCTAATCGCACCAAATATTCAGAGATAATGTTTCGCCTACTTAACGAGGCCTTAGCTAGCAACGCCTGAAAATCGCCAGGCTCTACTATGGCATCCTTGTCACCACAAGGATTTTTGCCAATAGTCTCTCCTACTCTCAGGCTCTGGCTTTAGATTCACCTGTCCTTCGCCAGGCTCACTTAGTCTGATACTTGGTTTTAACTTGAGGTTGCTTTGCAAATGCAACACACCACAAGGCTTGGTAAATTCACGCGTACTGATTTCTTAGCAAAAGGTTTTATTTATCGTTAATGACACGATTTGACACGTCCTTATTGCGATATGAGTCCTTGATGTGATTATGTGTCCTTTTAACTCATATATTATCCTTTCGCGGCGACTTGATTCTGCTATTCACTTATTTTCACGTTATATTCTTGCACTCTGACTTTGTATGACACTCCTTTGTTCACTTTATGTTTCCACTGACCGACTGACTTGCCGCTCTGTCACAGGTGGCTCCTTTTATACCCTTCTGCTGCCTCGCTGGACCGGGGCCTGTCAGCGCTGCTAATGTCGCACCAAGGCCAAAGGTGGCGTGATCGTTCCAGTGAATTTTGCATAGCAACAATGGTTCCTCGTTCGTGATCACGCCTGCCGCTGGTGTGACGGTGATATAGTGATATCTCGTGAATGCACCGCTCACACACCAACGGCACTTTACCACGATTTTGACGGTACGTGTTTTGCGGCGCCCATGTGCCAAACACGTACCTTAGCGCTGACATCCTGTGTCAGAGCGAGACAGAAGGTGAATTCGCCGAAACTCAGGTCCGGTTGCGGCTATTCATGTAAACGCATTCTGTGAGGCGTTATAAGTAAATATGGCTCCTCACACTCCCCTCTATCACCGGAAGTGGAAGCCTTCCACTTAAATGCAATGTTTTCGTACCGCGCGTTTTGAACCTTGGCGCCCGTTAGCAATGTCGCTGTAGCGATCAGCTGGTTGTCGCGTAACGCCATTGAGTGTTGCGTTGCGCCATAGCAGCCAGCTTCGCATCGCACGGCGTTGCTCGATATGGCCTGATCGATATTTGCGATGTGGCCAGATCGATACGTCAACACGCAACTACCCAACACTAGTCGGCCATGACATACAATTTTCACTTTGCAATTCGTTTTTTGTTGCTGAAACGAAACTAAAAAGGAAGGGTTAGTAACACATTTTGCGCCCTGCGCCATCTCCACCATATTCTGAGCCACACTCTCTTTCCAGGCCATGCTGTTTTTATGCCACCCGCGCTGGACCAAATACCAACTCAATGTGAGTATTATTACAGCTAACTTCATCCTCCCCTCTTGCAGTTTAATCCACCTGCTTCTCTTATTTTCAGGATAACTACATACACATCAATTTATACTATTCTTGTTACGTGCGTCTATCGCTGCCTCCAGCTGCGGCAGCAATCACCTCGAGTGGCCAATCTAGATGGTGCCGGTGATGGTGACTGTAGTGTCGTCGGCGTTCGTGGTCGTGGCGGCGTCGGAGTTCGTGGTCGTGGCGGCGTCGTCTCTCGTGGTCGTGGTGGCGTCATAGTTCGTGGTCGTGGCGGCGTCGTTTCTCGCAAAAAGTCATCGTGGGGTGGTGCCACCTCCTCTGTCCACTCCAGGACAACTGTCGCGGTGTTGTGCCACCGCCCATCTACGAAACGCTTCTCGCGGGTGACAGGCGCTGCCGGTGATGGTGACTCTTCCGACCCATCCAGCGGCATCCGCTCCTCGGCCTGCGACGCTGACTCCTCATCCTCGGACGAGATATAAATAACCTCATCGTCTTCTTCATCCTCTGAGGCGACCACCCAACGTGGGAACGGCGACGGTGGCCGAGCGGGACGCCAGTCTGGCGGCGGAGTATCCGGCAGCGGCGGTGTGGTGACCCACTCCGGGCTGGCTGGGCCCACGTGCTCATCCTCCGGTGTTGCTGGTGCCTCGGGGTGGCACATCCGGATCCATTCTGGATTTACCTCGTAAAAATCGCCCGGCGGCGATTCCTCGCGCCTTTAGACCACTGGGGCAGCGTCGCTGTCCATCTCCCTGTCGCTGCTGTTCCAGTCCTCGCCGTACGCCCTGGGCTCCCATTCGCGCTCCTCCTCGAACTCCTGGAGGCGGCAACGCTCAAGCTCGGCCTTCTCGCGCTGCGGCTTGCAATGCCCTAAGTTGGGCTGTGGCCCGTTTATTTGGTTTTTTTTCTCTGGCGTTATCCATTCTTCCCGCCCACACATTCATTGAAATTTGTTATTTTTAATAAATATGTAATTCCTCAAAAATTTATTTCTATTATTTATGTATATGTAATATCTTACATATTTATTATTGTTATTGTTTAATAAATATGTAATACTTCACATATTTATTTAGTTTTACTATTTATATATATATATGTAATCCCTTACATATTTATTTTTCTTATTGATTAAAAAATATGTTATACCTTACATGTTTATTTTTGTTATTGTTTAATAAATATGTAATCCCTTACATATTTATTTTTACTATTTATATTTATGTAATACCTTAAATATTTATTTTTGTTATTGTTAAATAAATATGTAATCCCTTACACATTAATTTTTACTATTTATATTTATGTAATACCTTACATATTTTTTTTTTGTTGTTATTTTTTAATAAATATGTAATACCGTACATATTTATTTTCACTATTTATATATATATTAAATTTGTTGAGCAGGGAAAATATTTAATATGTATTAATACATATTCACCCCCTTCTTTTTTCAAAAAAAAAAAAAAAAAAAATAAACAATTCAAACTAATGGTTTTTTTTTACTTTTTTTAAATTTATAGGAGGCAATGGAGCTTCAGGTGGGTAGTGAGATACGTCTTAATAATGCCAATGATTAACCGCTCTTATTCTTCTCCAGATTTTCAAAAAAAAAAAAATAACAAGTACTTATTTTTAAGGATCTTAAACTTATTTGTGTCCCAAAACAACAATTTTTTTATTGTCTCAAACGTTGTCCGTTCCACCTCCGTGGGGTTTGATGTCGCCTATGTGCGCGGTCCGTTCATTCTCACTAGTTTTTCCAAGTAATTAACAGATTACAGGTGACACAACATTTGTTATTGTATACGGTCCGACAAATTTAGGAGTATGCTTCGCAGAAAAGAATTCCGCTGCATTTGACAGGTCGTGTTGTTTCACCCACACCTTGTCTCCTACGGAGGGTTTCCACTGCAGTCTCCGTAGGTTGTAATGCCTTGCTTGTCCTGAGCGGCATTTTCCAAACTCCTGCGCACCAGTTCAAAAACTTCTCTAAGTTTTTTTGCATTGTCTTTGGGTGTTTGTGTCGGTTGCCCTGTGCCGAGTGTAACGTTGTCGTACAGCGCATTTGGCAGCCTTGGTTCACGCCCTTGCGTGATAAACGCTGCACTGTAGCCCGTAGACGTCGACGCGCTGGTATTAATGGCCAGTGACAACTCTGGCAAACATTCACCCCAGCACCACTGGTTATCCTTTGTAAATTGCACAATCATCGTTTTTACCGTGCGGCTCGCACGTTCTTTATGATTCTCTTGTGGTGTGTATGGTGCCGTAAATTGGTATCGCACTCCCAATTCTCCGAGAAAGCGTTTGAAGGCTTTACTCGTAAATTGTGTTCCATTGTCCGTTATGAGAACTTTTGGCACCCCGAATCGTGCCAAAATTCTCTCTCTGAAACCCTTTTGCAAAGTGGCTGTTGTTGCGCTCGTCAGCGGAACCAACTCAGTCCACTTAGAAAAACGATCGAACATCACCAATAGCATTGTGTTGCCGTGTTTTGACCTTGGCAGTGGGCCAACAAAATCAGCACACACGGTACTCCAGGGCTCTTCAGGGATTTGTGTCAACATTTTCCTGCCGCTGCCACTTGACTTGGCTTGTATTGTTGACACGTTTCGCAGTTGTGCAAATATGTGCGTACGTCCCTGTTAAAGCCTGGACACTCCGAAAGTTTCTGTCTCGAAATTGCATCGGCTACGACATTGAGGTTGCCTTTACGGTATTTGACTTCAAAGTCGTATTGTTGCAGTTCAAACGCCCAACGCGATATTCTGCCTGATGGACTTTCAATCGAGTTTAGCCACTTCAGCGCCATGTGGTCCGTTATAACCACAAAATGGAAGCCTTCCAGGTATGGCCGCAGCTTTCTGATTCCCCAAACTATGGCTAGACACTCCTTTTCATTTGCCGAATAGTTCCATTCGGCTTCGTTTAGTGTCCTACTGGCGTACGATATTACCCTTTCACCTTGCTCCGAAGGTTGGGTCAATATCGCACCCAGGCCATAGTTACTTGCATCCGTATGCAAGCAAAATGTTCTTGAGAAATCCGGGCATGCCAATACTGGGGACTGAGTCAGCTTCTCTTTGACTGTGTCAAATGCTACTTGCCGTTTTTTCAGTCCACTCCCATTGTGCGCCTTTTTTCATCAGTGCATTCAGAGGTGCTACTTTGGCCGCAAAATCTGGTATATAGGTACTGCCGTAACTCCTTTACGTTGCTTGTGACTTCAGTTCTGCGATTGCAGCAACTTTCTCTGAATCCGTGCGAATTCATTCCTCTGTGACTCTGTGGCCCAAATATTTCAACTCCTTTTTAAAGAAATCACATTTGTCCACGTTGATGCGTAGATTTGCTGCCCGCAGCCGCTGAAATACCTCTTTGAGATTTGCCATATGCTTTTCGCGCGTTCTTCCGATAACTATAATATCATCTAAATATGCGAACGCGTGTGGCATCATCTCTGGTCCAATAACGCGATCCAAAGCCCTCTGAAAAGTTGCAGGTGCCGAATGTAACCCGAATGGCATTACTTTCCACTGATACAGTCCTTTGCCTGGGACTGTAAATGCTGTCAGTGGACGGCTCGCTTTCTCCATCGGGATCTGCCAGTACCCATCTTTCAGATCCAAGCTAGTGATGAAGTGGGCTTCACATAGCTGGTCTAAAATGTGGTGCACTTTTGGCAATGGATACGCGTCCTTAATGGATCGGCTGTTGAGTTGCCTAAAATCCACACACAGTCGCCATTTGCCATTCTTATTTTTCACAATCACGATTGGTGCGCTGTGTGGGCTATTGGATAGCTCTATGCAACCTTTCGCAATGAGTTCCTCTACTTGCTGGTTGATTTCCGCCTGCATTTTTGGGTTTTTGAGAAAATAGCGCTGCATTATAGGTGTGTCGTCGCTCAACACAATTTTGTGCTCCGTAATTTGTGACGAGCCCTTGAGGTGTTCGAAGGCTGCGTCTCCGCACAGTAGAAAGTCATTAATTTCTGGGTCTTCGTGTAGACTTTTGCTTTCAATAGGTGAATTTATAAAGTCATGTGTAGCTATGTCTTGTTCGCTTGATTTCTGGACAACTGCCACCGACAGTCTCTCCTCCAGCTTCCCAACCTTGTGCCGTCGTGCTGGGATGGTGACCATCAGTCCCGCACACTTCACTGAAGTGTGTATTGTTGTTGTGGAGTTTGCTGGCTTGTAGCACTTTGTAGTATTAGTTTCAGCCTATCCTTTTCCAATTCTTCGAACTCTTCTGCCAGTTGCATCAGTTGGGTCAAAGTCGAGAATTAGTTTGGCCGTGCGTATCTGCGCAAGTCAGGAAGGCTGTTGCTGTATTTGGTGACCAATTCCTTCTCTGTTGAGGACTGCAGGGGTCTCATCAGAGTCTGCATTTCCACCATGTACACTTTAAAAGGCTCATTCAAAGCTTGCCGCCGTCTACGTACTTTGTCGTACAAATTTTCAAAATAATCTCGTGGTAACAAATATTCTTGAAAACTGTCGACAAAATCCACCCATGTAGTCCAATGCCTGTTGTTAGCTACGTACCACTTAAGTGCCTTTCCTTTCAGTAACTCCGGCATTGCTCTTGGAATTAAATTTAAGTTTAATCCATAAGTATCTGCCGACCATTCTACTTACTCCAAGAATTCGAGAGGCTTCGATAGTCCATCGAATTGAAAGCTCCACTCTCGAATTTGTTTGGCTACTTAATGCACTTGCCCTTGCATTGTTCTGTTCCTGCGTGCGGGTGTCGCTGTGCTCTCCTGGCTGTTGGGTTGAATTCCAGGTCGATCGGTGAGATTCCAGTAAATCTCGCGACCTAGCCGCCGCGCTGGTGCAAGGGATGCTCAGCCTTGCAACGTCTATGCCGGCAAACTCATTTTCCTCTTCGTATTCCCCTTCCTCGCGCATTAATTTGGGGTCTTGATTTGGTGACTCCCGGCTGTATGTTTTCGCCGGTTCGCTAATGCGAACGCTGTGTGGAAGATTATTCCCATTTTGACTTACCCAGTCTCCGAATTGTCTTCATATATTTTCGACAGTGCCTTCAAGCTCCAGACCGAATTCCACTCAGCATTTCACTAGTGCATCCTTTTTTAAATTGTACACCCACGAATATATACAAAACTATGTGATATTTGCCGTAGATCCATAATTGGGCGCCAGTTGTAACGAGCCTAAAGTTGTCACGCGGTTTTAGCTGGGCTAACTCTCGCGCTGCTGAGGGTACGTGCCAACAAATTTATATTTGTGGCGGCTACGGTAATGATAACACAAATTTGTTTTGAATTTTATACATATATTTAACCTTTGTACACTTGAGTGATTATTATTGGTTGAATTTATGAAATCTTACGGTTCTTCAAGGCTCTTGCTTCGTGATTTTATCTGCAATGCTGGCGCTCTAATCGCACCAAATATTCAGAGATAATGTTTCGCCTACTTAACGAGGCTTAAGCAAGCAACGCCTGAAAATCGCAAGGCTCTACTATGGCATCCTTGTCACCACAAGGATTTTCGCCAATAGTCTCTCCTACTCTCAGGCTCTGGCTTTAAATTCACCTGTCCTTCGCCAGGCTCACTTAGTCTGATACTTGGTTTTAACTTGAGGTTGCTTTGCAAATGCAACACACCACAAGGCTTGGTAAATTCACGCGTATTGATTTCTTAGCAAAAGGTATTATTTATCGTTAATGACACGATTCGACACGTCCTTATTGCGATATGAGTCCTTGATGTGATTATGTGTCCTATTAACTCATATATTATCCTTTCGCGGCGACTTGATTCTGCTATTCACTTATTTTCACGTTATATTCTTGCACTCTGACTTTGTATGACACTCCTTTGTTCACTTTATGTTTCCACTGACCGACTGACTTGCCGCTCTGTCACAGGTGGCTCCTTTTATACCCTTCTGCTGCCTCGCTGGACCGGGGCCTGTCAGCGCTGCTAATGTCGCACCAAGGCCAAAGGTGGCGTGATCGTTTCAGTGAATTTTGCATAGCAACAACGGTTCCTCGTTGCTGACACGCCTGCCGCTGGTGTGATATCTCGTGAATGCACCGCTCACACACCAACGGCACTTTACCACGACTTTGACGGTACGTGTTTTGCGGCGCCCATGTGCCAAACACGTACCTTAGCGCCTCCGTTTTGAACCTTGGCGCTCGTTAGCAAAGTTGCTGTAGCTATCAGCTGGTTGTCGCGTAACGCCATCGAGTGGTGCGTTGCGCCATAGCAGCCAGCTTCGCATCGCACGGCGTTGCTCGATATGGTCTGATCGATATTTGCGATGTGGCCAGATCGATACGCCAACACGCAACTACCCAACACTAGTCGGCCATGACATACAATTTTCACTTTGCAACTCTTTTTTTGTTGCTGAAACGAAACTAAAAAGGAAGGGTAAGTAACAAATTTTGCGCCCTGTGCCATCTCCACCATATTCTGAGCCACACTCTCTTTCCAGGCCATGCTGTTTTTATGCCACTCGCGCTGGACCAAATACCAACTCAATGTGAGTATTATTCCAGCTAACTTCATCCTCCTCTCTTGCAGTTTAATCCACCTGCTTCTTTTATTTTGAGGATAACTATATACAAATGAATTTATTGAATATTTTTTTATATTTTTTTATTATGATTTTTAAAAACAATGTGTCGCGCTCTACTCCGGCACAAAGGCCCGCGTGCCTATGGCCGATATCCGCACGCAGTACCTTTGGCCATGAGCCCAAACTATTCTTGATTTGCGTCTATCGCTGCCTCCAGCTGTGGCAGCAATTACCTCGAGTTGCCAATCTAGACGGTGCTGGTGGTGGTGACTGTAGGGGCGTCGGCGTTCGTGGTCGTGGCGGCGTCGGTGTTCGTGGTCGTGGTGGCGTCGTTTCTCGCAAAAAGTCATCGTGGGGCGGTGCCACCTCCTCTGTCCACTCCAGGACAACTGTTGCGGTGTGGTGCCACCGCCCATCTACGAAACGCTTCTCGCGGGTGATAGTCGCTGTCGGTGATGGTGACTCTTCCGACCCATCCAGCGGTTTCCGCTCCTCGGCCTGCGACGCTGACTCCTCATCCTCGGACGAGATATAAATAACCTCATCGTCTTCTTCATCCTCTGAGGCGACTACCCAACGTGGGAACGGCGACGGTGGCCTAGCAAGACGCCAGTCTGGCGGCGGAGTATCCGGCAGCTGGCTGGGCCCACGTACTCATCCTCCGGTGTTGGTGGTGCCTCGGGGTGGCACATCCGGATCCATTCTGGATTTAACTCGTAAAAATCGCCCGGCGGCGATTCCTCGCGCCTTTAGACCACTGGGGCAGCGTCGCTGTCCATCTCCCTGTCGCTGCTGTTCCAGTCCTCGCCGTACGCCCTGGGCTCCCATTCGCGCTCCTCCTCGAACTCCTGGAGGCGGCAACGCTCAAGCTCGGCCTTCTCGCGCTGCGGCTTGCAATGCCCTAAGTTGGGCTGTGGCCCGTTTATTTGGTTTTTTTTCTCTGGCGTTATCCATTCTTCCCGCCCACACATTCATTGAAATTTGTTATTTTTAATAAATATTTAATACCTTATAAATTTATTTCTATTATTTATATATATGTAATATCTTACATATTTATTTTTGTTATTGTTTAAAAAAATGTAATACCTTACATGTTTATTTTTGTAATTGTTTAATAAATATGTAATCCCTTACATATTTATTTTTACTATTTATATATATGTAATACCTTAAATATTTATTTTTGTTATTGCTAAATAAATATGTAATCCCTCACATATTAATTTTTACTATTTATATTTATGTAATACCTTACATTTATTTATTTTTTTTTTTTTTTGTTATTGTTTAGTAAATATGTAATACCGTACATATTTACTTTTACTATTAAAATATATTTTAAATGTTTATTTTTGTTATTGTTTAATAAATATGTAATCCCTTACATATTTATTTTTACTATTTATATATTTGTAATACCTAACATATTTATTTTTGTTATTGTTAAATAAATATTTAATCCCTTGCATATTAATTTTTACTATTTATATTTGTGTAATACCTTGCATATTTTTTTATTTTTATTTTTTGTTATTGTTTAATAAATATGTAATACCGTACATATTTATTTTTACTATTTATATATTTATATATATATATATATGTATATATATATTAAATGTGTTGAGCAGGAAATATATTTAATATGTATTAATACATATTCACCCCTCCTTTTTCCAAAAAAAAAAAAAAAAACAAATCAAACTAATGGTTTTTTTTGTTAATTTTTTTAAATTTATAGGAGGCAATGGAGCTTCAGGTGGGTAATGAGATACGTCTTAATAATGCCAATGATTAACCGCGGTTTTTCTTTTCCAGATTTTCAAAAAAAAAAAAAACATAGTGGCGCATAGTTAATTTTGGCTATGGCAAGACTATGATACCCTTCACACAGCCAAATCAATACTCCCCCCTCTTATGTTTTTGTGCAGTTGTTGGTAATTTTTCGCTAATATTTTTACTCTTGAGCGTCATTTACTTTTTCGTTTTCGACAAAAACAACATATTCACATGTAGGTACTTGAAAGTGCACGACAGAGACAACAATTGCTAGTACGATATGGTAAATTTGTATGGTGGCTATGTCGTAGAATGCTCCGATCGAAATGAAATTTCATAGTGAACAAACCCGACATGATCTAAGCAATCTGTGAAAGTTTCATCAAGATCGGTTCAGCATTTTAGCCGGTAATCGTGTTGATATGGTAAATTTGTATGGTGGCTATATCGTAGAATGATCCGATCGGGATGAAATTTCATAGTGAACAAACCCGACATGATTTAAGCAATCTGTGAAAGTTTCATCAAGATCGGCTCAGCAGTTTGGCCGGAAATCGTGTTGATATGGTAAATTTATATGGTGGCTATATCCTAGAATGCTCCGATCGGGATGAAATTTCATAGTGAATAAACCCGACATGATCTAAGCAATCTGTGAAAGTTTCATCAAGATCGGTTCAGCAGTTTGCCCGGAAATCCTGTTGATATGGTAAATTTGTATGGTGGCTATGTCGTAGAATCCGGTACTAACGAACTTTATGAGATGGTTCTTAGGTGGGCTAGCTGAAGCCACCGGACGGGTCGCAGGTTGCGGATAGCGCAAGGCCTCCAGTGGAGGTTAGCTGCGAATAGCGACTTGTCGTAATAAGCAGTCCCGGACAACAGCGGGTACCACACCGTTAGTGGGACCGACAAGGCGCTTGCCTGACCGTCTTCAAAACATAGTCTCACACACACCCAATTCCTACACAAGATCCTACCCATTTCCTATCCCCCACATCTCATACGGGCAGTGGTGACGTCCTTAGGCAAGGGTGCCTCTTCACTCCCCTAAGCCAGGGTGTTAAGTGGTCCGTGCCCATTGGTTGGTTTGCAGTCAGGGGTTACCGACTGTAATAGAACGGAGCCTCACCGATACCTGGCCGCCTCGGTGAGTATACCTGGCCCCGGCGTGTTAATGGGGGCTATGACACGCCGGTACTACTTTCCCCCATACTCGTGGGACCAAATATATGGACAGCAGAAAAATTTTTAATGATATGCGGGGCTTAACCGCTACTCAGCTAGCAGAGCGGATGGAAGAGGCGGCTCTGGACTTGGGTGGCAAGCTGACACCGCGCGGGGGCCAGGCCCCCCACTCGAGGAGTGTTGCCAAACCAAAGGGCTCGTCCCCGAAGCAAAGCACCTCCAAAAGTGCAGAGGCTTTCAAGCCGCGAGTGGTGGACAGTGGGGACACCAAACGGACGGACGTAGGGGGTGGGAGCGCAGTGCCCGGCACTGCCCCAGTGGCTGTCCCGCAGACAAGCAATGTCGGCGGGAAAGACACTGCAACACCCTCTTTTGGTCCGCAGAAGAGGAAGCAGATGCCACCCATCCCGGCACCAGGCCAACCCGGTGGGGCTGGTGACCCGCTAAGGCATGGCCTAAGCGGAGCCGGCCGCAAATGGTATCTTCGGTACCTGGAGCGTGGCTTGAAGCCGGAGGAGGCGCGCAGGAGAGCGCTGGAGCACCGGGCCCCGACCGTGTCTCCAGGCGAGAGGAAGGGAGAGGAAGGGAGAGGAAGCTAGCGTGGGGAAGAAGCGGCAATGGCAACAAACATCGCCTGCTGAGGCCCCCATTGACGCCAACAAAAACAAGAAACCGAAGCGCAAGAGCAACGCGGCTCCTGAGGGCTCTGGAACCTCAAGGGACACGAAGCATCCGAAGGCAGCCTCGTACGCCAGCGTAGCCAAGGGCACAATCTTGGCTATAACGGCGAGCGAGTACCCGAAGAGGCTTCTGTTCAAAGAGGAGCTGACGGCGGTGGAACTGGCCCTCGTCGAGGAGATGAGGAAGGGCTGGACCGCAAGCCTGAACTTCAACGGCATCCACTTTCGCACAGGCCTGGTACTGGTAGAATGTATGGATGACGAGACCAAGAAGTGGCTAGAGCTTAAGGTCCCTAGCATCAGCTCTGTGGTGGGCGTGCAGCTCTGCACCTGCCCAAAGGACGAGATTCCGATGCCCAACATCGTGACCGTCTTTTTGCCACGGACTGCTGGAGAGCCTGGGGCAAAGTCCTTTGGCTTGCTCACGGAGCAGAACAGAGGGCTCAGCTCTGACACCTGGAAGCTGCTCAGGTGGAAGGAGGCTGAGGGAGGCAAGATCCTGACGCTAGGCGTGGAGGATGACGCACTTGCTCTCCTAAAGAACCGGGGCATGCTGATGAGCTTCCGATTTGGGCAGCTCAAATGCAAACTTCATGGGAAGAAGGAGGAAGCGGCGGCTGATGCGGAGGCGAAAGCTGACGATGTGCCTGGCACTTCAGCAGCCTCAGCCGAGACGACGCATGAATGTCCGCCAGATGGAGTAGCGGAAGCAGAGGCGTTGGCGGTGATGGAGGCCGAGCTAGACTCGGTGTCCCTCAAGGGTCTGGACCTGTCCAAACTCAACGTCCGCGAAGATGACATCAATAGTAAGGATGGGCCATCCGATGATGAGCGAACACCCACCGGGGCACAGTCAGAGGCATATCTGACGCTCTCGGAGGGTGAAGAAGAGCTCTAGGGATGGAGACCACCAGCGTTGCTCAGATTAACCTGCATCATGCGAGGGCAGCTTCGGCTGTCATCGGCAGGTTGGTCACCAGGTTGGACCTGGGGCTGGTGCTCATCCAGGAGCCATGGGTCGTCAGAGGCAGGATCTGCGGCCTTAACCACGTAAGTGCAAGAGTAATTGCGGATGTAAGAGAGGCATCGCCAAGAGCTTGTATCTTGGTACGGAAGAATACTAACTTTCTATGTCTTTCTAACTTTCTCACCAAAGATTTAGTAGCAGTGCTGATCACTGGAGAGCGCGGAAATATAGTGGTGGCGTCGGCGTACTTCCCGGGAGATGAGGCGGAGGCTCCTCCATTAGAGGTTCAGGCTCTAGTGGACTACTGCAGCAGCAAGAAGCTGCCATTGCTGCTGGGGTGCGATGCCAACGCACATAGCATCACGTGGGGCAGCACAGACACAAACAGCAGAGGTGAGTGTTTACTTGATTTTCTACTAGTTAAGGATCTCACTGTTTTCAACGTGGGGGCAGAACCTACGTTTGTAACCAAAAGCAGGGCCGAGGTGTTAGATATCACCTTTGGCAATGACGGAGGCTCCAGGTTGGTTCGCAACTGGAGAGTCTCTACTGAACCATCAGTGTCGGACCATAGGATTATCCTATTCGACATTTGTAGTAACCTAAGTTTTAGTAAGGACATCAGAAATCCTCGACAGACAGATTGGCGACAATATCGGTCCTGTCTGGGGTTAAATCTGAGCAGACTAAACTACAGTAAAAGAGCTTCCTCACAGGAAGAGATTGAGCAGCTATCTATTGACGTGGGCAAGACTATCTTGGATGCTTATCATTCAAGCTGTCCTATCAAGAGCATTAAATCCAGCAGGGATAATCCATGGTGGACTAAGAAGCTAGGACTACTTCGAGTGGAGGTCAGGAAACTGTTTAACTCAGCTAAAAAGAGTAATGATAAGTGGGATTGTTATACCAGGAAGCTTACTGAGTATAACAAGGAGATACGTAATAGCAAACGGGATCACTTCAGGAAGTTTTGCTCCACTCTAGAGCAGGCCATGCCCGCTGCAAGGGTGTTCAAAGCCATCTCAAAAGGGAAAGTGCTCTCGGAACTTTGCCTTAAGAGACAGGATGGGACTTTCACGGACAATGAGGTAGAGAAGGCTGAACTTCTCTTACAAACTCATTTCCCGCTTTGTAGGACCATTTCAGATAGTGATAGCAGCTACGAACAAACCTCTGGGATGAGACCCGAATGGAGATTAGCTGCAGAAATTGTAACTGAGCATAGGATCAGGTGGGCCATCGGATCACTCAGTCCCTATAAGGCCCCGGGGGTGGACGGCATCCTGCCCATCCTCTTACAGAAGGGTATAGACCCTCTCTTAGTATTTCTAATCAGAATCTTCCGTGGGAGCATTGCCCTGGGGTACATACCTAGGGAGTGGAGGACGGCGAGGGTGATTTTCATCCCGAAGGTAGGAAAGAAGGACCCATTTCTTCCTAAATCCTTCAGGCCAATCAGCCTTACCTCATTCCTGCTAAAAACCCTCGAAAAGATAGTAGACAATCACATTAGATCTGTGCACCTAGTGGCCAAGCCACTACATGCACATCAGCATGCGTATAGGGCAGGGATGTCAACGGAGTTAGCTCTGCTTGACCTAGTGAACACTCTCCAGAAGTCTGTGAAAGCAAAAGAGGTTGCACTCTGCGCCTTTATGGACAAAGAAGGTGCTTTTGACAACACGGCGCATGACGTGGTGGTCAGAGCTCTTGAGAGTAGAGGAGTTGAATCAGGACTCACGTCTTGGTTAAGCAAACTCCTGGACTCTCGCATAGCAGAAGTAACCGTCAGCAACTCGACGATTAGAGCACAAACCACCAGAGGCTGTCCTCAAGGAGGTGTCCTATCACCTCTCCTTTGGAGTCTGGTGGTGGATGATCTCTTATCTAAGCTAACGGATAATGGCTTCGATGTCTAGGATATGCCGATGACATAACTATTATCTGCAAAGGGAATTTTGAGAGCACATTATGTGATAGAGTCACCCTGGGCCTTCGACTAAGCCTGGACTGGTGTAGGGACGTGGGGCTGAAGATCAACCCAGCAAAGACCACGATTGTCGCCTTCACAAATCGGTACAAGCTTAAATCTATGAGACCCATAGTCATTGGAGGTACAAGTATACCAGTGTCCACGGAGGTCAAATATCTGAGGGTTATACTAGATAAAAGACTCCTCTGGAAACAGCAGATGGAGCACGCTGTTCGGAAGGGCACTTTAGCCCTGATGAGCTGCAGAACTCTTGTGGGGAAAAACTGGGGGCTTTCACCTAAGATTCTGATGTGGATGTATACTGCTATGGTAAGGCCCATGGTGTGCTACGGAGCTGTGGTCTGGGCTGGACGCATGGACCGGGAAGGTGCGAGAAAGCAACTGGGTAAACTCCAGAGGCTTGCATGCTCGTGCATCTCGGGCGCAATGCGCACCTGCCCCTCCACGGCTCTAGACGTTCTACTAGGGCTTCCACCGCTGCACATATACATAAAACACAACGCAAGCAGAAGTCGTATGAGGTTAACGGGGGCATTAGCAACCGGATCGGCTGCAGGAGCCACAGGCTCACTGTTAGAATACCCACAGGATGCGCAGTTGGCGCAATTTAGCTTCAGTAAGCTCTTTAACATAGAGCTTAGCAATAAGGCAGAATGGACCAACCTGTCAACTACCTATAATGTGAAAACACATGCTATTAGGTGGTACACAGATGGTTCGCTTACAGAGGAGGGGGCCGGGGCCGGAGTCTGCGGACCTCGACTCAATTACCATGAACCCCTTGGCAAGTTCGCCAGTATCTTCCAAGCGGAAATACACGCGATAGAGAGATGTGCGGCTTTCAACATCGACAGAGGGTACGATCGCAGAGACATAGCCATCTTTTCAGACAGCCAGGCAGCTATAAAAGCACTAGGTGCTTATAAAATAGCTTCCAGGCTGGTTTGGCAATGTATAGAAACATTAAACAGGTTGGGGACTAATAATAGAGTCACCATCTATTGGGTCCCTGGGCACGCGGGAATCCCGGGTAATGAGGTAGCGGACCAAATGGCCAGGAAGGGGGCAAGCATTCCTTTCTGCGGGCCGGAACCCTTCTGTGGGTTGGGCCCTGGGGTCATCGAGCAGAGCAGCCGCTCTGACCTTTGGTCCGATAGTACGAACTTCTGGTTGTGTTCGCAGGGGGCGAGACAAAGTAAAAGACTTTTAGGCAACTACAACAAGACGAGGACTGAGGACTGTCTGAAGCTGAGCAAGGTCTCTCTTCGGATTGTCACAGGCTTCTTGACGGGACACTGCAGATTGCGTAGGCATTTACATAGGATACGCATAGGGAACGAGGCTACATGCAGGCTCTGTCTGGAGGGGGACGAAACTCCAGAACACCTACTAGTGGAGTGCCCTGCCATAGGTCGGCTGAGATTATCTCAGCTCGGGCGGGTCACACTAAACACTGAGGAGATGAGGGCTCTCCGTCCAAGCGACATCATCGCGTTTCTGCGATCGATTGCACTGTACGGGGAGCTGTAGCTCATACAATAGGATGAGGGCACAATAGACCCAGGTGGTCGCAGTGCACTAACCTCCTTTTTCATAATAATAATAATAATGTCGTAGAATGCTCCGATCGGGATGAAATTTCATAGTGAACAAACCCGACATGATTTAAGCAATCTGTGAAAGTTTCATCAAGATCGGTTCAGCAGTTTGGCCGGATATCGTGTTAATATGGTAAATTTATATGGTGGCTATATCGTAGAATGCTCCGATCGGGATGAAATTTCATAGTGAACAAACCCGACATGATCTAAGCAATCTGTGAAAGTTTCATCAAGATCGGTTCAGCAGTTTGGCAAGAAATCGAACCGATTCATGACAAAGTCAATATACCCTGTGAAGGGTATAAAAAAAAAATTACTTATTTTTCAGGGTCTTAAACTTATTTGTGTCCCAAAAAAAATTTTTTTTATTGTCTCACCCGTTGTCCGTTCCACCTCCGTGGGGTTTGATGTCGCCTATGTGCGCGGCCCGTTCTTTCTCACTAGTTTTTCCCTGTAATTTACAGATTTGTTATTGTATACGGTCCGGCAATTTTAGGAGTATGCTTCGTAGAAAAGCCTTCCGCTGCATTTGACAGGTGGTGTTGTTTCACCCACACCTTGTCTCCTACGGAGGGTTTCCACTTCCGTCTCCGTAGGTTGTAATGCCTTGCTTGGTCCTGAGCGTCTTTTTCCAAACTCCTGCGCACCAATTCAAAAACTTCTCTACGTTTTTTTTTGCATTGTCATTGGGTGTTTGTGTCGGTTGCCCTGTGCCGAGTGTAACGTTGTCGTACAGCGCATTTGGCAGCCTTGGTGTACGCCCTTGCGTGATAACCGCTGCACTGTAGCCCGTAGACGACGATACGCTGGTATTAATGGCCAGTGACAACTCTGGCAAACATTCACCCCAGCACCGCTGGTTATCCTTTGTAAATTGCGCAATCATCGTTTTTACCGTGCGGCTCGCACGTTCTTTATGATTCTCTTGTGGTGTGTATGGTGCCGTAAATTGGTGTCGCACTCCCGATTCTCCGAGAAAGCGTTTGAAGGCTTTACTCGTAAATTGTGTTCTATTGTCCGTTATAAAAATTTTGGCACCCCGCTTTCCTGCCGCTGCCATTTGACTTGGCTTGTATTGTTGACACGTTTCACAGTTGCGCAAATATGTGCGTGCGTCCCTGTAAAAGCCTGGACAGTAGTAGCGTGTCGCTACTCTTGCTGTTGTTTTCCGGCTTCCCAAATGACCGGCTGTGGCTGCGTCGTGATTTTCCCTTAAGACATCTTTCCTGTTACCTTTGGGTACACAAAGCTTCCAAGCTTCCACATCTCAGCCTCCAGCGCGATGTGGGATGTGCCTGTACAGGTTACCTTTTTCCTCTATGTAGTCCTGATATTTCCTGGGATTTTGCGCGATTTCCTTTTTTAAATTTGTATTCATTTGCAATTTGCGTTGTCTGCCTCAATCCCTTCTATTGCGATTTTTACTAGGCAGCATGTCTCCGAAAGTGGCTGTCTCGAAAGTGCATCGGCTACGACATTGAGGTTGCCTTTACGGTATTTGACTTCAAAATCGTATTGTTGCAGTTCAAGCGCCCAACGCGATATTCTGCCTGATGGACTTTCAATCGAGTTTAGCCACTTCAGCGCCATGTGGTCCGTTACAACCACAAAATGGAAGCCTTCCAGGTATGGCCGCAGCTTTCTGATTCCCCAAACTATGGCTAGACACTCCTTTTCATTTGCCGAATAGTTCCGTTCGGCTCCGTTTAGTGTCCTACTGGCGTACGATATTACCCTTTCACCTTGCTCCGAAGGTTGGGTCAATATCGCACCCAGGCCATAGTTACTTGCATCCGTATGCAAGCAAAATGTTCTTGAGAAATCCGGGCGTGCCAATACTGGGGACTGAGTCAGCTTCTCTTTGACTGTTTCAAATGCTACTTGCCGTTTCACAGTCAACACCCATTTTCCGCCTTTTTTCATCAGTGCATTCAGAGGTGCTACTCTGGCCGCAAAATCTGGTACGAAGCGTGGTACGAAGGTGGCTCCTTTTATACCCTTCTGCTGCCTCGCTGGACCGGGGCCTGTCAGCGCTGCTAATGTCGCACCAAGGCCAAAGGTGGCGTGATCGTTTCAGTGAATTTTGCATAGCAACAACGGTTCCTCGTTGCTGACACGCCTGCCGCTAGTGTGATATCTCGTGAATGCACCGCTCACACACCAACGGCACTTTACCACGACTTTGACGGTACGTGTTTTGCGGCTCCCATGTGCCAAACACGTACCTTAGCGCCTCCATTTTGAACCTTGGCGCTCGTTAGCAAAGTCGCTGTAGCTATCAGCTGGTTGTCGCGTAACGCCATCGAGTGGTGCGTTGCGCCATAGCAGCCAGCTTCGCATCGCACGGCGTTGCTCGATATGGTCTGATCGATATTTGCGATGTGGCCAGATCGATACGTCAACACGCAACTACCCAACACTAGTCGGCCATGACATACAATTTTCACTTTGCAACTCTTTTTTTGTTGCTGAAACGAAACTAAAAAGGAAGGGTAAGTAACAAATTTTGCGCCCTGTGCCATCTCCACCATATTCTGAGCCACACTCTCTTTCCAGGCCATGCTGTTTTATGCCACTCGCGCTGGACCAAATACCAACTCAATGTGAGTATTATTCCAGCTAACTTCATCCTCCTCTCTTGCAGTTTAATCCACCTGCTTCTTTTATTTTGAGGATAACTATATACAAATGAATTTATTGAATATTTTTTATATTTTTTTATTATGATTTTTAAAAACAATGTGTCGCGCTCTACTCCGGCACAAAGGCCCGCGTGCCTATGGCCGATATCCGCACGCAGTACCTTTGGCCATGAGCCCAAACTATTCTTGATTTGCGTCTATCGCTGCCTCCAGCTGTGGCAGCAATTACCTCGAGTTGCCAATCTAGACGGTGCTGGTGGTGGTGACTGTAGGGGCGTCGGCGTTCGTGGTCGTGGCGGCGTCGGTGTTCGTGGTCGTGGTGGCGTCGTTTCTCGCAAAAAGTCATCGTGAGGCGGTGCCACCTCCTCTGTCCACTCCAGGACAACTGTTGCGGTGTGGTGCCACCGCCCATCTACGAAACGCTTCTCGCGGGTGATAGTCGCTGTCGGTGATGGTGACTCTTCCGACCCATCCAGCGGCATCCGCTCCTCGGCCTGCGACGCTGACTCCTAATCCTCGGACGAGATATAAATAACCTCATCGTCTTCTTCATCCTCTGAGGCGACTACCCAATGTGGGAACGGCGACGGTGGCCTAGCAAGACGCCAGTCTGGCGGCGGAGTATCCGGCAGCTGGCTGGGCCCACGTACTCATCCTCCGGTGTTGGTGGTGCCTCGGGGTGGCACATCCGGATCCATTCTGGATTTAACTCGTAAAAATCGCCCGGCGGCGATTCCTCGCGCCTTTAGACCACTGGGACAGCGTCGCTGTCCGCCTCCCTGTCGCTGCTGTTCCAGTCCTCGCCGTACGCCCTGGGCTCTCATTCGCGCTCCTCCTCGAACTCCTGGAGGCGGCAACGCTCAAGCTCGGCCCTCTCCCGCTGCGGCTTGCAATGCCCTAAATTGGGCTGTGGCCCGTTTATTTGGTTTTTTTTTTCTCTGGCGTTATCCATTCTTCCCGCCCACACACTGATTGAAATTTATTATTTTTAATAAATATTTAATACCTTATAAATTTATTTCTATTATTTATATATATGTAATATCTTACATATTTATTTTTGTTATTGTTTAAAAAAATGTAATACCTTACATGTTTATTTTTGTAATTGTTTAATAAATATGTAATCCCTTACATATTTATTTTTACTATTTATACATATGTAATACCTTAAATATTTATTTTTGTTATTGCTAAATAATTATGTAATCCCTTACATATTAATTTTTACTATTTATATTTATGTAATACCTTACATTTATTTTTTTTTTTTGTTGTTGTTATTGTTTAGTAAATATGTAATACCGTACATATTTATTTTTACTATTTAAATATATATTAAATGTTTATTTTTGTTATTGTTTAATAAATATGTAATCCCTTACATATTTATTTTTACTATTTATATATTTGTAATACCTAACATATTTATTTTTGTTATTGTTAAATAAATATTTAATCCCTTGCATATTAATTTTTACTATTTATATTTGTGTAATACCTTGCATATTTTTTTATTTTTATTTTTTGTTATTGTTTAATAAATATGTAATACCGTACATATTTATTTTTACTATTTATATATTTATATATATATATATATATATATATATATATATATATATATATATATATATATATATATTAAATGTGTTGAGCAGGAAATATATTTAATATGTATTAATACATATTCACCCCTCCTTTTTCCAAAAAAAAAAAAAAAAAAAAACAAATCAAACTAATGGTTTTTTTTGTTAATTTTTTAAAATTTATGGGAGGCAATGGAGCTTCAGGTGGGTAATGAGATACGTCTTAATAATGCCAATGATTAACCGCTGTTTTTCTTTTCCAGATTTAAAAAAAAAAAAAAACATAGTGGCGCATAGTTAATTTTGGCTATGCCAAGACTATGATACCCTTCACACAGCCAAATCAATACTCCCCCCTCTTATGTTTTTGTGCAGTTGTTGGTAATTTTTCGCTAATATTTTTACTCTTGAGCGTCATTTACTTTTTCGTTTTCGACAAAAACAACATATTGACATGTAGGTACTTGAAAGTGCACGACAGAGACAACAATTGATAGTACGATATGGTAAATTTGTATGGTGGCTATGTCGTAGAATGCTCCGATCGAAATGAAATTTCATAGTGAACAAACCCGACATGATCTAAGCAATCTGTGAAAGTTTCATCAAGATCGGTTCAGCATTTTAGCCGGTAATCGTGTTGATATGGTAAATTTGTATGGTGGCTGTATCCTAGAATGCTCCGATCGGGATGAAATTTCATAGTGAACAAACCCGACATGATTTAAGCAATCTGTGAAAGTTTCATCAAGATCGGTTCAGCAGTTTGGCCGGAAATCGTGTTAATATGGTAAATTTATATGGTGGCTATATCGTAGAATGCTCCGATCGGGATGAAATTTCATAGTGAACAAACCCGACATGATCTAAGCAATCTGTGAAAGTTTCATCAAGATCGGTTCAGCAGTTTGGCAAGAAATCGTGTTGAAACAGACAGACGGACAGACGGACGGACAGACGGAAATCAATTTCTGAGCTCGTACTGATCATTTTGATATATCCTTTAAGGCGTTACCGATTCATGACAAAGTCAATATACCCTGTGAAGGGTATAAAAAAAAAATTACTTATTTTTCAGGGTCTTAAACTTATTTGTGTCCCAAAAAAAATTTTTTTTATTGTCTCACCCGTTGTCCGTTCCACCTCCGTGGGGTTTGATGTCGCCTATGTGCGCGGCCCGTTCTTTCTCACTAGTTTTTCCCTGTAATTTACAGATTTGTTATTGTATACGGTCCGGCAATTTTAGGAGTATGCTTCGTAGAAAAGCCTTCCGCTGCATTTGACAGGTGGTGTTGTTTCACCCACACCTTGTCTCCTACGGAGGGTTTCCACTTCCGTCTCCGTAGGTTGTAATGCCTTGCTTGGTCCTGAGCGTCTTTTTCCAAACTCCTGCGCACCAATTCAAAAACTTCTCTACGTTTTTTTGCATTGTCATTCGGTGTTTGTGTCGGTTGCCCTGTGCCGAGTGTAACGTTGTCGTACAGCGCATTTGGCAGCCTTGGTATACGCCCTTGCGTGATAACCGCTGCACTGTAGCCCGTAGACGACGATACGCTGGTATTAATGGCCAGTGACAACTCTGGCAAACATTCACCCCAGCACCGCTGGTTATCCTTTGTAAATTGCGCAATCATCGTTTTTACCGTGCGGCTCGCACGTTCTTTATGATTCTCTTGTGGTGTGTATGGTGCCGTAAATTGGTGTCGCACTCCCGATTCTCCGAGAAAGCGTTTGAAGGCTTTACTCGTAAATTGTGTTCTATTGTCCGTTATAAAAATTTTTGGCACCCCGCTTTCCTGCCGCTGCCATTTGACTTGGCTTGTATTGTTGACACGTTTCACAGTTGCGCAAATATGTGCGTGCGTCCCTGTAAAAGCCTGGACAGTAGTAGCGTGTCGCTACTCTTGCTGTTGTTTTCCGGCTTCCCAAATGACCGGCTGTGGCTGCGTCGTGATTTTCCCTTAAGACATCTTTCCTGTTACCTTTGGGTACACAAAGCTTCCAAGCTTCCACATCTCAGCCTCCAGCGCGATGTGGGATGTGCCTGTACAGGTTACCTTTTTCCTCTATGTAGTCCTGATATTTCCTGGGATTTTGCGCGATTTCCTTTTTTAAATTTGTATCCATTTGCAATTTGCGTTGTCTGCCTCAATCCCTTCTATTGCGATTTTTACTAGGCAGCATGTCTCCGAAAGTGGCTGTCTCGAAAGTGCATCGGCTACGACATTGAGGTTGCCTTTACGGTATTTGACTTCAAAATCGTATTGTTGCAGTTCAAGCGCCCAACGCGATATTCTGCCTGATGGACTTTCAATCGAGTTTAGCCACTTCAGCGCCATGTGGTCCGTTACAACCACAAAATGGAAGCCTTCCAGGTATGGCCGCAGCTTTCTGATTCCCCAAACTATGGCTAGACACTCCTTTTCATTTGCCGAATAGTTCCGTTCGGCTCCGTTTAGTGTCCTACTGGCGTACGATATTACCCTTTCACCTTGCTCCGAAGGTTGGGTCAATATCGCACCCAGGCCATAGTTACTTGCATCCGTATGCAAGCAAAATGTTCTTGAGAAATCCGGGCGTGCCAATACTGGGGACTGAGTCAGCTTCTCTTTGACTGTTTCAAATGCTACTTGCCGTTTCTCAGTCAACACCCATTTTCCGCCATTTTTCATCAGTGCATTCAGAGGTGCTACTTTGGCCGCAAAATCTGGTACGAAGCGCCTGTACCATGATGCCACGCCCAGGTACTGCCGTAACTCCTTTACGTTGCTTGGCGGTTTCAGTTCTGCGATTGCAGCAACTTTCTCTGAATCTGTGCGAATTCCTTACTCTGTGACTCTGTGGACCAAATATTTCAACTCCTTTTTAAAGAAATCACATTTGTCCACGTTGATGCGCAGAATTGCTGCCCGCAGCAGCTGAAATACCTCTTTGAGATTTGCCATATGCTCTTCGCGCGTTCTTCCGATAACTATAATATCATCTAAATATGCGAACGCGTGTGGCATCATATCTGGTCCAATAACGCGATCCAAAGCCCTCTGAAAAGTTGCAGGTGCCGAATGTAACCCGAATGGCATTACTTTCCACTGATGCAGTCCTTTGCCTGGGACTGTAAATGCTGTCAGTGGACGGCTCGCTTTCTCCATCGGGATCTGCCAGTACCCATCTTTCAGATCTAAGCTAGTGATGAAGTGGGCTTCACATAGCTGGTCTAAAATGTGGTGCACTCTTGGCAATGGATACGCGTCCTTAATGGATCGTCTGTTGAGTTGCCTAAAATCCACACACAGTCGCCATTTTCCATTCTTCTCTTTCACCATCACGATTGGTGCGCTGTGTGGCTCTATGCAACCTTTCGCAAGGAGTTCCTCTACTTGCTGGTTGATTTCCGTTTGATTTGGGTTTTTGGGAAAAAAGAGCTGCTTTATAGGCCTGTCGTCGCTCATCACAATTTTGTGCTCCGTAATTTGTGATGTGCCCTTGAGGTGTTCGAAGGCTGCGTTTCCGCGCAGTAGAAATTCATTAATTTCTGGGTCTTCGTGTAGACTTTTGCTTTCAATAGGTGAATTTATAAAGTCATGTGTAGTAATGTCTTGTTCGCTTGTTTTCTGGACAACTGCCACCGACAGTCTCTCCTCCAACACTGTGCCCATGCCAGTTAGAAAATCCCAGCCCAGCACCAAATCGTCCATTACACCAGGCATGATTAGCAATGCTATTTCCAAGCTGCGATGCCCGAGTCTTATTTCCACCGTTATTTGCTCTGTTGTCCTGCTGCTATGTCCGTCTGCTAATTTCACCTGTCTGCTTGTGACGCTTCTCAGGCCTACAGTGTTCAGTCTACAAGCTAGCTCTTCGCTAACAAAGCTGATTGTAGACCCTGTATCAACTGTAGCCTTATGCTAACAATCACCGATCCATACGGTGGCAGTCAACTGCGTCCCTTCGTCTTTTAGGTGACCGACTAGCGTCTCGGGGCGGACCATGGCGGCTCTCGCTCGCCCCTCGATGGCGGACGCCACTGGCCGTTTCCCGACTGGCAACATAATGCAGTCCGCTGCCCGATTCTGCAACAAACCCAGCAAAACTCCAACATTGGGTTTCGGCACTCTATCGCCCAGTGTCCCTCCTGACCACAGACGCGACATGCCCTTCCTGGGTTGTTTATGTGTGTTCTGGCTAGCAAACTCCTTTTCCTCTTCGTATTCCCCTTCCTCGCGCATTAATTTGGGGTCTTGATTCAGTGACTCCCGGCTGTATGTTTTCGCCGGTTCGCTAATGCGAACGCTGTGTGGAAGATTATTCTCATTTTGACTTACCCAGTCTCCGAATTGTCTTCGCATATTTTCGACAGTGCCTTCAAGCGCCAGACCGAATTCCACTCCGCATTTCACTAGTGCATCCTTTTTTAAATTGTACACCCACGAACGAACCATACTGTCACTTATTTCTATGTATTATATAGAAAACTTTGTGATATTTGCCGTAGATCCACAGTTGGGCGCCAGTTGTTACGAACCTAAGCTGGGCTAACTTTCGCGCTGCTTATGGTACGTGCCAACAAATTTATATTTGTGGCGGCTACGGTAATGATAACACAGATTTGTTTTGAATTTTATACATATATTTAACCTGCACTCTCTGCTAGTTTCACGTGTGGTTTTTACAGTTTATTTGTACACTTGAGTGATTATTATTGGTTGAATTTATGAAATCTTACGGTTCTTCAAGGCTCTTGCTTCGTGATTTTATCTGCAATGCAGGCGCTCTAATCGCACCAAATATTCAGAGATAATGTTTCGCCTACTTAACGAGGCCTTAGCTAGCAACGCCTGAAAATCGCCAGGCTCTACTATGGCATCCTTGTCACCACAAGGATTTTTGCCAATAGTCTCTCCTACTCTCAGGCTCTGGCTTTAGATTCACCTGTCCTTCGCCAGGCTCACTTAGTCTGATACTTGGTTTTAACTTGAGGTTGCTTTGCAAATGCAACACACCACAAGGTTTGGTAAATTCACGCGTACTGATTTCTTAGCAAAAGGTTTTATTTATCGTTAATGACACGATTCGACACGTCCTTATTGCGATATGAGTCCTTGATGTGATTATGTGTCCTTTTAACTCATATATTATCCTTTCGCGGCGACTTGATTCTGCTATTCACTTATTTTCACGTTATATTCTTGCACTCTGACTTTGTATGACACTCCTTTGTTCACTTTATGTTTCCACTGACCGACTTGCCGCTCTGTCACAGGTGGCTCCTTTTATACCCTTCTGCTGCCTCGCTGGACCGGGGCCTGTCAGCGCTGCTAATGTCACACCAAGGCCAAAGGTGGCGTGATCGTTCCAGTGAATTTTGCACAGCAACAACGGTTCCTCGTTGCTGATCACGCCTGCCGCTGGTGTGACGGTGATATAGTGATATCTCGTGAATGCACCGCTCACACACCAACGGCACTTTGCCACGACTTTTAACGTACGTGTTTTGCGGCTCCCATGTGCCAAACACGTACCTTAGCGCTGACATCCTGTGTCCCGTGAACCACGCAGCGCATTAGCAAGAAAACTAATTTTTTACAGTGCGCTCCAAAATGTTTATGCCCGAATGGGAGAATGCATTTTTTTCATAGAAAATAAAAATTGCAGAGAAAAATGCTTGATTTGCAATAACAAAGTTTTTCGAAATGTTAAATATTTTTCAAGATGGCATTATTTATTAATAAATAATAAGCACAATGAGTAACCGTTAACTTGCAGCGTGCAGTGTACTGATCACACTTCGTTTTTTCTCTGCAGCGCACGCAAATTGTGACAAATTGACAAATTGTAAAAAATTGACAATATTTGTGTTGCCCACCACTGATGTAAACGCATTCTGTGAAGCGCTATAAGTAAATATGGCTCCTCACGCGACGAAGAGGAAAAACAAGAGAAATTCTGAGTGAGTAGAGTATGAATATGGTAAAGAAAAGAGGCGATGTGAGAAACAAATTAATAAGTGGAAACGTTGCAGTCGAACGTTACGCTCTTCATACCAAATTTGGTGACTCTAATTCGAAGTTTGCAAAAAGTGGGGAGAGCGGGGCTGGGGGCGGTATGGTTGGGCGTGGCATTCGAAATTTTCGTGCAGATCTTTGTGGGATGTCAATATCTATCTTTATACCAAATTTGAAGACTCAAGCTCAAAGTTTGAAAATGTTGATGAAAGGGGGTGGAATGGGTGGGCGTGGCAGATGCAGATTTGGGGGGGTCGTTGCCAGCTATCTTCCTTCAAAGTTTGGTGGCTCTAGCTCCACATCTCTGGAGGATACACGCATTCCTTTTTTTGACGAAGCGTTGAGGCAGGTGGGGGTGGCTGTAGCTCAAAAACTGTGCGAGACATAGGCTGTTCTGATTTCAAAATGGGAGGCTAGGGGCGGAATGGGTGGGCGTGGCTCCAAAATTTGATGCATTTTTTTGGGGGTTGCTAGTAGCTATCTTCTCACTTAATTTGGTAGTTCTAGCTGTAAGGATGTCCGAAATATGTGGATCTATCGGTTTTCAGCTATCGCATTTATCGATTTGCCAGCCCCCAGGTATCGTATAACCCCCATCTTGGCACTTTAATTTACTATCCCATAGATAAAGAGAATTGGAGAGTTTCAAGTCTCTAGCTTGAATGGTGCGGAAAAAACTTGCAACCATACGGACGGACAGACACCATGACGGACATTGCACATAACCAATATACTCTTTACCATCGGTAACGAGTATAAAAACAGGATAGCTAGCCTTAACTGGCAGCTATGTACCCTACAACCTCCGCATGCCTGGTCAACAGCTCAGAAGCTACAAACGGAGCTTGACCACTTGAAAGAATACTTGCAAAACAGTGCTAAGAAACCAAGTTCCACTCACTCACTTATCCAGAATCTATCCATCTATCCTCCAGCCCAAGAAGATCTACCAAAGAGGACAAAAGAGTGTCCCACGAACAGCGAAGGAATCTGGAGTCCATATTGCATTGGCACTTGCAAGCATTGCAAAATGCAAACACTGGCTGAAAAGTAACAACACTGCCTGTGCCCGAGCCCATGGGCCCCGGACAACAGCAGCATCAGCAATAGAAGACAAAATAATAAAATAAGAGGACAACAATAGCACCAACCAATGATGACAGCATAAATTTAATTTTTTATATATATATATATATAAATATAGTACATGTAGAACACTAAGTAATTAAGCAAAAAAAATTTAAAGCCTTTGTAACATTGAGCGGAAACATTTCTGCCCGATAAACCAGTACGGCCTGCTAAGTCGTACGGAAAATAAGAAGGGGCGACAATGTCAATGCGCACAAATAGAATGGATAAAAATTTTGAAATTAAAGAAAATATACTGGGAAAAAATAAACATCAGAATAGAAATAACACAAAAATGGCAATTTTAGAGAGCAAAACAGTAGATCCAACTGCGAATGTAATAAATAAAATTGAAGTTGAAACACAGAATCTAAACTGGATAGCAGATCTATTAATTATAATAACATTTATTCTTATTTTGAATACAATAATAAAAATTTATAAACTACATATTAAGTGTATTCAGAAACATTACCACAATAGCAGAGCCGATGGCCTACAAAATTTGTAATCAATATCAATAATGTAAGATTTACATATGAAACCAATTATGAACAAATAAAGCATAAAAAAAAAGTGGAAACGTTGCAGTCGGACGCAACCGACTGCGGTATACTCGTTACCAGTATTAAAACTGGTAAAAAGAAGCCTGATTGCAAAGGGGAACGGATGCGGCAGGGCTGTGCGCTGCCTTAAAGATTCTTCGAAGCAGATGGCGATGCTACCTGCTGTCTTCGTTCCAAATTTGGTGACTCTAGCTCAAAGTTTGTAAAAAGTGGGGAAAGGGGGGCTAGGGGCGGTATGGGTGGGCGTGGCATTCAAATTTTTGCACCATATCTATGTGGAATGTCAAATGCTACCTTTATAACAAATTTGGTGACTCTAGCTCAAAGTTTGTAAAAGGATGGAAAGGGGGGCGAAATGGGTGGGCGTGGCTCCAAAACTTTGAAGCAGATTTTTGGGGGTCGTTGCCAGCTATCTTCCTACCAAAATTGGTGGCTCTAGCACCACAACTCTGGAAGATACACGCATTGCCGTTTTTGACGAAGCGTTGGGGCGGGTGGGGGCGGCTAGGGCAGTATTGGTGGGCGTAGCATCCAAACTTTTGATGCAGTTTCTGGGGGGTCATCATCGCCTATCTTGGCACCAAGTTTGGTGGCTCTAGCTCAAAAACTGTGGGAGATATAGGCTTTTTTGACTTTTAAATGCGGGGGGCTGTGGGCGGAATGGGTGAGCGTGGATCCAAAATTTGATGCAGTTTTTTGGGGGTTGCTAGTAGCTATCTTCTCACCTAATTTGGTAGTTCTACCTGTAAGGATGTGCGAAAAATGTGGACTTATCGGTTTTGAGTTAATGAATTTATCGATTTGCCAGCCCCCAGTTATCCTAGAACCCCCATCTTGAAACTTTAATTTACTATCCCATAGACAAAGAGAATTGGAAAGTTTCATGTCTCTAGCTTGAAGGGTGTGGAAAAAACTTGCAACCATACGGACGGACAGACACCATGACGGACATTGCACAAAACAAATATACTCTTGACCTTCGGTAACGAGTATAAAATTTTTTTTAGAATGTTAAAATAATATGGATTGGCAGAAATTTTTGGACAAAATAAATGAAATCAAAGATCAATTAAGTAAATCTTATAAATGCCTAACACAAAACAGATATATACAAGCTAGTACTATAAACAAGTATGCATAAAATTTGGTAGACAGTTTTAATCAGGCTAGAGAATTGATACACAAACAAAGAAGCAAATTAGACAAAGAACAGTGCACATCAGTTTCAAAACTTCTATTGAAATTAAGATCAAACTTAATATACATAAAAGGGAAGTTAAATTTGGACATATCAATAGCTATAGTCCTAAATACTCCCTTGTCAATAGAATTTAGTGAGGAGTCAATAGAATCTTTGAGTGACTCCGAAACAGAAATAAAAGAGGAAGACTTGCTGGATTCAACAATACCAGCAGAAATAAATATTAAAGGAAAAATTGAGGAGGATTCAAACTACGAAAACCTCACAATGGCAGACACTTCAGCCGCCATTAGGGCATACATCAAGGAAGTAGCCAGCGCAGTGCCAGATTTCGATGGACAGAAAATCCATCTTCAGAGGTTTATAATGGCAATAAAATTGGTTGACCTTGCAAAGGGACCACATGAAGACATTGCTGTGCAGGTAATCAAATCAAAAATAATAGGCACAACCCTATACCAAATACAAGACGAAGATGCAATACAATATATTATAAATAAATTGCAAAATGTAATTGGTGGCGAAACTTCGCAGAATATTGAATTATCAACTGTTCAACAAAAAGGAAAAACCGTAACTCATTTTGCAACTGAAATCGACAATTTACGTAAGCTCCTCGAAACATCGTTTATTGATGAAGGTTTACCAGCTAAACATGCCAATACGCTAAGTACAAGGAAGGCCATTGACACTATAATCAAAAGAGCCGAGCACGAAAGTGTCAAAACAGTCCTAGAGGCAGGTACTTGTAAGACTATTGATGCAGCGATAAGCGCATACATAAGAACTAGCACAAGAGTGACTGGTGATGTTAACAGGACAATGTATTTTAGAAGAGGCAACTCTAACCGCGGTAATAATTTCAGAGGAAATAACCGTGGTAGAGGTTACAGTTATTATAGAAATAATAATAGCAACAACAATACACACATAATAATTATAACCGCAATAATGGTAATAATTATAGAAGTCGTGGTAACTCAAATAGATATAACCACAACAACAACAATAACAATAACAGAAACAGCGGCAATAACAACAATGCCAATGTAAGAGTAGCTCAAAATAACTCGGAAACCCGAGACAACCCTCAGATTCGCAAGAATAAAGAAAACTCGATTTATTCAATCAACCTCAGTTTTAATATATTTGTTACATTTAATCACGTTGCAGCAGGAAAGTCTCTAGTATTCTTAATAGACACAGGTGCAGACATCTCAATCTTAAAAGAAGATTGCGATTACTTTAACAATGTCCAAAGTAAAGAAATAATAAATATTCAAGGCATTAGCCAAGAAATTCTCAAATCAAATGGAGTAGCATCAATTGAGATACAGACAGACAAGTACATAATTCCATACAATTTTCATTTAGTTGATAAACAATTCCCAATACCATGTGATGGTGATGATGGATTTTAATAAAAAATTCAACTGTCAGATAGATTTCAAACCTAAAGAAGATTGGTTCATACTTAGGCCAAAAAATTTAAATTTCCAATATTCGTACCAATTACTTATAACACTGGTAATAACCAAATATTATTGCCAGCTAGATCACAGGTAGTGCGACAATTAATATAAATTCATGTGAAGCTATTAGTATATTAATACCCAATCAAGAAATACAAACAGGTATTTACGTTGCGAATACCATTTCTAACTCTCGAAACGCCTTAGTACAAATTTTATATACAAAAAATACAGATGAACTAATAGAACTCAATAAATTAAAATATGAACCACTTTCAAACTACGATGTAGTTCAAACAAATATAGAAAACAGAGAACAAAATTTCATATCTCAATTGTCTAAAAATTTGCCTACACAATTTAAAACTTTTTTTTTTATATTTATTTTATTATTTTTTAGTTTTTTTTTTACTACAGTGTTTGAAGCGAATATACGTGTTTGTTTGGGCGCTGCGTGATTTTCACTGATTCCGACTAATTTTACGTATATAAATTGGTTAACGAACCCTATTAAAAAACTTTTCATATTGGTTCACAAAGTGGCAGCATATCTGTTTCCATATAATTGGCAGCTATGTACCCTACAGCCTCCGCATGCCTGGTCAACAGCTCAGAAGCTACAAACGGAGCTTGACCACTTGAAAGAATACTTGCAAAACAGTGCTAAGAAACCAAGTTCCACTCACTCACTTATCCAGAATCTATCCATCTATCCTCCAGCCCAAGAAGATCTACCAAAGAGGACAAAAGAGTGTCCCACGAACAGCGAAGGAATCTGGAGTCCATATTGCATTGGCACTTGCAAGCATTGCAAAATGCAAACACTGCCTGAAAAGTAACAACACTGCCTGTGCCTGAGCCCATGAGCCCCGGACAACAGCAGCATAAGCAATAGAAGACAAAATAATAAAATAAGAGGACAACAATAGCACCAACCAATGATGACAGCATAAATTTAATTTTTTTTTATATATATATATATATATATAAATATAGTACATGTAGAACACTAAGTAATTAAGCAAAAAAAATTTAAAGCCTTTGTAACATTGAGCGGAAACATTTCTGCCCGATAAACCAGTACGGCCTGCTAAGTCGTACGGAAAATAAGAAGGGGCGACAATGTCAATGCGCACAAATAGAATGGATAAAAATTTTGAAATTAAAGAAAATATACTAGGAAAAAATAAACATCAGAATAGAAATAACACAAAAATGGCAATTTTAGAGAGAAAAACAGTAGATCCAACTGCGAATGTAATAAATAAAATTGAAGTTGAAACACAGAATCTAAACTGGATAGCAGATCTATTAATTATTGTGAAGTAGGCCGCGTCGGCCCCTTCACAAATAGTTATATTTATTATATTTATAGTTTTTAAGTCGCAAGAAGCGCATTGGTTGTTTGAGTTACCTGTATTATATTTATAATTTCTAAGTCGCAAGAAGCGCATGGGTTGCTCAAGCTGTAGGTATAGTTTTGTTAGACGCAAGGAGTGCGCAGTATTTATGTTTAGGTAACGCAAGGAGTGTAAAGTAGTTAGATTTAGTGGATGTATATATTTTTGATTGACGCCTAACGCCTAAGAATTTAAATATAACCGCCCCAAATCGCAGAGTCACAAGATGCAGCGCGCCAGCTGCGATCACTAAATCCACCACGGTCACGAGCAAGTGTGGGGAGCGACAAAATCTGCAACTTGGGCCGAAGCCAAAGCGTGGGCGGGGGAGTTGCGATTGATATACGGAAGTGAGCAGACGCGTACGCGCTTAGAAGTAGTTAACGAGTTAGTAGCAAAGGGATAGAGTTTAGAAAAGATAAGTTAGGTTTAGGCTTTCTTGTGCACATAATCTTTTATAGGAACTGAATAAACTGGTCGCCGGTAAGTCCGCGACCCAGTGGAGTGCAATTGCTGTGTGTTTTCTTTCTTTCTATTTCTCTTCTTTGGTTTTTTTTTGTACACGCGCGCCCGCGAGTTAAGCTGAGTCGCTTTATACTCTGGCTGCTGAGTGCGCCGGCTGTTGCGTTGGTGTCGACGTAAGCGTTTCCCCTTCCAACTTGTAAAACCGCGCGCGTTATAGTCCCACCAAAAAAATATATAATTATTCTTGTGTGGTGTACCTGGCCAGACTGAGTTTATACCCCGGCTAAATTACTCCTTTACAAGTGGCGCCCGAGCAGGGACTCTAAAGTGCAAAGGTGTGGTATAGTCTGGAACTAAAGCCCCCAGAAATATCACCAACAAGTGTGGAAGGAAAAGTGCGTAAGGTGAAGTGCGGGTATACCCGACGATACCCTGCTTTATAAGTGGCCAACGAGAACGATTTTCGAGCGTGGTTTTGTGCAATCGTCGCGGCACAACGAAAGTGAGGGCGTAAGGCAAGTGCAGATAAGAATAACTGTTCGAGAAGCATTGCCTTAGAAACGTTTGCGGCGCAACGAAGTTGACGGTGGAAGAAGACACACCGATCAAACTAGCGGTTCGCGTTCGAGGCTGTGCATAAGTGAACACCTGCGGCGCAACGAAAGTGTCGGCAAAGTGCGTGAGCGGTCAACGAACGGCGTGACAGTAGCTGGTACAGGCAGCTGCAAAGTCGCGGTCGGTTCGCACAGTGGGCTTCGACCGCGAAAATCAAAAAAATTAAAATTGACTATTGTGTTGAGTGCGGAGTTGTCCCATCGGTTCTGGTCGACCGTATAAGCGTACAGTGGTGGGAAATAAAGGAAAAAAATTAAATGATTTTTTTTTTGGAAATGGAAATAAAATGAAATAAAAAAAAAAAAATAGAGTAACCGTGATAAACAGTGACTTGCTAACAGAATTTTTTTTTATATACACCGGAAAAAAAAATTCGTTATACCGTGGATCAGAAAAAAATAGATTCTTTTTATTTTTCGCAATACAATAAAATAACCGCAATAAACAGTGGCCAGTTACCAGAAAAATTATATTACACTGCAAAAAAAAAAAATAATACAAAATTAATTTCGCAATAAGATAAAATAACCGCAATAAACAGTGACCAGTTAACAAAGGGAAACTTTTTTTTTATTACACTGCAAAAAAATATATATATAAAATTCGTAATACCGTGGACAAATTTTTTTTTGTAATAAAAGGAATAACCGCGACAGGCAGTGACAAGTTAAAAGTTTTTTTTTTACACCGGGAAAAAAATTCGGGAAAATTTTTTTTTTAATTTTGTAACAAAACGGTTACCGCGATAAACAGTGCCAGATTAAGAGTGCAAATTTTTGCGAAGCGGGACATATACGGCTCGAGACGGAATTTTTTTTTCTGCGTTCGTTTTTTTTTCTTTCTTTTCGGTTAAATGGAGAAACCCAAGACTATCGAGCCCGCCCGAGTGGAGGTCGTAGAAAGCAGCAACCCCGGTGTGGGTGTGCAATGGGTCTACCACTGCCATAAGGAGGATCTAGAGGATATCGTCCGGGAGCTCGGATTGGAAAAGTGTGCCACGGTAACTGACTACCGGAAGCTGGTATGTACTTTCATAAGGCAAGGTGGTCATACCACCGATATATGGGCCCGGTTAGCGGAATGGGAGTTGCGGTTCGCAAGGATCCCGGTGTCGCCTACCCGGACTGCCACTTCTGTTGGAGGAATACGACCCAGGCAGAAATCTGAGTCAGATGCGGCAATTCCATCAATACAGACCGGTGGCACGGAACATTTGCGTCCGCCCTCCAACAGTACGATTTATAATGAATTTTCCCCACAGAATACAGCATGTATCCGCGATATACGAGTAGGGTCGCCTCTGGCATCCGGGGAAGATACCCCGGTGAGACAGGCGAACCCACATCTTAATTCTAGCGATACCTATAGTACCCCTAGGAACGGGATGGTCGTCCCCGAACTAGTCCGGAAGTGGGGTATCCTGTTCAATGGGTGCACCGACCCATTAGTTTTCCTGGAGGCGATTGAGGACAGGGCGTTGTCATACGACATAGGCTTAGACCGGTTGCCGAGGGCAATGAGCGAGGCTCTAACGGGTAAGGCCGCGCGGTGGCTATTAATAAGTAGGCTAAGGGACGCGACTTGGGCGACATTTAGAGCCGAGTTCTTGGAGTTTTTTCTACCGCCCCAGTATTTCGACAGGTTAAAAGACAGTATCCGGGCACGACGGCAACATGATAACGAGCCGTTTAAGGACTACTTGCTCGAGCTGCGGGGTATGATGTACCACGCGGGGTACAGGGCAGAACAAGAATTGCATAGGGTATACGAGAATTTGGCACCCGAGTACCGTTTGTACATTCGTAGAGGGGACTTCTCCTCTCTGGTGCAGCTAACTCAGATGGCGGCCGAGTACGAAAATGTGAGGCAACAAAGTCGCGAACGTGCAGCACGGAGTAGGACTGGGGGTAGTAGGTATTCGGATGGATTAGCCGGTGAGGTAACCCCCGCTAAACATTTTAATCCTTTCCGGACGCAACCACAGCCAGGGTCAAGCGGTAACGTGGGGAATACGCCACCGCTCGGGCATACGGGAGTAATTTCAAACGGGATGATCAGCCAAGAGCAGTCGAGGGTTGTCAACAGTCAAGGGCGGGAAACGATATGCGGCACCATCCGGGACGGGACCCGATGGGGGCCGACGTGAACCAGTCCCGAACCTAGAATACCCTTTAAGAGTGGAAGACGGGCGGATAGTCGCTACTGTAAGAGTCGGGGACCAAGTAGCGACTGCGACAGTAGATACAGGGGCGACTAGGAGTTTTATTAGTGAGGAGTTTTCCCGCAAGGTGACCAGCAGGGGCGAGATGCTGGACGCCTGCGCGAAAATTCGCCTAGCCGATGGGTCCACCTTAGAGGTAAAAAAGCTATTGAGGGTAAAAGTTGGTCTAGCAGGGACAGAGGTCACGGTGAGTATGCTGGTGATGCCCTCGATGCTAGACAACATTATACTAGGGATAGACTTTTTGTGCCGGGTGGGGACGACCATCGAATGTGGCAAGGCTAGGTTAATTTTGGAAGCTGTGGAAGTACCAGATATAGAGGAGGAGCAGGTCCTAATGGAACGTGAGCCAGTTGTGAGCAAACCGGAGGAGGACGGCGGATCAAGGCAGGAGAAGGATGCCCCTGGGGCACCTCAGCCCAGCATCGCCGTGGGAACGGTTCGAGGAGACAGCGTGGACACGACAACGGCAGGAGTACAACGGTTCGGCGAGGTAGGAGGGTGCGTCATACCCGGCCCCGCAATAACACCGGTGGAAAGCGTCGAAACCAGGGAAAACGAGTGGCCCGAGGACTTGGAACCAGAGATAAAGGAAACATTGAAAGCGGAATTGGCCCTCTTTGACGAGCTGCAAGGGGTGTCACATGTAGCTGAGCACCGGATCATCATGAGGGACGACAAGCCGATTAAGCAGAGGTACTACCCCAAAAACCCGGCGATGCAACAGGTGATCAACGAACAGGTAGACGAACTGCTGCGAGCCGACGCGATAGAGCCCTCCCGCAGCCCTCACAGTGCCCCGATCGTGCTGGTTAAGAAGAAAACAGGCGAGTGGCGGATGTGTATCGACTATAGGCAACTCAATGCACATTCCTTGCCAGATGCATGCCCCGTACCCAGTATTAATCACATTTTGGAGCGATTGAGACACGCGCGATACATCTCCACGCTCGACCTCAAGCACGGTTACTGGCAAATTCCCATGGCTGCGGATAGTCGGGAGTGTACAGCATTTACGGTACCCGGTAGAGGCTTATTCCAGTGGCGCGTAATGCCTTTCGGTTTGCACTCGGCGTGCGCAACATTCCAACGAGCTTTGGATACGGTTATCGGACCAGATATGGAGCCACATGCAGTTGCCTATCTGGACGACATAATAGTAATCGGAGCGACAAAGGAGCAGCACGTGACAAATTTGAAGGAAGTCTTCAGGCGTCTGAGAGCGGCCAACTTGAAGCTGAATCGTAAGAAGTGTCTGTTTTTTCAGAAGGAACTGATATACCTGGGACACCTAGTGAGCGGCGACGGGATCAAAACCGACCCCGCCAAAGTAGAAGCGATCCAGAACTTGAAGGCCCCAACCAATTGTAAGGAGCTGCGACATTGCCTGGGCATGACCTCCTGGTATCGACGATTCGTGCCGAATTTCGCTACAGTGGTGCAACCGATCACAGCTTTATTAAAAAAATCTAGGAAATGGTCATGGGGAGAGGAACAACAGGCAGCGCTAGAGACCCTCAAACATAGCTTGACGACCGCACCGGTCCTGGCCTGTCCGGATTTTGCAGAAAAATTTGTCCTGCAGACGGACGCCAGCGATTTTGGCCTCGGAGCGGTACTCACACAGACGATCGATCAACAGGAGCGCGTGATAGCTTACACGAGTCGGAAACTGAATAAGGCTGAAGAAAATTATTCAGCGACCGAGAAGGAGTGTCTGGCTATAGTATGGTCAATCCAGAAGATGAGATGCTACCTGGAAGGATATCGGTTCGAGGTAGTAACCGGCCATATGGCTTTGAAATGGTTGAATTCGATCGAGAGCCCGTCGGGGAGGATAGCGCGCTGGGCACTGGAGCTGCAGCAGTACCAATTTGACGTACGGTACAGACGAGGGAAGCTCAACGTAGTAGCGGACGCCTTATCCCGGCAATCCGTGGAGAACTTTTAACAAGCGGTACAGGAAAAATCGCCCAGCAAGTGGATCGAGAGGATGAAAGAAAAGATTGCTAAAGACCCAGTGAAATACGCCGATTATATGGAAGAGAACGGTCAACTCTATAGACAGCTCGGACACCGTGCGGATGACGACGACTACATCCCCTGGAAGCTGTGCATCGACGAGGATCAGAGGAAACGAGTGTTGCTGGAGTGCCACGACGCACCGACGGCCGGACACCAAGGAGTACGGAAGACGATAATGCGTCTGGCACAACGCTACTACTGGCCTGGAATGTTCCGAGACGCGGCGAAGTACGTTAAGTACTGCGAGTCGTGCCAGAGGTTTAAGACGGAACAAGTAAAGCCGGCTGGACAGATGTTGACGCGACAGGTGGCCGAGCCCATGGCTGTAGTATGCGCCGACTTTGTAGGGCCCTTACCGCGCTCGAAACACGGGAACACGATGCTCCTGGTATTCCATGACGCGTTTTCAAAATGGGTGGAGCTGGTCCCCTTGAAGCGAGCGACAGCGGCCCAACTGCAGAAGGCGTTCCGTGAGCTTGTATTATGTCGTTTTGGCATACCCAGGAAGTTTGTATGCGACAACGGTGTACAGTTTACGAGCCGGAATTTTAAGTCGTTTTTGAACTCGTTGGGCGTGGAATTGCAGCACACTGCCCCATATTGTCCACAAGAAAACCCGACAGAAAGGACCAATCGTACAGTAAAGACGATGATCGCGCAGTTTATAACAGGTCACCAAAGTTCGTGGGACGAATTGTTACCGGAAATTTCGTTGGCGGTTAACTCCAGTGTGGCAGACTCTACAGGACTTTCACCGGCTTTTCTGATGCAGGGGAGAGAGCCCCGCTTACCGGCTTCCTTGTCCGACGAGAAGACACCCGGATCCGGAAGCATGCCGCAAGCACCAGAAGACCGGGCAAGAAGATTAAAGGAAGTTTTCAGTATCGTCCAGACAAATTTACAGAGAGCGTCGAAGGACCAAGGGAGGAACTATAACCTCAGGAAAAGAGAATGGCGACCAGGACTCAATACGTTGGTGCTATTAAGAGCACACCAACTCTCTAAAGCCGTTGAAGGTTTCGCGGCGAAACTCGCTCCCAAGTTCGATGGCCCATTCCTCGTGAAAAAGTTCGTATCACCGAATATCGTGCGATTGGTAAAAGAAGGGCAAAGAAAGAGCAAACTCGCCAGCATTGCGCAACTGAAGCCATTCTATGAAGAGGGAGAGGAGCACGAAGAAGATGACCAGCCCGACCGAGAGTCTGACAAAGAGCAGACTTGTCACAGTTTTAATTAATCCCTTTATTCTCTTTTTATTAACACTAACCAAAATTTGAATTCATAAATTAAGACTAACCGATTGTGTTTATAAACCCACAGAATACCTAAGATGAGCGACCATTCCCCTTATGTGATCAGCAGCGGCGGTGAGGGTGACGGAGCCGCCAATCCAGGGGCAGGTATTACCGCCGAAAATGTGGGCGATACGCCCCACAAATTGGGCTGTCTTCCGGACGAGGACGAGCTGACCGACGCCGCGGTCGCGGCCATATCAGAGGCGTTGGAAAATTGTACATCGAGAGCCCACCGTTCCAGGTTCAAGGTGGAGGTGAACGGGGAGCTACACGGCGTGACATGGAACGCCTGCGGACACGTAACTGTCACGCTACCCAAGAAAGGGGGGGGTGTGAAGTAGGCCGCGTCGGCCCCTTTACAAATAGTTATATTTATTATATTTATAGTTTTTAAGTCGCAAGAAGCGCATCGGTTGTTTGAGTTACCTGTATTATATTTATAATTTCTAAGTCGCAAGAAGCGCATGGGTTGTTCAAGCTGTAGGTTTAGTTTTGTTAGACGCAAGGAGTGCGCAGTATTTATGTTTAAGAAACGCAAGGAGTGTAAAGTAGTTAGATTTAGTGGATGTATATATTTTTGATTGACGCCTAACGCCTAAGAATTTAAATATAACCGCCCCAAATCGCAGAGTCGCAAGATGCAGCGCGCCAGCTGCGATCACTAAATCCACCACGGTCACGAGCAAGTGTGGGGAGCGACAAAATCTGCAACTTGGGCCGAAGCCGAAGCGTGGGCGGGGGAGTTGCGATTGATATACGGAAGTGAGCAGACGCGTACGCGCTTAGAAGTAGTTAACGAGTTAGTAGCAAAGGGATAGAGTTTAGAAAAGATAAGTTAGGTTTAGGCTTTCTTGTGCACATAATCTTTTATAGGAACTGAATAAACTGGTCGCCGGTAAGTCCGCGACCCAGTGGAGTGCAATTGCTGTGTGTTTTCTTTCTTTCTATTTCTCTTCTTTGGTTTTTTTTTGTACACGCGCGCCCGCGAGTTAAGCTGAGTCGCTTTATACTCTGGCTGCTGAGTGCGCCGGCTGTTGCGTTGGTGTCGACGTAAGCGTTTCCCCTTCCAACTTGTAAAACTGCGCGCGTTATAGTCCCACCAAAAAAATATATAAATATTCTTGTGTGGTGTACCTGGCCAGACTGAGTTTATACCCCGGCTAAATTACTCCTTTACATTATAATAACATTTATTCTTATTTTGAATACAATAATAAAAATTTATAAACTACATATTAAGTGTATTCAGAAACATTACCACAATAGCAGAGCCGATGGCCTACAAAATTTGTAATCAATATCAATAATGTAAGATTTACATATGAAACCAATTATGAACAAATAAAGCATAAAGAAAAAGTGGAAACGTTGCAGTCGGACGCAACCGACTGCGGTATACTCGTTACAAGTATTCAAACCGGTAAAAAGAAGCCTGATTGCAAAGGGGAACGGATGCGGCAGGGCTGTGCGCTGCCTTAAAGATTCTTCGAAGCAGATGGCGATGCTACCAGCTGTCTTCGTTCCAAATTTGGTGACTCTAGCTCAAAGTTTGTAAAAAGTGGGGAAAGGGGGGCTAGGGGCGGTATGGGTGGGCGTGGCATTCAAATTTTTGCACCATATCTATGTGGAATGTCAAATGCTACCTTTATAACAAATTTGGTGACTCTAGCTCAAAGTTTGTAAAAGGATGGAAAGGGGGGCGAAATGGGTGGGCGTGGCTCCAAAACTTTGAAGCAGATTTTTGGGGGTCGTTGCCAGCTATCTTCCTACCAAAATTGGTGGCTCTAGCACCACAACTCTGGAAGATACACGCATTGCCGTTTTTGACGAAGCGTTGGGGCGGGTGGGGGCGGCTAGGGCAGTATTGGTGGGCGTAGCATCCAAACTTTTGATGCAGTTTCTGGGGGGTCATCATCACCTATCTTGGCACCAAGTTTGGTGGCTCTAGCTCAAAAACTGTGGGAGATATAGGCTTGTTTCACTTTTAAATGCGGGGGGCTGTGGGCGGAATGGGTGGGCGTGGATCCAAAATTTGATGCAGTTTTTTGGGGGTTGCTAGTAGCTATCTTCTCACCTAATTTGGTAGTTCTACCTGTAAGGATGTGCGAAAAATGTGGACTTATCGGTTTTGAGTTAATGAATTTATCGATTTGCCAGCCCCCAGTTATCCTAGAACCCCCATCTTGAAACTTTAATTTACTATCCCATAGACAAAGAGAATTGGAAAGTTTCATGTCTCTAGCTTGAAGGGTGTGGAAAAAACTTGCAACCATACGGACGGACAGACACCATGACGGACATTGCACAAAACAAATATACTCTTGACCTTCGGTAACGAGTATAAAATTTTTTTTAGAATGTTAAAATAATATGGATTGGCAGAAATTTTTGGACAAAATAAATGAAATCAAAGATCAATTAAGAAAATCTTATAAATGCCTAACACAAAACAGATATATACAAGCTAGTACTATAAACAAGTATGCATAAAATTTGGTAGACAGTTTTAATCAGGCTAGAGAATTGATACACAAACAAAGAAGCAAATTAGACAAAGAACAGTGCACATCAGTTTCAAAACTTCTATTGAAATTAAGATCAAACTTAATATACATAAAAGGGAAGTTAAATTTGGACATATCAATAGCTATAGTCCTAAATACTCCCTTGTCAATAGAATTTAGTGAGGAGTCAATAGAATCTTTGAGTGACTCCGAAACAGAAATAAAAGAGGAAGACTTGCTGGATTCAACAATACCAGCAGAAATAAATATTAAAGGAAAAATTGAGGAGGATTCAAACTACGAAAACCTCACAATGGCAGACACTTCAGCCGCCATTAGGGCATACATCAAGGAAGTAGCCAGCGCAGTGCCAGATTTCGATGGACAGAAAATCCATCTTCAGAGGTTTATAATGGCAATAAAATTGGTTGACCTTGCAAAGGGACCACATGAAGACATTGCTGTGCAGGTAATCAAATCAAAAATAATAGGCACAACCCTATACCAAATACAAGACGAAGATACAATACAATATATTATAAATAAATTGCAAAATGTAATTGTTGGCGAAACTTCGCAGAATATTGAATTATCAACTGTTCAACAAAAAGGAAAAACGGTGACTCATTTTGCAACTGAAATCGACAATTTACGTAAGCTCCTCGAAACATCGTTTATTGATGAAGGTTTACCAGCTAAACATGCCAATACGCTAAGTACAAGGAAGGCCATTGACACTATAATCAAAAGAGCCGAGCACGAAAGTGTCAAAACAGTCCTAGAGGCAGGTACTTGTAAGACTATTGATGCAGCGATAAGCGCATACATAAGAACTAGCACAAGAGTGACTGGTGATGTTAACAGGACAATGTATTTTAGAAGAGGCAACTCTAACCGCGGTAATAATTTCAGAGGAAATAACCGTGGTAGAGGTTACAGTTATTATAGAAATAATAATAGCAACAACAATTACAACACCAATAATAATTATAACCGCAATAATGGTAATAATTATAGAAGTCGTGGTAACTCAAATAGATATAACCACAACAACAACAATAACAATAACAGAAACAGCGGCAATAACAACAATGCCAATGTAAGAGTAGCTCAAAATAACTCGGAAACCCGAGACAACCCTCAGATTCGCAAGAATAAAAGAAAACTCGATTTATTCAATCAACCTCAGTTTTAATATATTTGTTACATTTAATCACGTTGCAGCAGGAAAGTCTCTAGTATTCTTAATAGACACAGGTGCAGACATCTCAATCTTAAAAGAAGATTGCGATTACTTTAACAATGTCCAAAGTAAAGAAATAATAAATATTCAAGGCATTAGCCAAGTAATTCTCAAATCAAATGGAGTAGCATCAATTGAGATACAGACAGACAAGTACATAATTCCATACAATTTCCATTTAGTTGATAAACAATTCCCAATACCATGTGATGGTGATGATGGATTTTAATAAAAAGTTCAACTGTCAGATAGATTTCAAACCTAAAGAAGATTGGTTCATACTTAGGCCAAAAAATTTAAATTTCCAATATTCGTACCAATTACTTATAACACTGGTAATAACCAAATATTATTGCCAGCTAGATCACAGGTAGTGCGACAAATTAATATAAATTCATGTGAAGCTATTAGTATATTAATACCCAATCAAGAAATGCAAACAGGTATTTACGTTGCGAATACCATTTCTAACTCTCGAAACGCCTTAGTACAAATTTTATATACAAAAAATATCTGCTTAAAATATGAACCACTTTCAAACTACGATGTAGTTCAAACAAATATAGAAAACAGAGAACAAAATTTCATATCTCAATTGTCTAAAAATTTGCCTACACAATTTAAAACTTTTTTTTTATACTCGATACCGAAGGTAACTAGTATATTGGTTTTGTGCAATGTCCGTCATGGTGTCTGTCCGTCTGTCCGTCTGTCCGTCCGTATGTATGCAAGTTTTTTCCACACCCTTCAAGCTAGAGACTTGAAACTTTCCAATTCTCTTTATCTATGTAATATGATAGTAAATTAAAGTGTCAAGATGGGGGTCCTACGATAACTGGGGGGCTGGCAAATCGATAAATTCGATAACTCAAAACCGATAAATCCACATATTTCGCACATCTTTGCAGCTAGAAGTACCAAATTTGGTAAGAAGATAGCTACTAGCAACCCCCAAAAAACTGCATCAAAGTTTTGGAGCCGCGCCCCCCCATTCCGCCCCCAGCCCCCCCGCAATTTAAAGTCAAAAAAGCGTATATCTCCCACAGTTTTTGAGCTAGAGCCACCAAATTTTGTGCCAAGATAGGTGATGATGACTCCCCAAAAACTGCATCAAAAGTTTGGATGCCACGCCCACCGATACTGCTCTAGCCGCCCCCATCCACCCCAACGCTTCGTCAAAAACGGGAATGCGTGTATCTTCCAGAGTTGTGGAGCTAGAGCTTCCAAATTTGGTGGGAAGATAGCTAGGAGCGATCCCCAAAAAACTGCATCAAAGTTTTGGAGCCGCGCCCCCCCATTCCGCCCCCAGCCCCCCCGCATTTTGAAATCAGAAATGGCTATATCTCCCAAAGTTTTTGAGCTAGAGCCACCATTTTTGGTGCCAAGATAGGTGATGATGACCCCCTAAAAACTGCATCAAAAGTTTGGATGCCACGCCCACCGATCCTACCCTAGCCGCCCCCATCCACCCCAACGCTTCGTCAAAAACGAGAATGCGTGTATCTTCCAGAGTTGTGGAGCTAGAGCCACCAAATTTGGTAGGAAGATAGCTGGCAGTGACCCTCAAAAATCTGCATCAAAGTTTTGGAGCCAAGCCCACCCATTCCGCCACCCTTTCCCCACCATTTACAAACTTTCAGCTAGAGTCACCAAATTTGGTATGAAGATAGCAATTGACATTCCACAAAGATCTGCAGCAAAAATTTGGATGCCACGCCCAACCATACCGCCCCCAGCCCCCCTTTCCCCACTTTATACAAACTTTGAGCTAGAGTCACCAAATTTGGTATGAAGGTAGCATTTGACATTCCACAAGGATCTGCAGCAAAAATTTGGATGCCACGCCCAACCATACCGCCCCCAGCCCCCTTTCCCCACTTTATACAAACTTTGAGCTAGAGTCACCAAATTTGGTATGAAGGTAGCATTTGACATTCCACAAGGATCTGCAGCAAAAATTTGGATGCCACGCCCAACCATACCGCCCCCAGCCCCCCTTTCCCCAATTTATACAAACTTTGAGCTAGAGTCACCAAATTTAGTATGAAGGTAGCATTTGACATTCCACAAGGATCTGCAGCAAAAATTTGGATGCCACACCCAACCATACCGCCCCCAGCCCCCCTTTCCCCACTTTATACAAACTTCGAGCTAGAGTCAACAAATTCGGTATGAAGATAGCAATTGACATCCCACATAGATCTGCGCAAAAATTTGAATGCCACGCCCAACCATACCGCCCCCAGCCCCCCTTTCCCACTTTATACAAACTTCGAGCTAGAGTCACCAAATTTGGTATGAAGATAGCAATTGACATCCCACATAGATCTGCGCAAAAATTTGAATGCCACGCCCAGCCATACCGCCCCCAGCCCCCCTTTCCCCACTTTATACAAACTTTGAGCTAGAGTCACCAAATTTGGTATGAAGGTAGCATTTGACATTCCACAAGGATCTGCAGCAAAAATTTGGATGCCACGCCCAACCATACCGCCCCCAGCCCCCCTTTCCCCACTTTATACAAACTTCGAGCTAGAGTCAACAAATTCGGTATGAAGATAGCAATTGACATCCCACATAGATCTGCGCAAAAATTTGAATGCCACGCCCAACCATACCGCCCCCAGCCCCCCTTTCCCACTTTATACAAACTTCGAGCTAGAGTCACCAAATTTGGTATGAAGATAGCAATTGACATCCCACATGGATGGGCATCAAAATTTTTAATACTGGTATCGAGTATACCGCAGTCGGTTGCGTCCGACTGCAACGTTTCCACTTGTTTATATTTATTTTATTATTTTTTAGTTTTTTTTTTTACTACAGTGTTTGAAGCGAATATACGTGTTTGTTTGGGCGCTGCGTGATTTTCACTGATTCCGACTAATTTTACGTATATAAATTGGTTAACGAACCCTATTAAAAAACTTTTCATATTGGTTCACAAAGTGGCAGCATATCTGTTTCCATATATTTAAATAAATAATATGGTATGGCTGGGCTTGCAGATCTTTGCCGAATGTCAATTGCTATCTTCATACCCAATTGAAAAAAGTGAGGAAAGGGGGGCTGGGGGCAGTATGGGTGGGCCTTGCATCCAAATGTTTCATGCAGACCTTTGTCGAATGTCAATTGCTATCTTCATACCCAATTTGGTGGCTCTACCTAAACGTTTGTTAAAGGTGGGGAAAAGGGGGCGAAATGGGTGGGCGTGGCTCCAAAACTTTTATGCAGATTTTTTGGGGGTCATTGCCAGCTATCTTCCTACCAAATTTGGTGGCTCTAGCTTAAAAACTCTGGAAGATACACGCATTCCCGTTTTTGACGCGTTTGAAGCGTTGGGGTGGATGGAGCGGCTAGGGCAGTATTGGTGGGCGTGGCATCCAAATTTTTCATGCAGATCTTTGTCAAATGTCAATTGCTATCTTCATACCAAACTTGGTGACTCTAGCTCAAAGTTTGAAAAAAGTGAGAGAGGGGGGCTGGGGGTGGTATGGGTGGGCTTGGCATCCAAGTTTGTGGTACAGATCATTGTGGAATGTCAATTGCTATCTTCATAAAAAATTTGGTGACTCTAGCTCGAAAATTGTAAAAAGTGGGGAAAGAGGGCTGGGGCGGTATGGGTGGGCGTGGCATCCAAAGTTTTGATGCAGATCTATGTGGAATGTCAATTGCTATCTTGAAACCAAATATGGTGGCTCTAGCTAAAAGTATGTAAAAGGTGGGGAAAAGGGGGCGAAATGGGTGGGTGTGGCTCCAAAACTTTTATGCAGATTTTTGGGGGTCATTGCCAGCTATCTTCCTATTAAATTTGGTGGCTCTAGCTTAAAAACTCTGGAAGATACACGCATTCCCGTTTTTGACGCGTTTGAAGCGTTGGGGTGGATGGGGGCGGCTAGGGCAGTATTGGTGGGCGTGGCATCCAAACTTTTGATGCAGTTTTTGGGGGGTCATCATCACCTATCTTGGTACCAAATTTTGTGGCTCTAGCTAAAGAACTGTGGGAGACAAAGCCATTTCTGATTTCTAAATGCGGGGGGGCTGGGGGCGGAATGGGTGGGCGTTGCTCCAAAATTTTTGATACAGTTGTTTGGGGGTTGATAGTAGCTATCTGCTTACCAAATTTGGTAGTTCTAGCTGTAAGGATGTGCGAAATATGTGGATTTATCGGTTTTGAGTTATCGAATTTATCGATTTTCCAGCCACCCAGTTATCGTAGAACCCCAATCTTGACACTTTAATTTACTATCCCATAAATAAAGACAATTGGAAAGTTTCAATTCTCTAGCTTGAAGGGTGTGGAAAAAAGTTACGTTCATACAGACGGACAGACGGACAGACAGACAGACGGACAGACACCATGACGGACATTGCTCAAACTCAATATACTCTTTACCTTCGGTATCGAGTATAAAAAGCACAAAGCGAAAAAAAACTGCCTAAGCACAAAGAATAATCGCGAGTGAGTGAGAACGCAATGTCGAAAACAGCCGCGAAACGTGTGCGAAGCGAGTCGACCGCTGATATTGCTGGCCGCACCTTTGATGCACTTCTCCACTGCTGGTTGGGCTGATCAACGCACGGTTCTCTGAACAGGCGAAGCTCATCAGTATGAGCATTCGTGAAGCTGAGGGGAGAATTTTGAAGGAGCTCGACACCAAGCTCAATGGCATTGCAGGTGAGCTTGAGCTACTAGCGAAGAGAGTCCAGCATCTCGATGATGTAAATTTTCAGGCACTGTGGGAAAGGGTGTCTATTCGCATTCATGGTATCCCAATGAGTGAGAATGAAAACTTGAAAACCATTATGCATAACTGATTCTTCTCACTCAACCTCACTTCCCCGCCGCCGAGAGTAAGTGAGGTGTTTAGAATAAAACCGCGTGGCCCGACACATACCGTCTAAGATCCAATTGTGATCGTAAAGTTTGTCAGCTTCCAAGATAAAATGCCACTACTACACCCCGCGGGAGCACACCGACGGAGCTCTAAGATCCCACTGACTCTTAATCTCTTGGGACTCAACTCTCAAGCGCCCTTTTACATTAATGAGCAGCTGTCAAAGCTCAACTATCAAATTTTTAAAGAGGCACTTAAGCTTAAAAAGCATAAAGCTTTCTCAGCGGTCTTTACGCGCTCCGCTCAGGTGTACGTCAGGCAAGGCGGTGGCAGCGAGTGCATTTGCATTAAAAGCAAGGAAGAGCTTTTATCTCTTTCTAACATCGGCGTGGCGGGCAACACTATCTCTTCAGACCTGGCCTCTTCATCTGTGGGGTGTATTTTTAATTATTTTTGTATCCCAAAAACTCTTATTTGTCAACATATACATTTTAGTGAGTTAGATATTAGCTTTAATTTTCTTTGGTGCGTTTCTAAAATTAGGTCTCATCTTAGACCCCATTTACACGCTGAAGTTTTTTTACGAAGTTTTTCCTTTGAAAATGCAACTCTGGCTTAAATTTATGGTCGATAAACATACACAGTTAACACCAGTTCAATTAATTCTTTCGTCCATAACATTTATATTAATAATTTATAAACCACAACAATATATTTACTTTTTGCGCTAATATTTGCTTGTGCGATATTTCGTATCAATAACGTAATTTTTCACATCAAACACTGTGCAACTCTGTGTTTACATTCTATCGGAATAAGGCAAAGCAAAATTAGAAGAAAAATTCACGACATAACAAGTAGTGAATTTTTGCTTGAATTTTTACACCTTTACTCCCCTTGCCATCAAACAAAAGATTCAGAGAAAAAATTCATGAAAAAACTTCAGCGTGTAAATGGGGTCTTATATGTTGGATAATATGATTGATCCAATGGCGAACAGTAATGTTATGCTTAGAATTCTAGCTAAGCAACACCATGGGCTTAACATTTGCCATATTAATGCTCAAAGTTTAGTCAGAAAGATGGATGAGCTTAGATACATGTTTGTTAAGTCAAATGTTGATGTAGTATGTGTATCGGAAACATGGTTTATGACTCAAATGTGTGATCTGTTAGTTTGATGTGAAGGTTTTTCTGTTTTTCGTGCAGATCGTGTTGGACATGGAGGGCATGGAGGCGTGGCAATTTTTGTTAATAACAAGCTGCGATCCAAGCTGATGTGTAAGCATGAAGAAGGAAGTACAACGGAGTTCATTTTTGTTGAAATAAGCTTTCCACAGTATTTTCGTAAAATGTTTATTGGTTGTGTTTATCGTTCGAATCGTGCAGCGTCATACACTAATATAATCTCGTCGATTTCTATGTTAACTGTTTCATATATTGACATTGCGATCCTAGGGGATTTTAATAGCAATGTGTTGTACCACAATGATCTCACCAACAATATGGAATCACTTGGATTACACTTAGTGAATTCAACTAATCCAACCCATTTTACTACTATTTGCAGTACAATCTTGGATTTGATCTTTGTTAGTAATTCATTAAAAACTCTTATGTATGACCAAATTTAAGTCCCTTGCTTCTCCAAACATGATCTTGTCTTTGTGTCGTACGATGTTTATATTAATAAATTGGACCTGACATATACATATAGAGACTTTAGAAGTATAGATATGAACTTTTTATCTGACGAATTTAATAAATATGACTGGACCTTAATATATAACATGACCACAGCTGACGATCAGGTTGAATATCTGCAGGGTAAAATAATAGATCTGTATGATACTTGTGTCCCATTGAAATCTATACTTCCCCAGCCTCGTGAGAAGCCCTGGCTATTACATTTTATTAGAAGAGCTATACTAAAAAGAAATGAAGCCTACAACAAATGGAAGAGATTTAAGACTGACTTTTTGTATGATATCTTCAAAAGTTTACGACGTGCAGTTGTTAAATTGATTAATAATGGTAAGAAGCGATTTTATTCCCTGAAATTCCAACAATCCATCTCGTCAAGAGATAAATGGAGAATTATAAATGCAATTGGAGTGGGAAAGCAAAATGTTAGAACCAGTGTCGAACTTAATGCCGAAGAGCTTAACCAAAAGTTCGTCAACTGCGCTGTACCTGAGGCTCCAGCCGATGAATACCTTAACTGTGATCCTCCTAACTGTGATATTAGCTTTAGTTTTAGGTGTGTCAGAAATTATGAAGTCCTTGAATCTATGTTAATTGTCAAATCAAATGCAGTTGGACTGGATGATATAAATCCTAAATTTGTCAAAATTATAATTCCGTCAATCTTAAATCATGTTACACATGTTATGAATACAGCAATCACTTCTTCTGTATTTCCAGAAAAATTGAAACTTGCTAAGATTATCCCTGTCCCAAAGGGCAATGGAGATTTCAGACCAATCTCAGTTCTACCTTTTCTATACAAAGTGTTTGAAAATTTACTAGCTTACCAAATAAATGAATGTATGGTTACCAACAGTCTTCTCAGCAATGACCAATCCGGTTTTAGGAAAAACAGAAGCTGCACTACAGCAATTCTTAATATTGTTGAGGATATACGTAGAAGCATGGATGATGGCAATGTAACGTTCTTCACACTGCTTGACTATAGCAAAGCTTTTGATACTGTCAACCACGACATACTATGCACTAAAATGAAGAAGCTTTATAATTTATAAAAACCTACCACACGATCTAAAGATAATTGGAAGCGCACCACAATTTAAAAGCAGCCTTCTGTTGCATTTACAAAATAATATCTAACTAAAATAATTTTAATATATATATATCTCTATATATAAAAGAGTTTGTCCTAAGTGATTGTTGACATTGCCACAGCCTAAACGAAAAGAGCTACAAGGCTGAAATTTTCACACAATATTTTATGCAGGTTGAAAGTGAGCACTAAGAAAGGAATTTTTATTTGGACAACTCCTTCAAGTACCTCCCATACGATTTGGAGCACTTTTAACCCATTTTAAAAATCAAATTACAATTACAACAATTACCCATTCCACTACTGTCGCCAGATTGTCGGACAAGCTGAGAGCTCGATCGCGAGCGAGAATACAAAAACAAAACAATGGGCAATGACGCCTTTGAGTCCCGCAAGCAAAGTGTCATAAAAAAAGGTTCGTACACTTGCAGGAAGCGTTTGTTGTTGTTGTTGTTGTTGTTGGGCCCGCACTGCTACATTTTGTTGGTGTGATTGATTTAAAAAAACAAAAACAACAAAACAAAACTTGGTGCGTCTAGAAAAATTACCCACACCAGAATATTTTATGGGGGTGGATTTGCCTACTTGCTGCTTATATAACTTAGACAAAACTAACTAACATTATTAATATGTTATTGATATGCAATTGCGAACAAGCATAGGGCGTTGACATAAGTGCGCGTGTTGCTCTTAAGATAATCAGGTAATTACAAATCTCGCTCCGATCATGTTCCTTTGATGTTGCTCATTTACGTTCACTCTCTATTTTATGTGCGCGCTTTGCATGTCAATCATAAAGTTTAATAACCCTAACTCCTCCGCACACACTAAATTAAAGCTAAAGGCAATATGCAATTCACTTAGCTGCAGCCTCTTAGATATGTTGTGCGTTAATTCAGTGCGTGCAAAGAAGGTAACGTTACTATACTATTTGTTAGACTTGCAGAGCGCGCGCATACATTGTAAATGCATGCATACATTGTTGACTTCTGAAGCAAGCTAAAAGAAAGCAAAAAAATGTTCACCAAATATATACCGTGCAAAAACAAACACACTAACAAATAGAAACTTAAGAAAATGTAATCTACATCAGCAGAGGTAGCATGCATTGCAAATAAAATCTTACAAAATTTATTGACTGAACTTCCCGCATATACATATAATATATACAGTGGATAACATTAATATTCGGTTTTTTTTTTTTTAAACTTCAAACACGAATAAATGATTAAAACCAAGAATAATGAAAAATGCAAAAATGGTAAATTAAAGCTTGTTAAATCAGCTTTTCATAGAGCTATATATATCTAGATTTTATTTTGAACTAATAAGAAAATATGCATAAAACAAAAAAAAGGCCAAAATTTGCGCAACATTAATATTCGGTTTTTTTTTTTACAAGTAACAAATATCTATTTTAGCTAAGAAAAAAACTTAATCTTATATTTGGTATGATACCCATTATATTGTATGGTATCGCCTAGGCATTTTGGCACAGTTTTTAGAATTTTTTGGGTAAATTCATGCCCAGTATAAGCCCATTCTTCCTGAAGCCGGTTCTAATAATACGGATAAGGACGATATTGGCGTTTTGTGCACACGGCGGACCAACTCACTCCACAAATTTTTAACAGGATGTAGATGTGGTGATTGGGGTGCCTTTTCCAAATTTTTGGGCAGTTATATAACAACCCAGACTCCGTTTTGTAGGCGTTATGCTTTGGTTTGTTGCCCTGATATAACTTGAATGAGTTGCCAATACCCGATATCTCGACCGAATTCTTCAAATTTTGGCTCAAAATTTTCAAATAATGGTATTAGTTCATTTTGCCATCAATGAAGTAAGATTCCCCGCTCCTTTTGTGGAAATGGGGCCTAAACCAATACACTACACCCGCCGTGTTTTTCGGTTGGTCTTAAGTGATTCTTCTGTAGCTCAGTATCCGGCTTCCGCAGCACCATGACCTGGTTGGATGATTGTGTTTTCGCTGACAAAAGCAAATTCAACTTATTAGGCAGTGGTGGCAAGTCCATGGTGCTGCGGAAGCCGGATACTGAGCTACAGAAGAATCACTTAAGACCAACCGAAAAACACGGCGGGTGTAGTGTATTGGTTTAGGCCCCATTTCCACAAAAGGAGCGGGGAATCTTATTTTCATTGATGGCAAAATGAACTAATACCATTATTTGAAAATTTTGAGCCAAAATTTGAAGAATTCGGTCGAGATATCGGGTATTGGCAACTCATTCAAGTTATATCAGGGCAACAAACCAAAGCATAACGCCTACAAACGGAGTCTGGGTTGTTATATAACGCCCAAAAATCTTGGAAAAGGCACCCCAATCACCACATCTACATCCTGTTAAAAGTTGTGGAGTGAGTTGGTCCGCCGTGTGCACAAAACGCCAATATCGTCCTTATCCGTATATTAGAACGGCTTCAGGAAGAATGGGCTTATACTGGGCATGAATTTACCCAAAAAATTCTAAAAACTGTGCCAAAATGCCTAGGCGATACCATACAATATAATGGGTATCATACCAAATATAAGATTAAGTTTTTTCTTAGCTAAAATAGATATTTGTTACTTGTAAAAAAAAAACCGAATATTAATGTTGCGCAAATTTTGGCCTTTTTTTGTTTTATGCATATTTTCTTTATTAGTTCAAAATAAAATCTAGATATATATAGCTCTATGAAAAGCTGATTTAACAAGCTTTAATTTACCATTTTTGCATTTTTCATTATTCTTGGTTTTAATCATTTTATTCGTGTTTGAAGTTTAAAAAAAAAAAACCGAATATTAATGTTATCCACTGTACATACATATAATTGGGTCAGAAATACTTCCATCTACCTTTACATACATTTGCACAAAAGCAATATACCCTCTGGTCTGTAGATCAAATGGTCATTCGCCAAGCAATAGCGTTCTGTGTACACATCGAGAATATACAAGCTAAACACTTGCAGGTTGCTTCGAAATACAAAGCACAAAATTTTAATACCCTACGTTTTAAAATTTCATAAACAGCCATTGCTAACAATTGTTTTCGGTATTTAGTTAACAAAATAATTTTATTTTATACAGATTGTTTTATCAATTATTTAATGCCAATAAGAAAGGTAATATGTATTATGAATAATACATTTTATATATTGCATTTATTAATTAATAAGTCAATTAAGTATATACCACCCTTTTTACTAAGCAGCCGCAGCAACAGCAGGAGCAAAAGCATCATAAACGGCAGCAAGCGAATGCAATGCAAAGTGCGGTACAACTAATCTTTGTCTCGCACTTCGCACACTTTGCGAAAAAAAATAAAAATTCGCGACTCCGTTATTTCGTCATTTCTCTATCAGCTGTTTGTTTTTAAATGCTCTTTGTGCGCACGCTCTGCATGTCAAACATAAATCCTAATATCCCTTCCTCCTCCGCATTGCCTAATTTGTACCACCTACACCTAGCTCTTAAGTACAAGCGTTGTATGTAAGATCTCGGTGTGTGTTGTGTAGAGGAATAACTGTAATACTTTTTCCCACTTTATGTTTTTACATACAATGGTTAGGGAATTGGTTATGCATGTTAGTTTATATTTATTTTGAAGATAGAAAGTAACGTTTCGTTTCAGTTCATTTTAAAATATAGTTTGTATTAAAGGATAACATCGAAAGTTACTTTTTGGATCAGTGAGTTATTTATTTTTCTGATTTTCGTATTATTTATATACAATTCATATAAAATACGTATATTAATGATAAGTTATAAAAAATATTTAATTTAAAACATTAACGATCAACGTATTTTAATTTCTTTTGTGGTTTTTTAAACACAAGAAAAATAAGTCGATTTTAGACTTAATAATGAAGCAACATTATGTATAGTTGTCTTCTATTTTGCATATTATATAATAGTTATACAGACGCTGCTTAAGTGCATTTAAAAATCAAATAAAACTAAGCAGTCTGAATATTCTTTTAAAATAATATAAGTTGGCATATTCAATTTTATTGAATTTTATACTTACCTATAGACACTGTAACGTTGTAACAATCGTTTTACAGTGAAGTCAATTGTCTCACAGCCAAATTAAAAGATGTCTATTGAAACTTTAGATATAAGTGGTGTTTTGGTGCCGCATTCAGTTGTTCGCATATTTGGTGATGGAGCCTGCCTTTTTAGATCTATTTCCTACCTTTTATATGGTAGGCAAGGCTTCCATGGCACCATACGCCAACATATTGTAACCCATGTCGTTACCAACTGGGAAACTTTTGCTTGCTTCAGCATGAACATAAATGGAGAGTGTTATAGCTCTTCTGAACAATATGAGTGCACTATGTCAAATTCATATACTTATGGTACTGCATGTGAGCTTCAAGCAGCAGCAGAAATTTATGCTGTAAATTTTCAAGTTTTTCTAAATGGAAACTTATATCTATCATTAGGAAATGATATGCATCCTGTGAAAAAATTGCGTTTTACCGGCGAATTAATGAATGGACATTTTGATGTTTATATTCCTTTAGAGGAAGTATTAACTCAAGATACCGATACGTCAAGTGAATGTATAACTGAAAATGTTAAAAATCCCGTTAAAAGACGTAGTCGGTTCACCGACAAAACAACACAAACGGTACGAAAACATTTAGTTGAAAAATATCTTGAAAAAAATAAGGGTAAGCACATAGAAGCATCAAAAAGATATCAGGTTAATAATCCAGAAGCTCATAAAGCTGCAAAGAGAAGACATCAGGATGATAATCCTCAAGCTAATAGAGATGCAGTGAGACGACATCAGGCTAATAATCCTAATGCACGTCAAGAAAGGCGTTTGCGTGCATGGAGTGTTAAAGCCATGTCTGGCCTAAACTATGATTTTGAAATAGCTTATAGCTTGGTAGTATGAATTTGATATGCAAACATTGTAATGCTTTAAAGTGGAAAAATGAGCCTCTGGGTATCTGTTGCAAGGCAGGAAAAGTTAAGCTTTCACAAAATGAAAGCTTGCCTGATCCACTTAAGAGCTTAATAATTGGTGGACATCCCAAGCATGATCATTCATTGATCGTATAAGAAAGTATAACAGCTGCTTTCAAATTACTTCTTTTGTTAGTACAAAAATTATAAATGAAAGTTGGTCAACCTTTAAAGTCCAAGGACAAGTGTATCACTTAATTGGTAGTGTCCGACCTTTGCCAAATGAAGAAATGCAGTTTCTTCAAATTTATTTTGTTGGTGATGATGAAAAAGAAGCTCAACTACGTTGCAGAAATATTCCAAATGTTGATTTAAGCGTAGTAAAGGATCTTCAATGTATGTTTCATCATCATAATCGTTATGTAAAAGATCTAAAAATGGCTCTCAATAAAATACCAACAAGTACTAACGACTATAAATTGGTTATACATGCTGATCGAACACCCGCTGGTGCACACAAAGGGCTTTACAATGCACCTCTATTAAGCGAAGTAGCTATTGTTATTATTGGTCAGCATTTTGCAAAGCGCGATATTATTATTGAAAGCCATAATAATAAATTACATCGCATTAGTGAGGTGCATCGATAATACGATGCCTTACAGTACCCTTTGCTATTTCCTTATGGCGAAGATGGCTATTCAGTGGATATACCACAATGGAATCCATTATTAAAAAGGGAGGATCCAAAAAAAAAAAATGATATCTGCGTTAAGCTTTTACAGCTATAAAATAATGATTCGTCAATCTGAGATAAATCACTTAATTTATTGTCGTTCCCTTTTTAGTCAGTTTTTGGTTGATATGTATGCTAAAATTGAAACAGAAAGGTTAAATTATATTCGCTACAATCAAGCGAAACTCAGAGCAGATAGCTATATACATATACATCTACAAGATGCAATAGGCCAACAAGATGTTGAAGCAGCTCAACTTGGTCAGATGGTTATTTTACCATCATCTTTTACAAGCTCTGCACGATATATGCATGAAAAGACTCAAGATGCTATGACATATGTTCGCCATTATGAGCGACCAGATCTTTTCATAACATTCACCAGCAATCCACAATGGAATGACATCAAAAGTGTTTTGATACCGGGTCAAAAGCCACATGATCGTCACGATATTATAGCTCGAGTTTTTCATTTAAAAGTTAAAGCTTTAATGTCACTATTGATAAAAGGTTCTTTGTTTGGAAGCGTGCAATGTTTCATGTACTCTGTGGAATGGCAAAAGCGGGGCTTACCACATATTCATATTTTACTTTGGTTAGAAAATAAAATAAGACCAGATAAAATCGATAAGATTATCTGTGCCGAAATACCAAACGCAGATGAGAATCCTTTGTTATATAACATTGTTAAGTCATATATGATTCATGGTTCTTGCGGTGCATTTCATAATAAATCGCCATGCATGAAAAATGGAAAGTGTACCATAAGGTTTTTTTTTTTTTTTTTTTTGTTTTGAAAGATAGTTACCCTTATATCGTAGAAGAGCGATAGAAGATGGAGGTAATGCAATTAATATAAATGGTAATTGCATAGATAATCGTTGGGTTGTGCCTTACAACTGTGTACTTTTGAGAACATTTGAAGCTCACATAAATGTTGAGTATTGTAGTTCTGTAAAGTCTATTAAATACATCTGTAAATATGTTAATAAGGGCAGTGATCAAGCATCATTTACTCTTGAAGACCAACGTAATGAAATTAATATGTACGAAAGTGGCCGTTATATAAGTAGCTCAGAAGCGGTATGGAGAATCTTTGCATTTCCCATACATGAACGTTTTCCGGCTATTACACACTTAGCTGTTCATTTAGAAAATGGTCAACGAATATATTTTAACCCCAATAATCCGCAACAATTACTTGACAGATTAAGCATTACACCCAAAACCACTTTGCTAGCCTTCTTTGAGCTATGCACACGTGATGAGTTTGCAAGAACGCTTCTATATTGTGAAGTTCCATCGTATTTTACATGGAACAATAAAGAATTTCAAAGAAGAAAACGAGGGCATGATGTGCCAAATTTTCCTGGAGTTAAAAGAGATTCAGCTTTGGGAAGAGTTTACACTATTCATCCCAATAATACAGAATGTTTTTATTTAAGACTTTTACTACATTTTGTAAGGGGCCCAACTTCATTTTCAAATTTAAAAACCGTTAATGGTATAGCATACGCATCATTTCAATTGGCGTGTAAAGCTCTAGGATTACTAGAAGATGATAAGCACTGGGATTCAACTATAGCCGAAGCTGTCATATGTCAAAATCCTACAAAACTGAGGGAACTTTTTGCAATAATGTTAGTATTTTGTCAAATTTCAGATGCTCTTAAACTTTGGAATATTTATAAAGAGAGTTTCTCAGAAGATATTTTAAGAGTCTTTCATATTTCACGAGACAGAAATATTGATCAAAGTTTTCTGAATAATGTATTTAATAAATATTTTTTGTACATTGAAGATATAGTACTGTCTATTGGTGGTCAAAACTTGACTAACTATGGACTTCCACTACCAATCAGATCCGAGGAAATTGTTCAAAATAATGAATATCATAGAGAAACAAATTATAAAAATTGCAATAATTATGTTGTTAATAATGAGCTACTCCTTACTGCTGAGCAAAAACAAGTATACGAAAAGATACTGCATAGCGTTGAAGCAGAACAGGGAGAAATCTATTTTTTAGATGCACCTGGTGGAACAGGTAAAACGTTTCTTTTAAATTATTATTGGCAAAGGTACGGCAAAGTAAAAACATTGCATTTGCCGTTGCTTCTTCCGGTATCGCAGCCACTTTACTAAATGGTGGTCGCACAGCGCATTCTACTCTAAAGATTCCATTTAATTTGTTTCATTTAGAAACACCACATTGCTCAATTTCAAAGCAATCTAATATGGCTGCTGTGCTCAAAGATTGCAAGCTTATTGTTTGGGATGAGTGTACTATGGCCCATAAAGGTGCTTTTGAAGCTGTAGATCGATCTTTGAAAGACATTCGAGATAGTGAATACCTAATGGGTGGCATAACTGTTCTCTTAGCTGGTGATTTTCGACAAACTCTTCCAGTGATCCCCAGAGGAACAAGAGCAGATGAAATAAATGCGTGCTTAAAGACTTCAATTTTGTGGCCCAAAATACAGAAATTGCATTAACAAAAAATATGCGAGTGCACTTAAAAGGTGATAGCATAGCTGGTGAATTTGCAGAAATGCTTCTTCAAATAGGAAATGGATTATTTCCAACCCAAGATGGCAAAATAATTTTACCATCCACTTTGTGTCATGTTGTGAAAAGTATTGAAGAACTAACTCTCAAAATATATCCGGATATTACAAATATCTCTCAAAAATCACTCGAATGGTTTTCAGAACGTGCTATTTGACTGCGAGAAATGACAATGCATTGGAAATAAACGAGTTTTTATTAAAATCATTTCAAAGTGAAGAAATGACATATAATTCTGTAACTGAAATCGAAGATGCAGTTCATTACCCCTTCGAGTTTCTTAATTCATTAAATCCGGCTGGCCTGCCTCAAAATAAATTAACTTTAAAGATTGGTTCACCTGTAATGTTGATTCGCAACTTGAAGCCGCCAAAACTGTGCAATGGTACAAGATTGCAAGTTAAAGTCCTTCATAAGAATGTTGTCGAAGCAATTATCTTTACTGGCAATGGTATAGGGGAAACGGTTTTTATACCGAGAATTCCATTAATACCTTCTGATTCTGAATTGCCAATTCAATTTAAAAGATTGCAATTTCCTTTAAAAGTTTGCTTTGCCTTAACAATTAATAAATCACAGGGACAAACTCTTAAATTAGCCGGACTAAACTTAAGACACGATTGTTTTTCTCATGGCCAATTTTATGTAGCCTGCTCAAGAGTCAGTTCACCAAAAAGTTTATTTGTATTAGCACCTGACGGAAAAACAACCAATATCGTTTATAAAAAAGCTCTTAAAAGTTGTTAATAATTGCAAATTAAATTCAATAAGTGGATAAGGCCTACTGGGGAAACCACAATAAAAAATGACCCGCCTGATTCTCTACCTCAATGGTGGCGCGGAAAAGAGAATATTAAATACTTTGCTTTAATATTTTGTGAAATATTTTCTAATTTATTTATTTTGTATCTATCTTCTATTGCTAAAATTTATAAAAACTATCCGCGCAGCGAAGTAAGCGGGCCACTTACTAGTATATATATATATATATATATACAAGCACTTAAACTAAGATTACAAATGCTAATCCGCTTAAGGGGAAGACTGCTCTTCCAATTTTCTTCTCTTCTTTTTTGTATAATTTAAATATTTGTATAATTTAAATTATTTCTTTCTGTTTTCTTTTTATTCTTTGCTTTGTTACTTTTAATTAATTAATTAATAATTTTGTTTTAGTGACTAGTGCCTTAAATTTAAGTTTCTTGGAACTTGTAACACTAGGATGTTAATCAAATAAATAAAAAATAAAAAATCAAAGTTAAAGAACCTCTGTTGCAAATGCACAGATTATTTTGGTCTGGAAACATAACCAGTTTCAATTAACAACTTTTATGAACAAAAACTAAGATTGAAATATGATGAACCGGTATGTACTAAAAATTATAGGAATCCCTACAGTCACGTAGAAGAAATTAAAAAACAGGTACAAAAATTAATTAACGACAAAATAGGAGAACTTTCAGTATCAGAATATAATAGCCCTCTCCTACTTGTTCCAAATAAATCTCTTCCAAATTCAGGTAAAAAGAAGTGGCGTTTAGTAATTGACTATCGCCAAATCAATAAAAAATTATTATCTGACAAATTTCCATTACAAGGAATTGATGATATTTTGGGCCAGTTAGGTAGAGCAAAATATTTTTCATGCCTTGACTTAATGTCAGGTTGCCACCAAATTGAATTTAAGAAGAGCTCAAGAAATATAACGTCATTTTCGACTAGCAACGGGTCATATCGTTTTACGCGATTACCATTTGGTTTTAAAATAGCACCCAATTCTTTCCAAGAGATGATGACTTTAGCATTCTCTGGTTTAAAACCTTCGTAAGCTTTCCTATATATGGATGACTTAATAGTCAAAGGTTGTTCTAAAGAGCATATGATCAAAAACTTAAATGCAGACAATACAACTTAAAACTACATCCTCAAAAATACCTATTTTTTATGCATGAAGTCACATTTTTGGGACATGCACAGATAAAGGAATCTGGCCAGATGACAAGAAAGAAAGAAAGAAAGAAGAAAGAAAGTCATCAAAAATTATCCAGTTCCACATAATGCAGACAGTGCTAGACGTTTCGTTGCATTCTGCAACTACTATAGAGGATTTATTAAAAATTTCGCCGACTATTCGCGGCACATAACAAGAATATGTAAAAAGAATATCCCTTTCGAATGGACAGAAGATTGTTAAAATGCATTCTTACACTTAAAATCAAAACTTATAGAACCAACTCTGTTACAATACCCAGATTTCACCAAAGAATTTTGCGTAACTACGGATGCAAGTAAGCTAGCGCGTGGCGCAGTTTTATCTCAAAACCATAATAGCTTCCAACTTCCTGTAGCATACGTATCTAGATCATTTACAAAGGGTGAAAGTAATAAAAGTACCACTGAGCAGGAGTTATCAGCAATACATTGGGCAATAACCCAGTTTACACCTTATATTTATGGTGAGCATTTCACAGTCAAAACAGACCATAGACCACTCACCTTCTTATTCTCAATGACTAACCCTGGCTCAAAATTAACAAGAATGAGACTTGAATTGGAGGAATATAATTTAACAGTAGAGTATCTGAAGGGTAAATAAAATTATTTAGCTGATGCGTTATCAAGAATAACCATCAAAGAACAAAAAAATGTAACTGGAAATATCCTAAAGTCACTACAAGATAACAAAGTAGACAAAAATCCTGCGCAGGAAATGAAAAATCAGAATTGAAAAATGCATTCGATAGAGAAAAATTCAAAACTTCAATAAAAAATGACGAGAAACGAAATGTAGTGACCTTGCACGAGAAAATTATGATATGTTTTTTTAAACATGGCAGAAAATCACAGCAAGATATTTTGTTGATGATTTATACACTAAAAGAGTTCTGGATTTAGATCGATTTTTCCTAAGGCTTGAAAGGCAAGGCGGTATATACAATATCAATCAACTCAAGTTGGCACCCTGGGAAAATGTCTTTGAGCTCGATTCAACAGATAATTTTAAAACAAGTAGAAACGTTGCAGTCGCATGCAACCGACTGCGGCATACTCGATACCAGTATTAAAACAGGTAAAAAGAGGCCTGATTGCAAAGGGGTACAGATGCGGCAGGGGTGTACGCTGCCTTGAAAATTCTAAGATGCAGATGGGGATGCCACCAGCTATATTCCTTCCAAATTTGGTGACTCTAGCGCAAAGTTTGTATTAGGTGAGGAAAAGGGGGCTGGGGGCGGTATGGGTGGGCGTGGCACCAAAAGTTTTGATGCAGATCTATGTGGAATGTCAATTGCTATTTTCATGCCAAATTTGGTGACTCTAGCTCGAAGTTTGTAAGAGGTGGGGAAAGGGGGGGGCTTAAGGAGTGGGCGTGGCTACAAAACTTTGATGCAGATATTTGGGGGTCGTTGCCAGCTATCTTGCTACCAAATTTTGTGGCTCTAGCTTCGCAACTCTGGAAGATACGCGCATTCCCGTTTTTGACGAAGCGTTGGGGTGGATGGGGGCGGCTAAGGCAGTATTGGTGGGCGTGGCATCCAAACTTTTGATGCAGTTTTTGGGGGGGTCATTATCACCTATCTTGGCACCAAATTTGGTGGATTTAGCTAAAAAAAAACTGTGGGAGCTATAGCCATTTCTGATTTCAAAACCAACTCTGGAAGATACACGCATTCCCGTTTTTGACGAAGCGTTGGGGTGGATGGGGGCGGCTAGAGCAGTATTGGTCGGCGTGGCATCCAAACTTTTGATGCAGTTTTTGGGGGGCCATCATCATTTATCTTAGCACCAAAGTTGGTGGCTTTAGCTCAAAAACTGTGGGAGATATAGGCTTTTTATACCCTTAACCCATAAAATGGGTAAATAAGGGTATAATGGTTTTGTGCAAAAGTATGTAACAGGCAGAAGGAAGCATCTCCGACCCTATAAAGTGTATATATTCTTGATCAGCATCAACAGCCGAGACGATATAGACATGTCCGTCTGTCCGTCTGTCTGTCCGTCTGTATGAACGCGTGGATCTCAGAGACTACAAGAGCTAGAGACTTCTGATTTTGTATTTAAGTTCTCCTATACCATGAGCAGAACAAGTTTGCTTCAAATTATCGATAACTATTCTGGTTTCCGATATACACATGGTATCGATAACAATAAAATATCGAATTAGGAAAATGTAAAAATGAGGGTTGAAGTAATGGATAATGATAGAACTTTTCTGAAAATTTCGTCCAAATCGGTTGAGAAACACCGGAGATATTGAACTTAATCGATGGAAGCTAAGCCAGTATACCAAAGTCTTATATAAATTAAATATATTTATTGCAACTGGGTTCAGGGTATCTTCTAGTCGGGCTCTCCCGACTAGAGCCTTCTTACTTGTTTGACTTTAAAATGCGGGGGGCTGGGGGTGGAATGGGTTGGGGTGGCTAAAAAAATTTTGATGCAGTTTTTTGGGGGTTGCTAGTAGCTATCTTCTCACCTAATTTGGTAGTTCTACCTGTAAGGATGTGCGAAAAATGTGGAATTATCGGTTTTGAGCTAATGAATTTATCGATTTGCCAGCCCCCAGTTATCGTAGAACCCCAATCTTGACACTTTAATTTACTATCCCATAGTTAAAGAGAATTGGAAAGTTTCAAGTCTCTAACTTGAAGGGTGTGGAAAAAAGTTGCGTTCATACAGACAAACAGACACCATGACGGACATTGCACAAACTCAATATACTCTTTACCTTCGGTATCGAGTATAAATATGGGCAGTAAAATATTGAAAACATTAAGAGTTTCGCAACTAAACCCGGTGACCATAATAAATAATGAAAAAGAAATAGAAGCTATTTTGTCTTCATTACATGACGATCCATTACAGGGAGGACACACATGCATTACAAAAACGTTGGCCAAGATCAGAAGACATTATTATTGGAAAACATATGCCTAAAGAAATACAACAATACATAAGATAATGTAAAAAATGCCAAAAAGCTAAAATAACTAAGCACACTAAAACTCCAATGCCAATTACAGACACACCCGAACATGCGTTTGATAGGGTGATGGTGGACACAATTGGTCCGCTACCCAAATCAGAAAATGGCAACGAATATGCAGTCACTCTCATTTGTGACTTAACAAAATATCTAGTTGCCATACCAATAGAAAATAAAAGTGCAAGTACTGTAGCTCAAGCCATATTAGAATCTTTTATTCTGAAATACGGTTCAATGAAGACGTTCATGTCAGACATGGGGACAGAATATATCAATTCAATAATTAATGACTTATGCAAGTAATTAAAAATAAACAAGTGGAAACGTTGCAGTCGGACGCAACCGACTGCGGCATACTCGATACCAGTATTAAAACCGGTAAAAAGAGGCCTGATTGCAAAGGGGTACGGATGGGGTAGGGGTGTACGCTGCCTTGAAAATTCTAAGATGCAGATGGGGATGCCACCAGCTATATTCCTTCCAAATTTGGTGACTCTAGCGCAAAGTTTGTAATAGGTGAGGAAAAGGGGGCTGGGGGCGGTATGGGTGGGCGTGGCACCAAAAGTTTTGATGCAGATCTATGTGGAATGTCAATTGCTATTTTCATGCCAAATTTGGTGACTCTAGCTCGAAGTTTGTAAGAGGTGGGGAAAGGGGGGGGCTTGAGGAGTGGGCGTGGCTACAAAACTTTGATGCAGATATTTGGGGGTCGTTGCCAGCTATCTTGCTACCAAATTTTGTGGCTCTAGCTTCGCAACTCTGGAAGATACGCGCATTCCCGTTTTTGACGAAGCGTTGGATTGGATGGGGGCGGCTAAGGCAGTATTGGTGGGCGTGGCACCCAAACTTTTGATGCAGTTTTTGGGGGGTCATCGTCACCTATCTTGGCACCAAATTTGGTGGCTCTAGCTCAAAAACTGTAGGAGATATCAGCTTTTCTGATTTTAAAATGCGGGGGGGCTGGGGGCGCAATGGGTAGGCGTGACTCCAAAACTTTGATGCAGTTTTTTGGGGTTCGTTACCAGCTATCTTCTTACCAAATTTGGTAGTTCTAGCTGTAAGGGTGTGTGAAATATGCGGATTTATCGTTTTTGAATTATCGAATTTATCGATTTGCCAGCCCCCCAGTTATCGTAGAACTCCAATCTTGACACTTTAATTTATTATCCTATAGATAAAAAGAATTGGAAAGTTTCAAGTCTCTAGCTTGAAGGGTGTGGGAAAAACTTCTGTTCATACAGACGGACAGACACCATGACGGACATTGCACAAACCCAATATACTCTTTACCTTCGGTATCGAGTATAAAAATATAAAATCAACTTCACACCACCACCAGACAGTCGGAGCAGTAAAAAGAAGTCATAGGACTTTGAATAAGTACATACGATCTTACATATCGGTTGATAAAACTGATCTGGGCCCAATTCCAACACAACTACAAGACCTGCAATCCAAACTCGGAAAAAGTAAACTTCCCCGTCAATACATCGCGAACAAAAAATAGCATCTTTACCCAGCTCCGGATAGGACACAGTAGTACTACCCACGGGCACATTCTATCTGGAGACCCAAAACCGAACTGCCACTTATGTGGTCAACAGTTTTCTACCACACACTTACTGGACTCTTGCATGAAACTTGACAACATTAGAAAAGCCCATTTTTCAAACACACTTCCCTCATCCATCCCACCCTCCGTTACTACCCTTAATATAAATAAAATATATAGTTATATACATGATTGTAATCTTATAAATAATATATAATTATTCGTAGAGCTGAAGGCCTGGACGCTAGCGCTCTTTAAATTCACTTAGCTTTAGTATTCTTTTATATTATAGCTAACATTAAAAAAAAAAAAAAAAAAAAAAAAAAAAAAAACTGATTGGGACATATGGTTACAATATTTCGTTTATCGCTTTCACACTACACCATCCATGGTACATAATTGCTGTCCATATGAATTGGTATTTGGTAGAACAAATAATTTACCAAAACATTTTCATAGCATAGAAACAATTTATAATATAGACGACTATGCTAAAGAAAATAAATATAGATTAGAAGTAGCTTATTAAAGAGCCAGAAATATGTTAGAAGGGCATAAAAAGAAAAATAAAGAACTTTATGACTCGAAAATAAGAGATATAAATATATCAATAGGAGACAAAGTTTTATTAAGAAATGAAGCAGGGCATACGTTAGATTTTAAACATACGGGCCCATAACAAGTAAAAAGTATAGGTGAAAATTATAATGTAACGATTTAAACTAATACCCTGATTCCATTAGGATTCATCTTTCATTAACAGCGAGTGGAAGATGTAGGTGACTCCACTATAATTGCATAGTTGCATCTTGATTTAACAGGGTCTGTTAAAAGACAGCAGACAGCTGTTTGTGTATTATACGTTTATATTTAATTGGAAGCAAATATGAGCTCGAACACAAATAAAATTAGTGAAGCTAAAAAAGTAAAAATTATTGCTTTAATTTTTGCGCAAAATGCAAACATGGTTTAACGAATATCCCAGTTTGTTTGGACAGGCACTTGATGACAAGCTGTTTTACTCAAATTGGCACTGTTAAAACCAAGTATCGATTACAAATTTCATACTATCGACTATGTTAAAGCTCTGTTCAGTGCTCTGTATTGTTAACTTCTAACATTCCCATTCAATCATAAAGACCAAGCTAAAGGGACATACAAGAAATTTAATCAATAATGAAACAACAATACATCCAAGAAGTAGAAGTGCTGACAAAAGCCTTAGAAGGTGCATACATTAATGATGGACTAAGTCATGATTTAGCCACCAAATACAGCACAACCCAAGCTGTAAAAGCCATGACGAAAAACTGCTCCATTGATAAGGTAAAACTTATCATGCAAGCGGGATCATTCAACAACATGAATGATGTCACGTCAAAGTTTATCGACAGTTGCACAGAAGCTACAGGTCACACTAATACTGTCTTATTTTATCAAAACAACACACACCGTGGTGGAAACCGCGGTAGAGGTTATTATAGGTCGGCCTCTATAATAACCTCTACTGCGGTTCAATAGAGGCAGCTTCAGAAGTAACAATTACAATAACAACAACAATGGTTACAGAGGCAACCCTCGAAGCGGCTTATACAGAGGCGGCTCAAACAGAGGAAACAGCCATAAAAACCAAATACGAGTTACACAAAGTAACTCGGAAAACCAGCAAAACCCCTTGAGCGACCAACAGCAGTAAAAATTCTACACATAAATTTAAATCTTAACAGTCTCATAAAAATCCAAAACGGGAACAATAACATCCAATTAACATTGCTTATAGATACAGGAGCTAATATATCCATCTTAAGGCTGCGTTTATGGTCAAGCGATTTCGCGTCGCGCGATGCGACGAGAATCGCTACTAGCGACTAAATACATTGATCCTTATGAGAGCGTTTATGGTCAAGCGATTTCATGTCGCGCGACAAAGAGCGATTGAAGCGACGAGAGCGACGAGAATTTGCAACCAAAAATTTTTGCTTTTTTCAAGCGATTGGAGCGATTGGGCAAGCAAAACAACAACAACTGCTTCTTCATATGAAGCAATTACAGTTATAACGGTTTTGCATGCTGTACGTATGTTTTGATATTTATATGAAAAACAACAACAACTGATTCTTTATATGAAGCAATTACAGTTATAACGGTTTTGCATGCAGTACGTATGTTTTGATATTTATATGAAAAACAACAACAACTGATTCTTTATAACTTTCTAACTTTCGTTGGTGACGGTTGTGTTTTTGCGTACTCCCAGTAAATTTTCTGTTTTCTTGTGATTGTGAACGGTGTTTTCATTGGTAACATTTGTAAACATTTAGTAAAGTGATCGCAAGTGTACTTTGTATGTATTTACGTGTATAGTTATAAAATTGCCGGCTTAATATTTGATTTTTAATTTGTGGTCGAACAGCCGCTGCGTTGCCTAAAATTACAGAAAACACACGTACATCCATACATACTTATATTTGCTTTTGTATATTCTGTAATTTCGTCTGCTAACGCCAAGCACTTTGTCTATTTTCTTGCTCTCGCTCTCCAACGTCAGTCCTCCCCGCTCTCGTCCGCTCTTATCAGTCGTTCTTGCAGTTATAACTGCTTACGCGCTCACGCACTCTCGCCTAAGCGCTCTTTAGATCTTTACCGTTTTATCGTGCTCTTTGCATTGATACGTTTTAACTTATACATACCTGCACCCTACCTTTTTTTTGCTAAAGCATATTACTTGCATGATGCTTGTCTGTTGCAGTGAAAATTGCAAATTGGTTGGTTCAACCAACCAAGATTTATTTTGTGTGGTCTATGTGATAACATCATCCACATGAAATGTGTTGGCTTTACAGCCAAAATCAGGGAATGTCTGCTTGCCGACACAGGCCTTAAATGGTATTGTGGGTCTTGCAAAGAGGCGGTGAAAGAGTCTTCGCAATTTATGAGGCAGACTCACGAAGGCTTTAAAGCTATGCATGTTGCTTTTAATAACCTGCATAAGTCTTTCGAGCAGCTAGAGTCAAATTTCAAAAAAGGCAAAGTGATAACTGAATCCCCGAAGCGTAAAAAGACTTCGGGACCTCATCCAATAACTGTCCCACCTGTCCTGCCCACTAAACCGCTTCTTGTGCCTAGCAATAATCCCCCCATGGGTACTATTGCTAGCTCATTAATTTTATTTAACTCCCCGGCAAGGAATCTTAACAATAACCTTGCCACTAATAACATAATTTGTGATCCTATAAATGAGTCCTCCGGTCCAACAGCTAGTGTGCCTATTGATTCTACTGGCGTTACAATTGGGGCACACAAGCCTCTGGTTGTTGTGCCACTTAATAAATTTGTTTTTGTTTCTAGGCTGGCATCCGATACGTCATCGGATGATGTTGCAGCATATGTAAAAAGTAAAATCGATTCCCCACTTATTGTTGTTGAAAAGTTTAAATTTAAACATGCCAGAAGTATATCTTCTTTCAAGTTGGGTGTACCGCCTGAACTTTTTTCGACAATTTGCTCTGAAAAGTTTTGGCCGCCGCAGCTTGTCGTTAAGGAGTATACGAATAGGCGAATTAATAATAATAATGGTTTAAGGATCAATAGTACACCGCCTGTTGGCCATCCTGTTGCCTCCACCTCGGCGGCAAAAAACTAACTGAAGTAATTAGCTTGGCCTATCAAAATGTTAGAGGCCTTAACACTAAACTGGCTAAATTATATATTAACAGCTTATCTTTTGATTCTCAAATAGTTGCACTCACTGAAACCTGGTTAAAACCTGATATTTCTGATTATTCCATTTTTCCTTCTAAATATAACTTGTACAGATGCGATCGCACTTCCCGCAAGGGGGGTGGTGTTCTCATTGCTGTTGACTCTTGTTTTTCTTCTGAACAGATTCATTCTCATGATCTTCCGGACATAGAGTTTTTATGTGTTAAAATATTACTAAACGGCCGTTCACTTTATGTTACTTGCTCTTATATTCCTCCTGATTCTGATACTAACATTTACTCATCTCATATTAGTGCCCTGCAACTTGTTTCGTCATTGTTGACAGATATGGATAATCTGATAGTGGTTGGTGATTTTAATCTGCCACATGTTGTATGGTCTGTGAATGACACATCTTCGGTGGTAATACCAGTCACTTCTGATGATTTTATCGATGGCCTACTGGAGTTAGGCCTATCGCAAGTTAACAGGGTGCATAACTGTAGTGGTAGAATGTTGGACTTAATATTTGTTTCTTACTCAGATTGCAGTAATGCTAGTAGAATACCCCCTCTAGTGCTTCCGGAAGATACCTACCATCCAACATTAGAACTATCCATCGAAATTCTTAACCCTAGTTCAGTATCTAATAATACTTTAAAAACACGTTGCTTTCGTAAAACTAACTTTACTAAATTAAATTATCTTCTTCAGCATACTAATTGGTCTCGGCTTTATTCTTGTACTGATATAGAAACTGCTATTGCCATATTTTATAGGACCTTGAATTCGCTTTTGGATATTTGTGTTCCCCTCACTTGTTCTTCAAGTGATAATAAACCACCTTGGTTTACGAGGGAACTATCGCAATTGAAAAACGCGAAGACAAGATCATATAAAAAATTTAAAAATCGGGAACTACCTTAGATTTATCTTCGTATTTAGTAGCAAAATCTAGTTTTCTTTCTGTTAACACATCTTGTTATAATAATTATCTTAATCGTTGTAGACTAAACTTTTCACGTGACCCTAAACAGTTTTATAAATTTGTTAACTCTAAACGTAAGTCTTCTTGCTTACCGTCTTCAGTATACCTTGATAATACAAAAGCAAGTTCTGATCAGGCAGTAGCCGATCTATTTGCTGAGTATTTTCAATCAGTATACTCATCGAGTATGTATAGTAGTAGTAATTCCTATCCTTTTCAAGTTCAAACGTCAAATTGCATATATGTCCCAGTAGTTACTGAGTCTACGCTCCTGAGTGAATTTAACTCTATTAAACCTGGCTACTTGCCTGGTCCTGATGGAGTGCCAGGTTGTATTCTCCGATACTGCGCGGATTCTCTTTGTAAGCCCTTAAATAAATTATTTAACTTGTCTGTTGACTCAACTGTGTTTCCTGATATATGGAAGGAATCCTTTATAATTCCACTCCATAAAAATTCTTCAAAATCAAACGTTAAAAATTATAGGGGTATATCCAAGTTGTCTGCCATACCAAAAGTCTTTGAAAAAATTATATGTTCTCAACTGCAACACGGATGTAGTTCAATTATATCGCCTTACCAACATGGTTTTGTTAGGCGTAGATCTACTACCACTAACCTTCTTGAATTCACTTCGCTTGTTATCAAAGGGTTTCAGGAAAAAATGCAAACTGACGTTGTTTACACCGATTTTAGTAAGGCATTTGATTCTGTTAGTCATTCTCTGTTGCTTAAAAAATTAAATATTATTGGATTTCCATCAAAACTCGTATTGTGGCTTTCGGAGTACTTGTGTGGTCGAACACAAAAAGTAGTTTTTAAATCGTCGGTATCTAAACCTATTTTTGTTACCTCTGGTGTTCCCCAGGGTAGTCACCTTGGACCTTTGCTATTTAATCTGTTTATTAACGATCTTCCAGCTGTTATTACTAACTCCTATGTATATATGTTTGCTGATGATGTGAAGCTATGTTTCACATATAATGACGCTTCCCTGTGTAATTTACTACAGTCGGATTTGGGTGCATTGTCGGCCTGGTGTCGTTTTAACTTACTCAATTTAAATTGTTCTAAATGTAAAGTCATGTCTTTTTGTAGAAGTACCCCTCATACTGCTCACTACTTGCTTGATGCTTCACCACTTGACCGCGTGTTTGAAATTAAAGATTTAGGCATTATTCTTGATCCTAAATTAAAGTTTGACGCTCATATTTCGTATATGGTCAATAAGGCCATTAATGTCCTTGGCTTCATCAAGCGGTGGTCGAAAGAGTTTAATGATCCCTACACCACTAAAACGCTTTATACATCCCTAGTACGTCCAATCCTGGAGTATGGATCTTGTGTGTGGTCCCCACAATACTCGATTCACCAGGATAGAATTGAATCTGTGCAGAAGAAATTTCTTCTTTTTGCCCTTAGAAGTTTTAACTGGGTTCCTGGAGTTGACTTACCCCCGTATTCAAGTAGACTCCTTTAATAAATCTTCCCTCCCTGTTAAACCGTAGAACTATGCATGGAGTATTATTTATTACTAACCTACTTAATGGTGAAATCGACTCATCAGTTCTTTTGAGTCGAATTAAATTTAATGTCCCAATTAGATCTTCACGTAACTTTTTACCCCTTAGCCTTGATCGTTGCTTCAGCAACTATTTAATTCATGAACCATTTCGTGTTATATGTTCTGACTATAACAAACTTTATTCTCTTGTCTCCTTGGAGGCCTCAACTCCAGTACTAAAAAGATCGATCCTTTTTGCTTTATCTAATCGTAACCACTAATTACTAATCTAACGCTGGTCTGATTGGGTTTTTCTGGGTTTTTCCCAATCCTTGCAACAAATGTTGGACTACTCAATTTTTTTATTGAATTTCCCAGAGCTTTAACGTTAACTTTTAATTATATTTTCAGATTTATATATTATTCTATATTTTACTTAATTTAATTATTTTAACTATTTTTAATTTAAATTAAATTTGATTCATTTTAATGTCAGCTGCTCTTAGCTGACTATAAATAAATAAATAAATAAATAAATAAATAAATAAATAAATATGAAGCAATTACAGTTATAACGGTTTTGCAGGCAGTACGTATGTTTTGATATTTGTATGAAAAATTCAGTTTAAGACAAATTTTTGTAGTGTTCGGTTGTATAAATAAAGAATGGAAAAATTTATTCAAGCTATACGGGAAAAAACTTGTATATGGGATCTCCGTACTGCTGACTACCACAACAGAAATATAATACGGAAAGCCTGGGAAGATCTTGAAAAAGAATGCAATTTAGAAGGTAAGTCATATATTTTTTTTATTGTTTTTGTTAAACATAAAGCTCTTAGTTAATTCTTCTGTTATGTAAGACAAAATATTCTTTGAATTTATCTCGTATGGTAGTAGATGCTTCAGAGCTTCTATTATGTTGCCTCTGATTTTTTATTCCACGGAGTGTATTTCCTTCAACTTCTGTGAGTGTGCGCATGCATAGCCCTTCTTTATCAATTATAATATTATGTAACAAACAAATGGTTTTAACAATCAATTCGGCTACGTCAATGTCGGTTTCAATTGATTTGGTTAATAAACGCCATTTGTTTGTTATTAAACCAACAAGAATACACTAAATAGAGTCGCCAACGACAGATAGTCCAACCAACAGTTGGAGCTGGCTAGCGAAGCTACCACTCGCTCTGAGAGCGCATTTCGTGCGTTTCTCGTGTTTCGTGAGTGTTTCGCCAGCCACTTCTCTTGCTAACTTTGCTACAACATTTTTGTTGATAGCACAACCAGCCAGCCATACTGTGTGTATGCGCCGCTAGCCAGCGATTTTCTAGCGCGCAGTGGCTTCTTCAATTGCTGTACCCCCATTTTTATACTCGATACCGAAGGTAAAGAGTATATTGGGTTTGTGCAATGTCCGTCATGGTGTCCGTCCGTCTGTCCGTCTGTCCGTCTGTATGTTCGCAACTTTTTTCCACACCCTTCAAGCTAGAGACTTGAAACTTTCCAATTCTCTTTATCTATGGGATAGTAAATTAAAATGTCAAGATGGGGGTTCTACGATAACTGGGGGGCTGGCAAATCGATAAATTCGATAACTCAAAACCGATAAATCCTCATATTTCGCACATCCTTACAGCTAGAACTACCAAATTTGGTGGGCAGATAGCTACTAGCAACCCCCAAAAAACTGCATCAAAATTTTGGAGCCACGCCCACCCATTCCGCCCCCAGCCCCCCCGCATTTTGAAATCAGAAATGGCTATATCTCCCACAGTTTTTGAGCTACAGCCACCAAATTTGGTGCCAAGATAGGTGATGATGACCCCCAAAAAACTGCATCAACTGCCACGCCCACCAATACCACCCTAGCCGCCCCCATCCACCCCAACGCTTCGTCAAAAACGGGAATGCGTGTATCTTCCAGAGTTGTGGAGGTAGAGCCACCAAATTTGGCAGGAAGATAGCTTGCAACGACCCCCGAAAAAGTGCATCAAAGTTTTGGAGCCACGCGCACCCCTTCCACCCCCCTTTCCCCACCTTTTACAAACTTTGAGCTAGAGTCACCAAATTTTGTATGAAGATAGCAATTGACATTCCACATAGATCTGCATCAAAAATTTGGATGCCACGCCCACCCATACCGCCCCCAGCCCCCCTTTCCCCACTTTTTACAAACTTCGAGCTAGAGTCACCAAATTTGGTATGAAGATAGCAATTGACATCCCACATGGTTCGGCAGCAAAAATTTGAATGCCACGCCCACCCATACCGCCCCAAGCCCCATAGCCCCCTTTCACCACCTTTTACATGCTTCGAGCTAGAGTCACCAAATTTGGTATGAAGGTAGCATTTGACATTCCACAAGGATCTGCAGCAAAAATTTGGATGCCACGCCCAACCATACCGCCCCCAGCCCCATAGCCCCCCTCTCCACACCTAATACAAACTTTGAGCTAGAGTCACCAAATTTGGTATGAAGGTAGCATTTGACATTCCACAAGGATCTGCAGCAAAAATTTGAATGCCACGCCCAACCATACCGCCCCCAGCCCCCCTTTCCCCACTTTTACAAACTTTGAGCTAGAGTCACCAATTTGTTATGAAGATAGCAATTGACATTCCACAAAGATCTGCATCAAAAATTTGGATGCAATTCCACCCATACCGCCCCCAGCCCCCCTTTCCCCACTTTATACAAACTTTGAGCAAGAGTCACCAAATTTGGTATGAAGGTAGCATTTGACATTCCACAAGGATCTGCAGCAAAAATTTGAATGCCACGCCCAACCATACCGCCCCCAGCCCCTCTTTCCCCACTTTTACAAACTTTGAGCTAGAGTCACCAAATTTGTTATGAAGATAGCAATTGACATTCCACAAAGATCTGCATCAAAAATTTGGATGCAATTCCACCCATACCGCCCCCAGCCCCCCTTTCCCCACTTTATACAAACTTCGAGCTAGAGTCACCAAATTTGGTATGAAGAAAGCAATTAACATCCCACATGGATGGGCATCAAAATTTTTAATACTGGTATCGAGTATACCGCAAGTCGGACGCAACCGACTGCAACGTTTCCACTTGTTTTCCTTGTATTCCTTATGTGCGCTTATTTTATTGCTTATCTTACTGCGTCGACCTAGCACCAGCAAAGCAAATGAGCGAATTAATAAAAACATACATATATAATATATATGTATGCAGTTTTGGTGGTAGCCAGGCATTGATTTTTGATTTTTGCTAGCCGAAAGGCTAGCTACCATAAGCATGTGTGTGTCCCTGTCTCTATGCATGTCCATATTTCACTGTATGCGTACCATTTGCCAGGCAATTCAACTAATATGAATTTCTTCGGCAAACGCTAAACAGCCAAATTTTATATTAAATTTGTATTATGCCTTCAAAAAACCCAAGAAAAACCAGAAGAACAATACTTACAAGGCAGTTTTGGTGCTCATCGAACATTTGCTCATCAGGCGAACAGCAAAATTAACAAGCGTTCACTAAGATAAGCAGACAATTATCAGTTTTGCATTGCTCGTCATGCATACTCTTTCATGTTTTCAGCTCTATGACTGCGTGGCCGTTTTCTTAATTCTCTTTTGCACTTGTTAAATTTGGCTACGCCGAGCGGTTTCTTGTATTGCTTCTGCTTTAGAATTTAGGCAAATGACTTGGGCAAATGGACGATTGGAATACACTTTCGCAATTTGTATGCATCGCAGTATAGCAGTATGGTGGTAGCGATGGCAAAATGATTGGGAAAGAGTCATAGAGCTGAAAACATGAAAGAGTATGCATGACGAGCACGTTGGCGACTCTATTTAGTGTATTCTTGTTGATTAAACCAAAAGCACATTCGATTGTTTTCCTTGATTTGGATAACATCGTATTAAACAATTCACACTCAGGGTCCAAATTTGATTTTGAGAATGGCCTTAATAAATAGTTTTTCAGTGGATAGGCTTCATCCCCAAGCATCACAAATGGTGCAGAAATATCCGCATTGGGCAGATTGCGCTGTTCGGGAATTTCATATTCTCCTGATTCTATAAGGTTGCGTAAAGTTGAACACTCGAAAATGCCTCCGTCACTTTGTTTGCCATATGCTCCAACTTCGATTGCAACAAACTTATAATCAGCAGAAGCAACACCTTGTAGAACGATAGAAAAGTAATGCTTGTAGTTGAAAAACATGCTGACAGAGTGAGGTGGACATTTGCAACGAATATGCCTGCCATCGATACTTCCAATGCAATTTGGAAATCCCCATTTATGTAAAATTCCTCTGCTATTTCAGTAAATCATCCTTTGATTTGCGATTTAAATGTTTGGAGACAAAAGATTGCCAATTAGCAGCACACACTTCGCGAACTATTTGGCTACTGTGGCAACTCCAATACGATAGGAAAATGCCAGAGATCTAAATGAATTTCCCGTTGCTAGAAACCTGAAATAAAAAAATTTATTTTGTAATTATATTCTTTATTACAGCCGGTTCTGGTCAGAAAAAATGGAAAAATCTTAAAGACACGTATCGTAGAGAGTTACGTAAGGAAACATTGCCTTCAGGAAGCGCTGCATCGCAGCCTTCTAAATGGGCACATTTTAATGACATGAGCTTCATCAAGTGTGTAATGGAACCGCGTCCCATGTCCGGAAATCTCGCACTTGAAAGCACGGAAGATGTACAATTTCGAGAGGATGCAGAACCTGTAACACCAGAACATACCCCTAACAGATTTAAGCGCAAAAGGAATGACGAGAATGCATTTTTGGAGCTCGAAAGAAAGAAGCTACAGCTTCTTGAACGAGAAAATTTGGAGGAAGATGATGATTATCACTCTTGATGAGCTTCAAAGAATATATGAAAAAAATGAACGACGAAAAAAAATTACAATTTCGTATAAAAATGTAGGAAGTGCTCTATGATGTTATGTTTGCTAATCAACCGGCGCAATCAAGAACCTCAAGCATTCTTTCATTCGTTCCTTCAGTGAGCAACAGCCCATCAAATACAATACAGGTATCGAATGCATTTACATTTATTCCAGAACAGGAATACCAAGAGCATGACCTTGATATTACTCAAATGTAATTTTCAACGAATTTTGTAATAAAAACATGTTCATCACACTTACCTTAGCGTTAATGACAATCTTTCTGCTGAATCAATTGGGGTTTTAAAATTTGTAGTTTGTTTTTGGATGTGAGGAGATATTTCATTTAAAATGTATCCAAATGTTTCTCTACTCATTCTGTAGTATTCCTTAAATTTTTCGGGATACTGCAGCAGTTTGGAATGCAAATGGTGGAGCTCTCCTTTACATTCCCGTTCTTGCAAAATAGGATGCACTTGGTATTTTTTTAAGTTCCCACTGTTTAAGTAGTTCTTCCGCAGTAAATAACTGCTCTCCAATAGCAACATTTTACGCTGTTTTGCCCGCATGTTCCTTCCTCGTTTATAAACAAAACACAACTAAATCTCTATTAAAATCAGAACTTAAATATTTGGTCGCTTGTGAAATCGCTTAACCATAAACACTTCATCGCTAGCGATATCGCTGGTAAAAATCGCTGGAGCGATTGAGCGATTCTCGTCGCATCGCGCGACGCGAAATCGCTTGACCATAAACGCAGCCTAACTCATGACTTCCAAATTGTCAGCAACGACTTTCCGGTTCCATGTGATGGAATTATCAGACTTGATTTCATTCGAAAATACAATTGTATATTAGATTACCAACATAATGAATTCATTATGAAACCACAATCACTAAAATACCAAATACATGTACCACTACTACACAATGATATTGACAACAAGAATACACTAAATAGAGTCGCCAACGACCGATAGTCCAACCACCAGTTGGAACTGGCTAGCGAAGCTACCACTCGCTCTGAGAGCGCATTTCGTGCGTTTCTCGTGTTTCGTGAGTGTTTCGTGAGTGTTTCGCCAGCCACTTCTCTTGCTAACTTTGCTACAACATTTTTGTTGATAGCACAACCAGCCAGCCATACTGTGTGTATGCGCCGCTAGCCAGCGATTTTCTAGCGCGCAGTGGCTTCTTCAATTGCTGTACCCCCATTTTTTTCCTTGTATTCCTTATGTGCGCTTATTTTATTGCTTATCTTACTGCGTCGACCTAGCACCAGCAAAGCAAATGAGCGAATTAATAAAAACATACATATATAATATATATGTATGCAGTTTTGGTGGTAGCCAGGCATTGATTTTTGATTTTTGCTAGCCGAAAGGCTAGCTACCATAAGCATGTGTGTGTCCCTGTCTCTATGCATGTCCATATTTCACTGTATGCGTACCATTTGCCAGGCAATTCAACTAATATGAATTTCTTCGGCAAACGCTAAACAGCCAAATTTTATATTAAATTTGTATTATGCCTTCAAAAAACCCAAGAAAAACCAGAAGAACAATACTTCCAAGGCAGTTTTGGTGCTCATCGAACATTTGCTCATCAGGCGAACAGCAAAATTAACAAGCGTTCACTAAAATAAGCAGGCAATTATCAGTTTTGCATTGCTCGTCATACATACTCTTTCATGTTTTCAGCTCTATGACTGCGTGGCCGTTTTCTTAATTCTCTTTTGCACTTGTTAAATTTGGCTACGCCGAGCGGTTTCTTGTGTTGCTTCTGCTTTAGAATTTAGGCAAATGACTTGGGCAAAGGGACGATTGGAATACACTTTCGCAATTTGTGTGCATCGCAGCATAGCTGTATGGTGGTTGCGATGGCAAAATGATTGGGAAAGAGTCATAGAGCTGAAAACATGAAAGAGTATGCATGACGAGCAATGCAAAACTGATAATTGTCTGCTTATCTTAGTGAACGCTTGTTAATTTTGCTGTTCGCCTGATGAGCAAATGTTCGATGAGCACCAAAACTGCCTTGTAAGTATTGTTCTTCTGGTTTTTCTTGGGTTTTTTGAAGGCATAACACAAATTTAATATAAAATTTGGCTGTTTAGCGTTTGCCGAAGAAATTCATATTAGTTGAATTGCCTGGCAAATGGTACGCATACAGTGAAATATGGACATGCATAGAGACAGGGACACACACATGCTTATGGTAGCTAGCCTTTCGGCTAGCAAAAATCAAAAATCAATGCCTGGCTACCACCAAAACTGCATACATATATATTATATATGTATGTTTTTATTAATTCGCTCATTTGCTTTGCTGGTGCTAGGTCGACGCAGTAAGATAAGCAATAAAATAAGCGCACATAAGGAATACAAGGAAAAAAATGGGGGTACAGCAATTGAAGAAGCCACTGCGCGCTAGAAAATCGCTGGCTAGCGGCGCATACACACAGTATGGCTGGCTGGTTGTGCTATCAACAAAAATGTTGTAGCAAAGTTAGCAAGAGAAGTGGCTGGCGAAACACTCACGAAACACGAGAAACGCACAAAATGTGCTCTCAGAGCGAGTGGTAGCTTCGCTAGCCAGCTCCAACTGTTGGTTGGACTATCGGTCGTTGGCGACTCTATTTAGTGTATTCTTGTTGATATTATTACCAGCAAGATCAGAAGTAATGAGACAAGTCATGCTTCTGACTACTGAAAATTACTGTATTAATACCAAACCAGGAAATACATCCTGGGGTAGTAATAGCGAACAGTATTGTTGAAAGTAATAGTGCAATACTCCGTATCTTAAATACAACAGATAAAAATATAAGAATTAAAAATCCCAACACTAAATTCGAGTCAATAGAAGATTATGATTTTCAAACTAACGAAAATTCTAACAATAGAACTAACAAAGTCATAGGTAAATTGACATTCCCTGACCAATTCAAAGTGAGATTAACCGATCTATGTACCAAATACAGTGACATATTTGGTCTAGAAACAGAACCGATATCATCCAATAATTTCTATAAACAAAAATTAAGATTATCAGTTAGATTACATAAAAAATTATAGAAATGCCGAGACCGAAAAACCAGAAATAAACAGACAGGTCAAAAAGTCGATAAAAGATGGTATAGTTGGGCCATTTCTGAATATAATAGCCCACTTCTCTTGGTTCCCAAGAAATCTCTCCCAAACTCCAAGGAGAAAAAATGGCGTTTAGTAGTTGATTACCGCCAAATAAACAAAAAACTTTTAGCAGACAAATATCCACTACCAAGAATAGAAGAAATTTAGACCAATTAGGACGAGCAAAATATTTTTCATGTCTCGATCTTATGTCAGGATTTGATCAAATAGAACTAGAATAAAAATCTAGAAATATAACATCATTTTCAACGAACTACGGTTCTTATCGTTTCACGCGATTACCATATGGTCTTAAGGTAGCACCAAACTCATTTATGCGAATGATGACACTCGCATTTTCTGGCCTTGAGTCATCCCAAGCATTTCTCTACATGGATGACCTAGTTGTCATTGGCTGTTCAGAACAGCACATGTTTAAAAATTTGTCAAATATCTCTGACCTGTGTAGAAAACACAACCTGAAATGAAACCCAGAGAAATGTTCGTTTTTCATGCACGAGGTTACATTTCTGGGCATAAGTGCACAGAACATGGCATCCTCCCTGATGACAAAAAATATGATGTTATTAAAAACTATCCAACTCCAACTGATGCGGAAAGCGCACGACGTTTCGTCGCGTTTTGTAATTATTACAGAAGGTTTATTCATAATTTCGCACAACATTCACGTTATTTGACCAGACTGTGCAGAAAAAATGTCAAATTCGAATGGACAAAAGAATGCGAAGACGCATTCAAATACTTAAAAAAGGCATTAATGAAACCTACATTGTTACAATACCCTGATTTCAGCAAAGAATTTTTCATAACCACAGATGCAAGTAAACATGCTTGTAGCGCTGTACTAACCCAAGAGTACAACGGGGTACAATTACCAATTGCATACGCTTCTCGAGCCTTCACGCAGGGAGAAAGCAATAAATCAACTACAGAGCAGGAATTAGCTGCAATTCGTTGGGCAATAAAACACTTCAGACCTTATGTTTACGGCAGGCATTTCTTAGTTAAAACAGACCAACGACCATTAACTTACCTCTTTTCAATGAAAAACCCTTCATCAAAATTAACAAGAATGAGATTAGATTTAGAAGAATACAAATTCACGGTAGAATACCTCAAGGGGAATACAATTATATAGCAGACGCATTGTCAAGAATTAATATTGAATCGCTAATACAAATAAATAGAAACATAATGATGGTCCAAACAAAATCATCAAAATGACAGGAAAATATCTGCGCAGATAAAAAACCAAAACTGCCAAAAGAAATTAAAGAGCCTAATGTCTAAGAAGTCATTAGCAATAATGACGTAAAGAAATTTGTGAAAATAAAATTCGTAAATAATAATTGTTTGTTAAAAAGAGGAAAACGAATCATTTCACAATTTTCCATTAATGATTTGTATTCTAATGAAAGGTTCGACTTAGGTCACTTCTTTCAAAGGCTTAATTCAGAAGCCGGAGTATATAAAATAGTTAATTTACAGTTGTCACCAAGTGAACAAATCTTCGAGTTTGTATCACTAAATGAATTTAAAGCAAGTGGAAACGTTGCAGTCGGACGCAACCGACTGCGGCATACTCGATACCAGTATTAAAACAGGGGCAGGGGTGTACGCTGCCTTAAAGATTCTCCGATGCAGATGGGGATGCCACCAGCTGTCTTCCTTCCAAATTTAGTGACTTTAGCTCAAAGTTTGTAAGAGCTGTGGAAAGGGGAGCTGGGGGCGGCATGGGTGGGTGTGGCATCTAAATTTTTACTGCAGAACTTTGCGAAATGTCAATTGCTATCTTCATACCAAATTTGGTGACTCTAGCTCGAAAATTGTAAAAAGTAGGGAAAGAGGGGCTGGGGGCTGTATGGGTGGGCGTGGCATCCAAATTTTTGATGCAGAGCTTTGTGGAATGTCAATTGCTATCTTCATACCAAATTTGGTGACTCTAGCTGGAAAATTGTGTAAAGTAGGGAAAGGTGGGCTGGGGGCGGTATGGGTGGTTGTAGCATCCAAAGTTTTGATGCAGATCTTTGTGGAATGTCAATTGCTATCTTCATACCAAATTTGGTGACTCTAGCTCAAAGATTGTAAAAAGTGGGGAAAGGGGGGCTGGGGGCGTAATTGGTGGGCGTGGCATCCAAATTTTTGATGCAGATCTTTGTGGAATGTCAATTGCTATCTTCATACCAAATTTGGTGACTCTAGTTGAAAATTGTTAAAAGTGGGGAAAGGGAGGCTGGGGGCGGTTTGGGTGGGCGTGACATCCAAAGTTTTTATGCAGCTCTGTACGGAATGTCATTTGCTATCTTTATACCAAATTTGGTGACTCTAGCTCGAAAATTGTATAAAGTGGGGATAGGGGGGCTGGGGGCGGTATGAGTGGGCGTGGCATCCAAAGTTTTGATGCAGATCTGTGTGGAATGTCAATTGCTATCTTCATACCAAATTTGGTGACTCTAGCTCGAAAATTTTAAAAAGTGGGAAAGGGGGGCTGGGGGAAGTATGGCTGGGCGTGGCATCCAAATTTTATGCAGATCTTTGTGGAATGTCAATTGCTCTCTTTTTTTTTTTTTTTTTTTTTTTTTTCTCTTGATAGTTAAAAACAATTTAATTATTTTAAACAATACAATTAAGTAATAATGTTCATTTAAATAATTAAAAACAAAATGCGTTCGTATTCCTCACGCAATCGCTGCATCAACCCGTTGCGTCGTTGCGTTGAACTCGCGGCGAAAAAACGGTATTAGCTTGATTTGATAGGACGACATGCTGGAAACAGTTGTGGCAATCGCAACCCAATTGCTTGCATAAAACATTCGTTTCCCATCCAACAAAGCAAAATTGTGGAAAGAAAATATACATACGTTGTATGTATGTATGCGTACATGGGCATACAAATTTATATCCATATGCAACTATACACATGCATGCATGCATGCATGTACATACACATGTACATGTCCAACGCAGAGCATGAACAAACACAACTTTCGGCAATTCCGTCAAACTTCACGCCCATTGATTGATTCATTCATCATCGATTCCATCCCCAAAAGCTAGCGTATAATACAATTATCAGGTTAGAATGTCTTTCGAATTACACGAAACCAGGGTCATTGCAATACAGTTACAAGTCACAGCCAAAGTCACACAGAAAATACATTAAAAAGACAGTTATACAACGGTAGTCGGCCTTTTCCTTTCTGTTGCTGTTCATTGACGCCAGCGCCAACCAGTGTCTGCCATGTGAAGACCACTTGCAAAGTTTGGCCATCGTATGCGCAAGTTTGCACTTGCCGGCACCAACGACTCCACCCATATTGCTCTTATTTTTGAGGAACACAAATGTTGGCCCATGGCGCACCCCGTACTGTTTCACGAGCTGGTCGAATCTGTCAACACCAATTCCGACGACAACCGCTGTGCCATCGCATTGGCGCGCCAGCGACTTGACTAGATCTTCCATGTCTTTGCATTGGCCATCCCAGGTGGCACAAAAGTCCAGGACAACCAACCTATGTTCGGCTGCCTCGAGACCCGACGTTAATTCAGCCTGCGCAGAAGGAATGCAATGGCGTGAATGTGCAGAGTTACATATGTATGTATGTCTTTTAGAGCACTTACACATGCATCGCATATGTACATATGCATGTGTATGGTATCTTCATACCAAATTTGGTGACTCTAGCTCGAAAATTGTTAAAAGTAAGGAAAGAGGGGCTGGGGGCTGTATGGGTGGGCGTGACATCCAAAGTTTTTATGCAGCTCTGTATGGAATGTCAATTGCTATCTTCATACCAAATTTGGTGACTCTAGCTCGAAAATTGTTAAAAGTGGGGAAAGGGGGCTGGGGGCGGTATGGGTGGGCGTGACATCCAAAGTTTTTATGCAGCTCTGTATGGAATGTCAATTGCTATCTTTATACCAAATTTGGTGACTCTAGCTCGAAAATTGTATAAAGTGGGGATAGGGGGGCTGGGGGCGGTAGAGTGGGCGGGCGAAATGGGTAGGCGTGGCTCCAAAACTTTGATGAAGATTTTTTGGGGTCTCCGTTAATTACATGCTTTTAATCAGTGGCGTAGCGTGACTTGGCGGGGCCTCGTATAAAAATATGTTTGGTGGCCCTAAGGAAGGGTACAAAATTCTCACAAAAGAAAAAAAAACAGTTTGCATAAAATTTAAATTAATATTTATTCATCATAATTTCTGTCTTTATTTCAAAATTTTTACAAACAATTCAAATTAAATATACTCTTTCCGTGCCTTTTTATCGGCAAACTGATTTATTAAATCATTTATAGCTTTGGATGACTTAAGTTTTTCTAAAGTTTCTGCCTCTATTTTTTTTTTTCTTAAAGTTTTTTAATTTATTTTATAAACAAGCATTCTGCTACCGAAGTGTCAACTTAATCTAGTTTTACATTTAGGGAAGGAACAATAGATCTTAGATGACACATTGGACAATAGTGACAGGTCTGACAGGCGTTCCTGTCCCATCGAAGTTCTAAGGTAATTTTTAATTAGATTTAATTTTGAAAAACTTCCCTCGGCAGTTGCAGTTGTAAGTGGAAGGGTCAAGAATAAAAAGCATGCTGTTATTACCTCCGGAAAACTGGATGCAAGACTGTTGAATTTTATTAGCAATAATTCAATAAGTTCCTTAATTTTATGAGTATTTTGAATTTCTGATTTTAAGCATGATCTTAGAGCCTTTAATTGTTCATAAAGATTCTCTGAGATGTCTTTACTGTATTTATCCGACAGTTTTCCGGAAGCGTTTAATATTTCTTCGTTAGAAGAAGACAGGAGTTTCTCCGGTTGTAAGATTTCGAACATACTACTCGGGTCGCAAAGGCTCTTAAATCTTTGTTTTGTTTGAGAAATTAATATATCTAAATAGCAATAGTAGACATTGACTTTGAAATAGAATTCCGGGTTCGAAATTCTCTCATCTTGTGATAATTCATCAAAAAAACGCTTCGTTATCTTTCGCCTTTTGTTTTTAAAAACACTCTTTTGCTAAATCTTTGGACTCATTTAGCAAACTATTGAATGAATTTTGATTTCTTAATTCGCACAGTCTATTCAAAAGATTACTTAATAAAGTACTAGTTTTCTGTAAATCATTATTTTCATGCTGTAGAACTTTAGAAACAGGATTAATGATTTCAAATAATGAAGAAAAAAATATGACGAGCACTAAGAAATCATAACTCTCTAAAATGCTAATTATATTTTTACATTCATCACGTTCATCTTTTTCTTTTCGAAATTAAATTTAGTTGGTACAAAGTTTTCATAACTAATAAATAATTTTTCTTTACCGCTAATAAAGCGTCGTTCCTTGAAGACCATCTGGTAGGACACACCTTTTTAAGGGTAATTAGATATTTTTCAAATGAATCATTTCTTAACATTGCCCAGCGTTGTATACTATTGGCAAAAAAAAGTATATATTTTTTCTAAATTATCGAAAAAAGTCGATACTTCACGAACATGTTTCGAAGCATCGTTTAAAACTAAATTTAATGTGTGCGCAGTACAATGAACATAATCGGCATTCGGAGCATGCTCTTTTATTAGGGTTTGTAATCCTCCATAAACACCCGACATAACATTTGCTCCATCGTAACCTTGTCCTCTACACTTATAGCGTTTTCGACTGTACCAAAAAATGTAGCATTTTTGATACATTCATTCAGGGTTGCACTTTTTTCATTTTCGATTGTAATATCAGGCAGCCCTTCTGAAGTGTTATCGTTTTCGATTCTATTCAGTGTTGCCTTTTGACAGTGCAGAAGGCAACATTTTCAACACTGTCAAAATCGAGAGTGCTGCATTTGTTTCATACTGCACTTTTTTTGTTCGATTGTGCCCATTAAAAATGCAAAACCAGTGCAGCACTGAAAAAATGTTTCGCAGCATTTTTTAAGTGTAACATTGTTATAGGGTTGCATTATTTTGTACAATCGAAAACGCTATTAGACAAATCAATTCCATATTCCTTAAACTTATTTAAAACTTCAGTTTTAAGGCCTTCAGCTCTGCAATCGGATACTGCGGTAAACCCCAAAAATGACTCACAGATTTTCAATTCTTTAGGCACATTATCATCATTTTCTGTAATCGAGATGTATCGAAAAACTACAGAAAGTTAGTAAATTTTTGACAAATCTTGTGTTGTGTCTAGAATTATTGTCAGGAATGGAGCTTTTTTAATTTCTGAGATAATATTGTTCCTAACTGCGGTACCAAGCAAATTAATAATTTCATTTTGAATCGTAGGGTTTTAATAATTAATATTGCCTTTTGGTTTTAGAATAAGTTCTTTTAAAGTTGCATCATAATTAGATAGCAAACGTAAAATCGCCATAAAATTTCCAGAATCAGAATCATGGCCTCTTAAAGGTAGATTACAAGATGCTAAAGTAATTATAACATTAATTATACGATGCAATACATCTCTCCAGTACGTAGTTTTTATATTGATTTAAGATAAGGGATGCATTAATATGCTGCTGTGACTTTTCATGGTCAAGTACATTTTGCGTAAAATTGCTTCTAATGGAAACACCGTTAACCCATGCAGAAGAGTATGATTTCCTTTGACGATCTGTTAATAACCAACAGAAGTGGCAATATGGTTTGTTTAAAACATTAGAATAACATAACCATGGTCTTGGAATTTTTATGCCTGCCTTATTGGTATATGAATAATAAAAGACCGAAAAAATTCGGTTACATTCTGAATTTTTTGGAAACGGTCCTTGTGGTTTAAATGGACCCAATTTAAAAATTATTTTTCGTTCGCATTCAGTTGGACTGTCACCAAAATTTAATTGCTCTTTTTGACTTTCGTCAGTTCTGAAAAAAAAAAAATTGTTATGGTTTTATTAACTTTTGATAACGCAAGTTGATACAGCTGATACAGTGGTAGCTACGCCCCTGCTTTTAATGTTAACATAATGTTAGTAGCTTGCTGAGCATGCTCAGTAGGCTTGTAAGTTAGTTCTGATTTACAACCAAATAAAATAAGTTCTACGCCCACGCGCAAATAACCCGAAAAGTCTAAGTGTTATTTTATTTAACTCATTTGCGTTTGCAATTATTTTTCTCGTCGTGTGTGCGCTGTGGCGTTTATATATGCATGACTCAATAAAGCTTTGTATGTAACACTTTGTTGCATACAATAATATATGTATAAATTATGCAGCGCATGGGCTCAGGCTCATATTACTCAGCGCGGATCGCTAGCAAGCTAGCTGACCGTTTTATACCCCGATTCCATTAGGCTGCATCTTTCATTAACAGCGAGTGAAAGATGTAGGTGATTCCACTATAAATCCAATTGCATAGTTGCATCTTGATTTAACAGGGTCTGTTAAAAGACAGCAGACAGCTGTTTGTGTATTATACGTTTATATTTAATTGGAAGCAAATATGAGATCGAACACAAATAAAATTAGTGAAGCCAAAAAAGTAAAAATTATTGCTTTAATTTGTGCGCAAAATGCAAATATGGTTTAACGAATATCCCAGTTTGCTTGGACATGCACTTGATGACAAGATGTTTTGCTCAAATTGGCACTGTTTAAACCAAGTATCGATTACAAATTTCATACTATCGACTATGTTAAAGCTCTGTCATGTTAACTTCTAACATTCCCAGTTGGTCGGTTCCGAACCAACTGGGAATGCAGCCGACCAACAGGGAAAATTTGAATAATATTCCCATCGTACAAATGGGATTCTAATACAAAAAGATGCGGCATCTTCGAATACCAATAACATACTTACATCTTGCTCTAGTGGAATCGGGGTATAACAAAAATAAAAAACAAATAGTAAGGGAGAAGCCCTAATGTTGGACACCCCTTTGGTTTTTGTGACATAAGACTGTCCAAAATCAACGTACAGCTTATCTGTTAGTATCGTTGAAAAGCTCAATTCAATTGCGCATCGATTGGTATAAGGCATTATACACATTTAATTCATGTTTAATGATATATTTCACATTTAATGAAAAAACTCAAAATCACGATTTTCAAAAAAGTGCCCCGAAGTTGGACACCCCCTTTTATCTTGTGAAAATGCAGCCAATAAAATAAAATAAAATGCCAAATCATTGTTTTTATGTAAGATTTTGTTTTTTATGCAATTAAACAATGAAAATCAAACGAATTTATTATTTTATTAATTATTATTACTCCTAATAAGCAGTATCGCAAGTAATGCATCGATATATCGATTGATGTATCGATCTATGCATCGCATGCTCATCATTGCTCACATACCTTATTAATATGGCGCGAAATATGTAAACAAACTAATTATTCTTTTTTTTTTCGGTTGTTTTCATCAAAACCATTTATTATGAAATTATTTATTCAATTAACTATGAAATTCAACTTAAAGTTTCTTTATTTGGTTTTTTTCATTTAAACCATAAAATTTCAATTTCCATATCTTGTTGCGCGCTCATTTTGATACATTTATGTGAAGATGACACGATCATCGATACAATTGAATGAAAATATCGATTACAATTAATCGTGTTCAATTGTGAAACATCAACAGTGTCCAGATTAGAAGAAAGCACGGTTTTAACATTTTGAATGTAAAACCCAAAATATTGAAAAAAAAAATGTTTGATTGCAGAATATGAAAGAGCATGATGAAACGAATAAGAAAAAATTTATTAACCTTTGTTGAATCATGGAATAATTCAATTACATAAGCGTTGAAATTTTAAAAAGTTTAGGTCGGAATATCGGTATTTTAATTTTTGTCTCTGAATTAGCCAAAACTAGGTATTAACACCTGTAGACCATGTCAAAAGAAAGCCGGCACTGAAAGCTATCTGTCACAGTAATTAGACCGCGCTAGCATCAAAACTCGCAAAATAAAGGGGGGTGTCCGACTTCTGAACAGTGTCCGAGATTGGGGCTTCTCCCTTTCATAAAAATAGATAAAAAATATTTGTTCATTATTGATTTCAAAAACAAAACAAAAAACAAAATAAAAAAAGTGGAAACGTTGCAGTCAGACGCAACCGACTACGGTATACTCGTTACCAGTGTTAATACCGGTAAAAAGAGGCCTGATTGCAAAGGGGTTCGGATGTGGCAGGGGTGTACGCTGCCTTGAAGATTATCCGATGTAGATGGGGATGCCACCAGCTATCTTCCTTCCAAATTTGGTGACTCTAGCGCAAAGTTAGTAAAAGCTATGGAAGGGGGGGCTGGGGGCGGATTGGGTGGGTGTGGCATCCAAATTTTTGATGCAGATCTTTGTGGAATGTCAAACAAAGCGGTTGATCATGTTCCCCTTGCACATGAGCTAGACTGTTTATGTTAACTGCAACAATATGTTTGTACTTATTGTTGCAGTGTTTTGGATCGACGTCTTGTAAAATATTTCATTGTATTTTTAATGTATTTCAATGATCTTGAGTACAGTGAATTATCAATAAGTGCGCATACTATATCTCCCCCCTTTTGAAAATTAATGTAACATAGTGAAATTAATTTGAAAATACAATTTTTTTTACTCGTTACCGAAGTTAAAGGAAGATAGCTGGCAACGACCCCCAAAAATCTGCATCAGAGTTTTGGAGCCACGCCCACATATTCCGCCCTCTTTCCCCACTTTTTAGAATCTTTGACCTAGAGTCACCAAATTTGGTATGAAGGTAGCACTTTATTAATACTAATTTAGGTATATATTTTGTTTGCATGAAGAGCGTTACAAAATAAAATATGCAAGTATTTATATGTATGTATCTAGTTCTCGTAAATAATAAAAACTACATATGAAACTAGAAATCTTGGTAAGTTATAGTTTTTTAACGAAATATAAACTTGAAAAATGTTTATAATTAAACGTTTACCATTTATCCGAACTGTCGCTAAAAGACCCTAAAATATCAATATGGGTTCAAAAAGTTATTATAATTTTAATAATTTAATAAAATTTAAAATGAGTTCAGAATCAAACTGAAAAACTCTAAAATGAAAAAATAATAGATTTAATGATTTGGTTTTTTTTTTTTTTTTTGTTTCTTAATTCAAGCTATGCACAAAATAATGCTACATAATCCATGTGTTTTGCACGTCTTGTATTGTATACAAAAGATTTGTTTTTTCATTTTTCGTGTTTTTAAAGCATATTCAAAGCATTTCAAATTATTGTAGTATAAAATCGATAAACGACTAATTTTTGCTCTGGCGCTTAAATGCATGCTGCATGCCATAAACAATTATAAAAGATATAGTATTCTACAATCATGTCTATATATGTATCATATATGCTTAACTATGTACATATAGAACCTTACAAGTTTGTCATATCGAAGAGGTTTACATTTTTACATACAATGCACGCAGTCTGCTTTTTGTGCCAGTTTGAAAGTGGTTTAAATGAAGGAAAACGGTATTCACTGATATTGGCTGGTTGAACAATTAGCCACTAACTTTATATATAATATAGGATAGTATATGAATATGTATATGCGTATTGTATATGATAATTTTCTCGCTGTTTAGTTTACACGTGCGCTACCTTTGTACACAGATTTCGTTTCAACGAATTTGTTAGTTTTGTTTGTATGTTTGTTTTTTTTTTTTTTTGCACAACTAAACTGCTATCAACTTAGTGCTATGGCTAATGCTTACAGCTAAGAGTTTGTTTATTGATAAACCTTACACTAAAGTAACACACACACACACTTATACACCACAAATATAGGACTACCATTCACACCAACATGCGCTTTGGACTTTGGGCTTAAAATTATTTAAATATAACCATCAAATTGTATATGCATTTACAAAAACGAAACTCTAGCATATCCTTAAGATTTTTTTTGACAACTTAGTTTCATTTATTATTTGCTGAATTTGCAGCTGATGTTGAGGAGGCGGAACTGGCAGAGGCATGAGCATTGTTGGCGCCACCTGTGGCGCCAGCACTGCCGCCATTGCTCGCATGCGTCGGTGGCAGGGTATCAGAGCGGCGATAGTAGAGTAGATAAGGCACACGCGGCGTGTGCGGCTGCAATACTTGCTTCTCGCCGATCGGCTTCACTGAGAACAATGCATAAATGCTGAGTCGGCGTTCTCACGCTGACCAAAGACTGTATACATAAGGCGCGTACATAGCATTCCTACTCGCTAAGCTATACCTAATCTATACCTAATCTATACCTAATCTATACATAAGTTACACATAAGAAATATGCAATGCAGCCACTCCGCTGCTAGCGCAAGCCGCAGCGCAGCCACGCTGTTTAGACTAAGTTTTTCCAAACTCAAAAATAAAAATCAGAATGGAAATCAAAGTCTTTCAGTACACTACACAAGGCTCTAATCTATCCTTATGTACTATTTGTTTCTTGTCTTTATTGTTCTTAATGGTTATTTTTATATCTTATTCTACTATATAAGGAAATATATAATTGTTATCTAACTTATAACCTGTTTCGTTTTTAACTAAAACCTGGTCTCCTATATGTATGTCAAAATTTTTGACATTTTTGCGCAAATATATGTAACAGGCAGAAGGAAGCATCTCCGACCCCATAAAGTATATATATTCTTGATCAGCATCAACAGCCGAGACGATATAGCCATGCCCGTCTGGCCGTCCGTCTATCCGTCTGTCTGTCTGTCCGTCTGTATGAACGCATGGATCTCAAAGACTACAAGAGCTAGAGACTTCAGATTTTCAATATAAGTTCTCCTATACCAAAAGCAGAACAAGTTTGCTTCAAATAATCGATAACTATTCTGGTTTCCGATATACACATGTTTCTGATTTCAAACTGTGGAATGGGTAGGGGTGGCTCCAAAATTTTTATGCAGATTTTTGGGGTTTGTCAGTGGCTATCTTATCGAATAAAGTTTTTGATGCAGATCTTTATATGATGTCAATTGCTATCTTCCTTCCAAATTTGGTAACGCTAGCTCAAAGTTTTTAAGAAATCTGGGAAGGGGGGCTGAGGGCGGTATGGGTAGGGTGGCGTCCATAGTTTTGATGCAGATTTTTTTGTTTCCCTGGTCCACGGCGCTCTGACGTGTATCTTCGTTTCCTCCAAGATCCTTATTATGTGTTCGTCGTCCTTCGAATCTATTTCCGTCCGTATATATGAATATTTTGTAATTCGCTTAGGTCTCTCGTGACTCTGCTCTCCTGTACATCCGCATGGCTTCCTTCGGCGTACCCGTGGGTATACTCCTCGTCGTCGCTAAACCTCACTTCTATGCTCATCTTCTGATAATGATTTGATGTGTACTATTATGAAACTTTTGTGTGGTATATTATTGACGTTTAGTGGGGAAAAGCTTTTGTTAGTTTCTAGAGGAAAAGAGATGGAAAAAAACCGAAGAGAACTCGTTTGCTGGTTCTATCTGAGCTATTTATGCCGGACGACGGCTTTCGTTTAGCTCTGTTTCTTGCTGTTGGTTTGATTCTGGATTCTCCTCTCCTCGTCGGAAGCGCTTTAACTGTGCTATGCTTGCCGTTCGAGTTTTACGTTCTCCTCTCTTTGCCAACCGCACAACAACTTTTTAACGGTGTATGGCCCCTCGTATTTCGGGGCTAGCTTTGCTGCGAATCCTTCGCTAGCTTTGGACAGCTGCTGTGTTCTTAGGAAGACCAGCTCGTTGATCGTAGGATGCCATTCCCTCCGTCTCAGTTTGAAGTTTCTCTCTTTTTCCCTTGATGCCCGTTGCTTGTTGCTCTGCGCTATCCTGAAAACTTCTTTCAAGCGATCTGCCTTCTCCTCCGGCTTCTGTGATGCACTTCCCGTACCCAGCGTTCTCTCTTCTATAACGTTGCTGGCAGGCGCAGTTCTCTTCCCTGCATCAGGAATGCTGCAGAAAATCCTATTGAGTCTGCAATGCTCGAGTTGACGGACAACAAAATTTCGGGTATTAGTTCTTCCCACGAACTTTGATATCCAGAGATTGCAGTTTATCTCTTCAACGTTCGGTTGGTTCTCGTGGTAAGGTTTTCCTGGGGGCAATATGGGGCTGCGTGCTCTGTTTCCACACCTAGAGAATTCAAAAATGTTTTAAAAATTCGGCTTGTGAATTGCAACCCATTGTCGCATACGAATTTCTTTGGTACCCCGAAGCGGCACAAAACGCGTTCGCGAAAAGCCTTTTGGAGCCGTCGCTCGTCTCAAGGGAACCAGTTCCACCCATTTCATGAACGAGTCATGGAACACTAACAACATTGTGTTACCCTACTTTGAGCGTGGCAGGGGGCCTACAAAGTCCGCGCACAGGATCGCCATCGGCTCCGCCACCTGCCGGGTAAGCATGTGTCCGACTGGCTTCCTTGCTCTGTCTTGAATAATTGGCATTTTTCGCAACATTTAACATACCTGGCTGCATCCCGAAACATACCCGGCCAGTAATAGCGTTCTGATAGCCTCATTATCGTCTTGCGGATCTCTTGGTGACCTGCCGTCGGTGCATCGTGGCATTCCTGTAACACGCGCTTCCTTTGCTCTGCATCGACACAGAGCTTCCACGGGATATAGTCCTCGTAATCCGCACGGTGTCCTAGGTTCCTGTATAGCTGGCCATTTCCTTCCAATTAGTCAGCATACTTTGTCGGATCTGTAGCTATCATATCCTTCATCGCTTGAACGCACATTCCCGGAACTTGCCAAACCACGGCTTGTTGGAGCTGTTCTAACGGGTCGCGTGACAGAGCATCGGCCATCACGTTGAGTTTCCCTTTCCTGTACTTGACGTCAAATTGATACTGTTGGAGTTCCAACGCCCACCGTGCGACTCTTCCTGTCGGGCTCTCAATGGAGTCTAACCACTTAAGCGCCATATGATCCGTGATCACCTCGAATCGGTAGCCCTCCAGGTAACATTTCAATATCCGGATTGACCACACTATCGCTAGGCATTTTTTTATGTGGCCGGGTAATTCTCCTCTGCCTTCGATAGTTTCCGACTCGCGTTCGCTTCGACTCTCTCTTGCTGGTCGATGTTCTGAGTCTGCACTGCTCCGAGGGCAAAGTCACTCGCATCTGTCTGCAGTGTGAACTTTTCTCAGAAATCCGGACATGCATAGACAGGGGCGGTTGTCAGACAGAGTTTGAGTTTTTCCAGCGCCGCTTGCTGTTCCTTGTTCCACGACCACTTTCGGGCTTTCTCCAACAGGACCGTCATAGGCTGCACCACTGTCGTAAAATTTGGCACAAATCGATGGTATCATGATGCCATCCCTAGACATCGTCTGAGTTCCTTTAAATTCGTCGATGCTTTTAAGTTTCGAATGGCTTCTACTTTTGACGGGTCTGTTTGACTGCCCTCGTCGCTCACCAGATGTCCTAGGTATACCAGTTTCCTTTGAAAGAACGAGCATTTTCTCCGGTTCAGCTTCAGATTGGCTGCCGCGGAATGTAGTCCAAATGGCATGACTTCGCATCCAGGTACCGTGAACATGGTGTATTCTCGACTGTCCACTGCCGAGGGGATTTGCCAATACCCATGTTTCAAGTCCAGCGTCGAGATGTAACGAGCATTTCTTAGTCTCTCCAGGAAATGATTAATCCGGGGCACCGGATATGCGTCGGGTATGGTGTGCGCATTGAGCTGCCTGTAGTCCCCTGCCTTAAGAAATTCCTGTGACGCCGAATCCAAGTCGGCGGGCCACTCCAGTTTCTCCTCAGTGGGTGTTATGCGCTGTCCTTTTCCTGAGGTGCCTCAACTCCAGTACTTCCCAACTCAACCAACGATAGCTCTTCGCTTACTGGTACTGCGTCTCGGCCAACCCTTCGCCTGGTTAGCGTGGTTTCTACCTTGCGGGGTGCCCCCAGGACATTCCTATGCTCTGCGCCTCCTGTCCTGCGTGTCTCGTTGTCCCCTTCCCTCGTAGGCTCTGCATCGGTTCCGTTGTCACCCTCGATCTGCGATTTGGCTTTCTGTAAAATTAATGTTGCCTCCCCACACTGCAAAGTCATCCCCATCCTACATACGAAATCCATCCTCAGGATTAGACTATCTATCATGGATGGCATTACAAGCAGGTACATTATTACTTCTTTGTTGACGAGCCCCACCTTCGTCCGCAACAATGTGTCTATGGTTACCATTGAACCCTCTGCTAATCGTGTACTCGCGGTCCCGTCGCGTCCCACCCCTTTCATCTCAATTTCCCTGAAAAATCTGTCACTCATGACGCTCCTGGTAGCCCCAGTGTCGACGTCGCCTTCGCCAGTCGGTTCCCCACCTTCATAGTGGCGACTATGAAACTCTTTAGACCTTGAGAGGGTAATCTAACTCCGGGACTGACTCGTGCTGGCGCCCATCCAATCCCCCCCAGGTGACGCAGCTGCCCGTTTTCCACTCTCTTCTTTCAACATTCCCCGCTACTCACACCTCGATTGCCACACTGCCTCCAGAAAAGCACTTTGGGGTTCGAACATTCTCTGGCGAATTGTTCTTTCTGCGAACAATTGTAACATACGCGCGCTCTACTTTGCTCGTTCCCCGAAATCGTGCTCGAAATCACATTACGCATCTAGTGTTTCTCTGCTCACCAGGACATTCCGAGAGCTTATGTGGTGGGCCTGCAAGGATTTGATTGTCGCCTGACTATCCACGAATATGTTTGCTTTGTCCTGCGTTGTGTTTGTTTGTAGGACTGCTTCTGCTGCTTTCCTGATTGCGAATATCTCCGCTTGGAATATGCTCCTGTGATCCGGGAGTTTGTAAGAATGGCTCATAGGTCGTTTGGCGCGGAACACTGCTGCGCCGACTCCCTCCATCATTTTTGAGCCGTCTATTTATATGTTGATGGCCATCTGCTCAGCTCCTGAGTGCCAGTCATCTTTTCCCAGGAGCGTGGGCATTAAGTAAAAATTGTTTCTTGGGGTCATATAGTCTGTTTCGATTTGGATCCCTCTTCCAATTGTTGACATTTAGTATGGTCTGTAGTTCTTTGGTTGGTTGTCCTCAGCGCCCATGTGATGCACATCAGTGAATGTCGCTGAGTTTTCTCCATTCGTTTAAGGTATGTGGACTTCTCTGTGGCTTTCCACCATACCATTATTCCATAGAGCAGTATGGGGCGCACAACCGAGATGAGAATCCAATGTTTCAGTCGTGGTGAGAGTCCCCAAGTGCTACCCAACATCTTTCGCGATGTGTAGAGTGCATTGGTGGCTTTCCTCACCCTTTCCTCCACATTGAGCTTCCAACTCAGCTTGCTATCCATTACTATGCATAGGTAGTTGACACTCTCTTTTTGTATCAGTGCCTTGTCGTTTATTTTCCGTGGAGTCCAGCGAGGTACCTTGTATATCTTCAAGAAGAGAATGAGGTCCGTGCTGTCCGCGTTGATACTTAGACCGGTTTACATGGTTCATTCTAGTATCTCTTTGAATATGTGGTCCATGACAGAGCTGATTGTCGATGGACCCTTGCTCGTGATAATTGTGCTTATGTCGTCCGCATAGGCAGTTATCTTCGGGGCTTTCCGTTTAAATTTTCTTAAAAGTCCTTTTACCACCAAGTTCCACAGTAGGGGTGAGAGCACTCCTCCTTGGGGAGTGCAAACTTGGCTTCCCTGATTGCGGTAGTGGTCCCTCATACCGCTAGTATTCTCCTGCTGCTCAGTAGGTTCTCAACGCAAGAGTGTGTGTACTGCTTCTGCTGGGTTCACATAATTTAGGTTGTGCTTTATTGCTTCCGTCGACACATTATTAAATGCTCCCGAGATGTCAAGAAATGTGCCGAGTGCGTACCTTTTGTGGTGTTGTGCTTTCTCTATGGTAGCTACAAAGGAGTAGCACATATTTTGTATTCGATCTATACTAGCTCATCTTCCGCTTGTTTTGCGAGTTTGAAGAGTTCTAGTACGTCTTTCCTTTGTCCCTTGAGTTCTGGAGTCCACTTTGGGGCTTGTAACTCTTTTTCTCTTAGGACTGTCTACATGTTTTTTAATAAGCCGCCACCAGATTCTTATTAAGTGTCTCCAGGGACTTCTCTAATTTATCTAGTGAGGCTATCTTAAGTAGTCGTGGTAAGTTTCTAAAAACCTCTTATCCGAACTGCTCCCAGTCCATGTTTCGCGGGTTTCTATACACTTTCTTCTTCACTATGCCTTCAAAGTTAAGCTTAGTATGCAGCAACTATAATTATTTCTGATAGAAATTTACACATTATTTCTAATGTGTATCCTAAGACCCTGTGTGCCCCTTAAAAATACCGGAAAAATCCCAAAAACGCAAAAAAATGGCAAAACAAAAACGTAAAAGAGTAATACGGGCACACTTGTGCCTAGAAATAATGTGCTGCTCATTTTTTCTAGCAGAAATTCAGCTGTTCAATGCCATCCACACGATCCACTTCAATGTAATCGATGTGGCAACTCTCAACATTTTTTGAGTATACATTTCTAGCTGCTGCATATACTCATTAGAAATGTCTCTAGAAATTATGTCCAGAAATTATTTCTAGCGTTTTTTTTTTTATATGGAGTTTGACACAACTAGAAATATTTCTAGTTCCTGCGTACTAAGCTTTAACACGGAATTGAATGTACCTGTGATCTCAGAAGGAGTGAATACTAAGGACCCTCCAATCTTTGACCACGGTATTCGTTACAGACGCGAAGGTAATATCTAAGACGTTTGACGAGGTAGATCCAACATATGTTGGTCCGCACTTCCCCATACCGTGTTATGCGCGTTAGCGTCAGTTCCGATGATGAGGGCTACCTCTTTTGGAACAGCCTCCGTCACCCATCGAGTGAGCTCTTGAGGTGGTGCGTAGATGTCATGCGCCATGTAGCAGGATGCCATCAAGATTGGTTCATCTCTATCGCCTTTTAGCAGTTCCACCGTAATGTCGTCAGTACTGTAATTAGACAATAAGTAAGCATAGATACCTTACCTTATTAGGACCACGGTCCTTGCTCTGCTCACTGTTGTCGGGCAGAATATGTTGTGGTTTGGACTTTCCAAAAACCTTGTTTCCCGACGCTATTTAAGGCTCCTGGACTAAGGCGACGTCAGCGAGCACTGTCTCCAGGGTTATCAGGAGTTCCACCGATGCCAACTTACTTTAATGTTGGTTAACTGTGACAATCAGCTCCATGGTTGGCTGTGGCATCCTCTACGGTTGGGGCTTCCACTATGGCTATGTCCGCATCCTCGTTGTCCTCCAATTCGAGACTTTTGGTACCTTGGGTAACGTCCGCCAGGTTTCTCTTCACCTCACCTGACTCCAACGTGTTGGCTTTATAACGTGGATCACCTTCCAATCAACCGTTGGCACGCCGGGGTTTCGCCACTCGAGTAGCTGCAGCACCTGGTGCGCTGGTACGACCCGCAGGAAGAGTACTTTTGCCTTCGGCACGGACGGATTTCAAGTTCTGTCCACTAGCTCCAGCTCCGCACCCTCCCATGGAGCGTTCAGGGCAGCCACGACGCTGGTGACCCACCTCAGAGTTAGGTCTTTCTTTCAGCTCAGGATTTTGACGCCGGAGAGCAAGCCCGCTCCATCAAAAGAAATGGGAAGCGAGTCCAGTTCGCCTATACGCCTCAGAAGCGCATCGAACAGTAGCGCCTCCATCTTCAATGTCAGCGCATCGAACGAGCCCTCATCTTCTTCAACTGTTCGGAATTCATCTTGCCGTTTGGGTCGCTTAGGTCGATGAGCGCGACGAAAAGATGCCACCTCGCCACATAACTGGCCATCGGCTTTGCCCGCGACATTGGCTTTTTGCAGGGCCGCTTGCTAAATGGTACCTCTGCTTTTGCGGTTTCGGCTGATCGCTGGCGTTTGACGGCCAAACTCTCCTCCTCCTTGTTGGCAAAACTGATGCCCTCCGGCACCATGTTTCTTTTTTTCTCGACGTGAGACCTTGCCTTTTCGATCCTTTTATCAGTCCACGTCTGTTGGCGAATATCATCCTCTGTAAGATCTCGTTTACAGTCAGCGAGCCGAGCCCGGATCTTAAGAGCTGCCTTGTATTGGGCCTTGGCTCTTTTGACCTTTTGGTACTCTTCGGGTTTGAGGTAGATGGCAGATCCTCGGCCTCTGAGGTAAGAGACCCTCCATGTGATTCGCAATCCCAGTCTTTATGGACTGCGGTATCACGCCACATTTTGGGTTTTAGTTTTTGTGTTTTGGCAGTATCTTTGCAACCCTTCTGGCCTGCTCCAACCAGAACAGAGGGTGGGTTGCTGGCGACAGGCAGAGAGGATGTCTCCCCCCGTTCCCGCCGGTGATAACACCCTTTTCCACCGACGTTTGGGTTGACATCCCAACCTGTGCTTGACCGTCCGTCATCTCCATATGATTTTTTTCTTCTGGGGAGCCTAGCGATAGCATTTAAGCCTGACTGCCATGGCTTGCTCTACGTCCTCGCAGTGCCGAAGCCTTTGAGTGGCGTAGAGCTCACCTTAGCTAGACATTGTAATTCCTCTCTACGGGCTAGTTGATCCGCAGTACCTTCGTTTGTTTTGGGGCAGGATGACATCTGTTGCTTTTGTTTGCCCTTCGCCCTGGCAGTGGCGAAGCCTTTGAGTAATTTGGAGCTCCCATCTCTTAGTGCGAAAACTTTGAGTGGTGTGCAGTTTGCTTTGGCCAGAAGCCGCCCTGTCCCTCTGCATGGCGAATTGCACCAGGTACCCCTCGTTTGTTTCGAGGCAGTACGATGCCCATTGCCTATCCGGCACCCTCGTGGAGGGTTCAGTAGAGGAATTCTGCCAACCAAAACAAATAAATAAATAAAATAATACAAAGAGGTGAAATATGTTGTTATAGCTTTATTTTTAATAATGTCTGAATATCTTTAATCTTTGTTTTTGATTTTGAATTGAAATTTTTTTTTTATTTATTTTTTATATATAATAGTTCTTTATTATTAAATAATTTCTTATTTAAAAATAAAAATTTTTAACACCAACATTAATAAACACATTTCCAGCAGCCAACACTAAATAAACTCGAAACCGAAGGTAAAGAGTGTATTGGGTTTGTACAATACCTTTATGGTGTTTATCCGTCTGTTCGAAAGCCACTTTTTTCCACAGCCTACAAGCTAGAGACTTGAAACTTCCCAAATATCTTTATTTACAAATAAAGTTTCAAAATTGGCGTTCTACGATAATTGGGGGACTAGCAAATCGATAAAGTCGATAACTCAAAACCGATAAATCCACATATTTTGCACATCTTTACAGCTAGAGCCACTAAATTTGGTGCCAAGCTAGGTGATGATGCCGCCCCCCCCCCCCCCCCCCCAAAAAAAAACTGCATCAAAAGTATGGATGCCACGCACATCCATAACACCCTAGCCAGCTCCCCTTTCCCACCATTTTTATATTTTAAGTCACCAAATTTGGAAAAAAATATAGCAATTGACATCACACAAAGATATGCACAAAATTCTTTGTATAAATCGAGAATTCCACCTATTTCTCACATCCTTACAGCTAGAACTACCAAATTTAGTGAGAAGATAACTTCAAATAGCCCCAAAAAAACCTGAACCATCATTTTGAAATCAGAAACTCTTATATCTTCCACAGCTTTAGAGCTAGAGTCATCAATTTTGGTATGAAGGTACCTGCTAACGATACCCAAAATCTGTACCAAAAATTTGGATGCCACGCACACCAATAATGCCTCCAGCCACCCCCACCGATTTCGCCCCCAGCCCCTGCAGTTTGAAATCAGAAACGCTCACAACTTTCACAGTTTTTGGGCTAGAGCCACTAAAATGTAGTTCAAGGTAGGTGATGATCACCCCCAAAATACTGCATTAAAACTTCGGATTCCACGCCCACCCATAACGCCCTAGCCACCCTAACGCTTCGTTAAAAACAGGAATGTGCGTAGCTTCCAAAGTTTTTGAGCAAGATCTACTTAATTTGGTAGGAAGATACCTGCAACCAACCCCCAAATTTCAGATGCCACGCCCACCCGGTAGCGTCCGACTGCAACGTTTCCACTTTTTTTTTTATACCCTTAACCCATAAAATGGCTAAATAAGGGTATTATGGTTTTGTGCAAAAGTATGTAACAGGCAAAAGGAAGCATCTCCGACCCCATAAAGTATATATATTCTTGATCAGCATCAACAGCCAAGACGATATAGCCATGTCCGTCTGCCCGTCCGTCTGTCTGTCTGTATGAACGCGTGGATCTCAGAGACTACAAGAGCTAAAGACTTCAAATTTTGGATATAAGTTCTCCTATACCATATTCAGAACAAGTTTGCTTAAAATTATCGATAACTATTCTGGTTTCCGATATACACATGGTAACGATAACAATAAAATATCGAATTTGGAAAATGTAAAAACGAGGGTTGAAGTAATGGGTAATGATAGAACTTTTCTGAAAATTTCGTCCAAACCTGTTAAGAAACACCGGAGATATCGAATTTAATCGATTGAAGCTAAGTCCTTATACCAAAATCAATTATAAATTTAATTCATTTATTGCAACTGGGTTTAGGCCATCTTCTAGTCGGGCTCTCCCGACTAGAGCCTTCTTACTTGTTTTTTTTTATGAATTTCCCAAAACGTTAGCGTTACTTTTTAAAATTTTGTAACCTTTGTTTTAATTTACTTTCAGATTTAAAGTTTGTAATTATGTTTAAACTTTTACTTTATTTAATATTTGAGTTGATAGGCAATAAGCTAAGCTCTGTATATAATTATTATAATCATATTTATATTTCATAATGTATGTTGTTTGTGCCAAACATCTGCGTTCCCGCCAACTTAACTTTTGATGAATTTTCCAAAGCGTTAGCGTTACTTTTAAAATTTTGTAACCTTTGTTTAAATTTACTTTCAGATTTAAAGTTTGTAATTATGTTTAAACTTTTACTTGATTTAATATTTGAGTTGATAGGCAATAAGCTAAGCTCTGTATATAACGATTATAATCATAATTATATTTTATATGAATGTTTTTTGTGCCAAACAGCTGCGTTCCCGCTAACTGCGCACTGCTGCCGCGACCAGAAAACTCACCTCAAGCCGAGCCTTCTAGCCGACGGCAACCTTCCTTCGCTTAGGCTTAAGCGGCGGGTGTTAGTTTTAATTTACAAGTGTTACACAGAGGTTACGATTAGTCAAGTTCTAATTAAATAAATTCCGATTTAATATAATAACCTCAACGTGTTTTCAATCCGACGATCAACTAAAACAGAAGTCCTAAAACTCTACTGGGAAGCCCCCCTACATTTTCATGGTCATTCGAGCCGGATTGTAATCATCAGTGGCATCACTTCAGTTTACGGCAGCAGTTTGAAGAAACCAAAAGTTAAGTACAACATACACAAGTACATAACCATACAATCCGCCATATTTGTTCTGTCCGCCAAAGTTTTTTTTTTTCCAAGTGAAAAGGAATAGCATACCTTTTGTGTTCCGCTGTCTTCGTTAGACCACATAAAACAATATTCCGAGCGGCTGAACAAAATAGGCAAACCTCTATCTGTGCGATTTAAAGAATTTCCTATATGTATGCACATACGTACATACACTCACTCGCATATCTCTGCGTACACCCCTAAAAAATTTCAAAATCCAACTTTAAGCTTATTACGCAGGAACTAGAAATATTTCTAGTTGTGTCAAACTCCATATAAAAAAACGCTAGAAATAATTTCTGGACATAATTTCTAGAGACATTTCTAATGAGTATATGCAGCAGCTAGAAATGTATACTCAAAAAATGTTGAGAGTTGCCACATCGATTACATTGAAGTGGATCGTGTGGATGGCATTGAACAGCTGAATTTCTGCTAGAAAAAATGAGCAGCACATTATTTCTAGGCACAAGTGTGCCCGTATTACTCTTTTACCGTTTTGTTTTGCCATTTTTTTTTTTGCGTTTTTGGGATTTTTCCGGTATTTTTAAGGGACACACAGAGTCTTAGGATACACATTAGAAATAATGTGTAAATTTCTATCAGAAATAATTCTAGTTCCTACGTACTAAGCTTTAAACAAAAATTGCTCAGTCATTTATGCATATATTTAAACAATTCTTTTTTTAAAACGTAACTTTAGTTTATTGTCTTCAACGACGTATATTTGCTGAAAATATTCAATAATGTTATATATGTTGTTATATGTTATATTTAATTTTTAATTTTAAACTTAACACTACGAAAAAATGTACACGCAAAAGTCTGCGTACAGCTGTTTACAGCTGTGTGGAATGCAAGAAATTTGTGTTGAGGAGCGAAAAATTATTCTAAAATGTTTCTTGGAAGGGAAATCTTATTGTTCAAGCCGGAAAGCAGGCAGCGGCATCTGTAGCTCCCCACCTGAAGCTTGCATAAAAGCTCGCACTCTCTCCGTTAATTACATGCTTTTAATGTTAACATAATGTTAGTAGCTTGCTGAGTATGCTCAGTAGGCTTGTAAGTTAGTTCTGATTTACAACCAAATAAAATAAGTTCTACACCCACGCGCAAATAACCCGAAAAGTCTAAGTGTTATTTTATTTAACTCATTTGCGTTTGCAATTATTTTTCTCGTCGTGAGTGCGCTGTAGTGTGTATATGCATGACTCAATAAAGCTTTGTATGTAACACTTTGTTGCATACAATAATATATATAACTAGTAAGTGGCCAGCTTACTTCGCTGCGCGGATAGTTTATATAAATTTTAGCAATAGAAGATAGATACAAAATAAATAAATTAGAAAATATTTCACAAAATATTAAAACAAAGTATTTTATATTCTCTTTTCGACGCCTCCATTGAGGTAGAGAATCAGGCGCGTCATTTTTTTTATTGTGGTTTCCCCAGTAGGCCTTATAATTTTATAGAATTTAATTTGCAATTATTAACAACTTTTAAGAGCTCTTTATAAACGACATTGGTTGCTTTTCCGTCAGGTGCTAATACAAATAAACTTTTTGGTGAACTGACTCTTGAGCAGGCTACATAAAATTGGCCATGAGAAAAACAATCGTGTCTTAAGTCTAGTCCGGCTAATTTCAGAGTTTGTCCCAGTGATTTATTAATTGTTAAGGCAAAGCAAACTTTTAAAGGAAATTGCAATCTTTTAAATTGAATTGGCAATTCAGAATTAGATGGTATTAATGGAATTCTCGGTATAAAAACCGTTTCCCCTATACCATTGCCAGTAAAGATAATTGGTTCGACAAAGTTATTTTGCCTCATGGGTTGGAAATAATCCATTTCCAATTTTAAGAAGCATTTCTGCAAATTCACCAGCTATGCTATCACCTATTAAGTGCACTCGCATAGTTTTCGTTCATGCAATTTTCTGTATTTTGGGACACAAAATTGATGACTTTAAGCTCGCATTTATTTCATCTGCACTTGTTCCTCTGGGGATCACTGGAAGAGTTTGTCGAAAATCACCAGCTAAGAGAACAGTTATGCCACCCATTAAGTATTCACTATCTCGAATGTCTTTCAAAGATCGATCTACAGCTTCAAAAGCACCTTTATGGCCCATAGTACACTCACCCCAAACAATAAGCTTGCAATCTTTGAGCAGAGCAGCAATATTAGATTGCTTTGAAATTGAGCATTGTGGTGTTTCTAAATGAATCAAATTAAATGGAATCTTAAGTGTAGAATGCGCTGAGCGACCACCATTAAGTAAAGTGGCTGCGATACCGGAAGAAGCAACGGCCAATGCAATTTTTTTACTTTGCCGTACCTTTGCCAATAATAAATTTAAAATATACGTTTTACCTGTTCCACCAAGTCCATCTAAAAAATAGATTTCTCCCTTTTCTGCTTCAACGCCATGTAGTATCTTTTCGTATACTTGTTTTTGCTCAGCAGTAAGGAGTAGCTCATTATTAACAACAAAATTATCGCAATTTTCATAATTTGTTTCTCTATGATATTCAATATTTGGAACAAACTCCTCGGATCTAATTGTAGTGGAAGTCCATAATAAGTCAAGTTTTGACCACCAGTATACAGTACAATATCTTCAATGTAAATAAGACATTTATTTAATGCATTATTCACAATACTTTCATCAATATTTCTGTCTTGTGAAAAATGAAAGGCTCTTAAAATATCGTCTGAGAAACTCTCTTTGTAAGTATTCCAAAGTTTAAGAGCATCTGAAATTAGACAAAATACTAACATTATTGCAAAAAGTTCTCGCAGTTTTGTAGGATTTTGACATATGACAGCTTCGGCTATAGTTGAATCCCAGTGCTTATCATCTTCTAGTAATCCTAGAGCTTTACACGCCACTTGAAATGATGCGTATTTTAATTTAATTTTTTTTTTAAAATGAAGTTGCGCCCCTTACAAAATGTAATAAAAGTCTTAAATAAAAACATTCTGTATTATTGAGATGAATAGTGTAAGCTCTTCCCAAAGCTGAATCTCTTTTAACTCCAAGAAAATTTGGCACATCATGCCCTCGTTTTCTTCTTTGAAATTCTTTATTGTTCCATGTAAAATACGATGGAACTTCACAATATAGAAGTGTTCTTGCAAACTCATCACGTGTGCATAGCTCAAAGAAGGCTAGCAAAGTGGTTTTGGGTGAAGTGCTTAATCTGTCAAGTAATTGTTGCGGATTATTGGGGTTAAAATATATCCGTTGACCATATTCTAAATGAACAGCTAAGTGTGATCACTGCCCGTGTTAACATATTTACAAATGTATTTAATAGACTTTACAGAACTACAAAAGTCAACATTTATGTGAGCTTCAAATGTTCTCAATAGTACACAGTTGTAAGGCACAACCCAACGATTATCTATGCAATTATCATTGCCACCATCTTCTATCGCTCTTCTACGAAATAGAGGGTTACTTTCTTTTCCAGTCACAGTCGAGGAAACCTTTTGGTTCATTTTCAATTTTTCATGTATGGCGATTTATTATTAAATGCACCGCAAGGACCATGAATCATATTTGACTTAACAATGTACATAACAAAAGATCCTCATCTGCGTTTGGTATTTCGGCACAGATAATTTTATCGATTTTATCTGGTCTTATTTTATTTTCTAACCAAAGTAGAATGTGTATATGTGGTAAGCCCCGCTTTTGCCATTCCACAGAGTACATGAAACATTGCACGCTTCCAAACAAAGAACCTTTTGTCAATAGTGACATTAAAGCTTTAACATTTAAATGAAAGGCTCGAGCTATAATATCGTGACGATCATGCGGTTTTTGCATACCATTGTGGATTGCATGTGAATGTTATGAAAAGATCTGGTCGCCCATAATGGCGGACATATGTCATAGCATCTTGAGTCTTTTCATGCATATATCGTGCAGAGCTTGTAAAAGAAGATGGTAAAATTACCATTTGACCAAGTTGAGCTGCGACAACATCTTGTTGGCCTATTGCATCTTGTAGATGTATATGTATATAGCTATCTGCTCTGAGTTTCGCTTGATTGTAGCGAATATAATTTAACCTTTCTGTTTCAATATTAGTATACATATCAACCAAAAACTGACTAAAAAGGGAACGACAGTAAATTAAATGATTTATCTCAGATTGACGAATCATTATTTTATAGCTGTAAAAGCTTAACGTATCTATCATTTTTTTTTTTTGGTTCCTCCTTTTTTAATAATGGATTCCATTGTGGTATATCCATCTTCGCCATAAGGAAATAGCAAAGGGTACTGTAAGGTACTGTACTTGCAACAGATACCCAAAGGCTCATTTTTCCATTTTAAAGCATTACAATGTTTGCATATAAAATTCATACTACCAAGTTGAGTAATTTTATCTGACTTGTAAGCTATTTCAAAATCATAGTTTAAGCCAGACATGGCTTTAACCCTCCATGCAAGCAAACGCCTTTCTTGACGTGCATTAGGATTATTAGCCTGATGTCTTCTCACTGCTACTCTATGAGCTTCAGGATTATTAGCCTTATCTCTTCTCACTGCAACTAAATGAGCTTCAGAATTATTAACCTGAAATCTTTTTGATGCTTCTATGCGCTTACCCCTATTGATATCACTATTTTTTTAAAATGAACGTTTTTTTTTACTTTTCTTTTCTGTTTTGCCGGTGAATCGACTAAGTCTTTTATCGGGAGTAGCTAGGGTTATTAAACTTTATGATTGACATGCAAAGCGCGCACATAAAATAGAGAGTGAACGTAAATGAGCAACAACAAAGGAGCATGATCGGAGCGAGATTTCAAATTATCTGATCATCATACAACACATCATCATGCAACACACGCGCTTATGTGAACGCCCTTTGCTTATTCGAAATTGTATATCAATAATATATCAATAATGTTAGTGAGAGGTCTGCTTCAAAAAATAAAAACGCGCCTCCCAGCTCCCTATTTCATGCTAATGCGTTCATACCTAACGGAACGCAGGTTTGAAGTCAAGGTGAGGGCTGCGATCTCTACCACGCGGGAAATGAAGGCGGGCGTTCCGCAAGGCAGCGTACTGGGCCCTTTTCTATACAACCTGTACACGGCGGACATACCCACTCCTGATGATCTTGAAGACCTCGCCTCACCAGGTAATTTTCTCATTGCCACATTTGCTGACGACGTGGCAGTATTCCACTCTGCCTCTTGCGAGTACGAGGCTGCTGACGGAGCCCAGGAGTATATCCACATCCTTGAGAGCTGGGCTCGCAGGTGGAACATCAAGCTCAACGCCTCGAAGAGCCAAGCTGTCAACTTTACACTGAGACGTGGAGAAGCACCGGCAGTCTGGCTTGATGGGAGTCCCTTGCAGCCTGAAAATCATGCTCGATACCTGGGGATCACATTGGACAAAAGGCTCTGTTTTCGCTCTCACTTTGATGGGCTCCTTAAGCAATGTCGGTGCAAGCTGTCAAAAGTTAATTGGATGATAAACGCCAATAGCGCCTTGCCGCTGCGCTGCAAACGGGCAGTGTACAACACTTTGGTTGCTCCGACTTGGAGATATGGTATACAGATTTGGGGCATTGCGTGTCGGACAAGTCGACGACGTATCCAGACACTCCAGAATTTGGCTTTGCGTCGAATAACTGGTGCTGCCTGGTACGTACGAAATTCAACCTTGCACAATGACCTCAGATTGACTACCATAGACAGCCAAGTTGGAGCTTATTCCATCAGATACAACGCACGTTTGCAGCGGCACCGAAGCCGGCTGGCTAGAGAGCTTGCGGGGAGAAGAGTCGTTAGAAGACTTAAGCGCAGGTCATTTGGAAACCTAATACAATAGCCTGGTGACGATCCAAAGGAAGTCAACCTAATCCACAAGACCTACAACTACGCCTGAAGTCAACCAGGCTTGCCGAATTTACTAATGAAGATCACTGTGTTGTAATAAAAACTAACTGTGTTTTTGGTCCAATACATTAAATTTACCCCCCCCAAAAAAAAAAAAAAAAAAAAAAATGTTAGTGTGTTACGTTTTGTCCAAGTTATATAAGCAGCAAGTAGGCGAATCCACCCTCATAACATATTCTGGTGTGGGAAATTTTTCTAGACGCACCAAGTTTTGTTATGTTGTTGTTGTTTTTTAAAATCAATGACACCAACAAATAGTAGCAGTGCGGGCCCAACAACAACACTGACAACAACAACAAACGCTACTTGGGTAGTAAATCAATTGTCAAAGGCACACAAATTTGAAGAAAAAAAAGAATATGCACTGTGCGAAGTGATACATGTACATAAAATTATGAAAATTATTTTCAAGCGCATTGTTACTTAATTGTGTATGCACATATTCATTAAGAAGTAGAAATCCGTTTCGTTTTTGCAAGTGTCGAACCTTTTTTTATGACTTTGCTTGTGCGACGCGAAGGCGTCACTGCGCATTTGTTTGTTTTTGTATTCTCGCTCGCGATCAAACCCTCAGCTTGTGCGACAATCAGGCGACAGTAGTGGAATGGGTACTTGTTGTAATTGTAATTTGTTTTTCAAAATGGGTAAAAAGTGCTCCAAATCGTATGGGAGGTACTTGAAGGAGTTGTCCAAATAAAAATTCCCTTCTTAGTGCTCACCTCCTACCTGCATGGAAAATTGTGTGAAAATTTCAGCCTTCTAGCTCTTTTCGTTTAGGCTGTGGCTCTTCCATTCTAGTAAGGACAAACTCTTTTATATATAAATTAAGTCTTCCGTCGTTCCCTCAGGTGTCCTGCGACGATCCGTAGCTAGTAGAACGAGGTTGACTTCTTCTTCCTTTTATGGATGGTGATGAGTCCAGCTGGTGAGTGCTGGAACAATGAGGTTTATGATGTAGGAACTTTCCCAGTAGCCCGTCTTGGACGTGGTCTACTATTGATAATAACACAAGTTATATTTGTTATCGGCAATGCCGGAGTTTAATCAAAGGTTCGTCTTATATTGTTGCGAAGCAGATAGAGACTAAAGACTATAACAATATTCAAGCTTCAGCGAAGCCAATGCATCGCGCCATTCTTTAGAGTCGGCGAGCCGACTCAGCATTCTTGCGCAAGCAACGCGGGTGTCCGCTTTCAGTTGCTGTGCGCTGAACTCTCATCGGCGAGTCAACATTGTTTACACAATAGTACTTTGTTGCTGAGGGCAACTGGAATGCTTAAGGCTGTGTGTGCTATGTACTTTGTTGCTGAGGGCAACCAAATTACTTATGATTGTGTATTTATAGTGTATCTTATATGTTAGTTGTTAACTACCCCCCCCCTCAGGATGATGGCCGTCCTCGGTCATGTTGAAGTTGTCCAGAGCCTGCTGTATTTCCAGTGTTGCTCGCTTTCTCCTTAGTGCCATAAAAATTATGAATGAGCCAATTAGTCCGATGTTCAGGATTGCACCAATAACGAACTAGAATTTGGGCGAGCCAGCCGCATTTACCTCCTCCTACATCTCGAATTGATAGTAAGTTGTCGATGTTCATTCGGTGCAGTAGCGGTATGCTTAGCACCGGGTCATGCCCGATGATGTTCAAGAGCGGTGACCTCACGACACCAGGCTGCTTGCTTGGTGAATTAAGCAAGTTCACAAACTCTGTGCCATTGATAGCTGCAGATCGTTCAAATGTTATCAGGAAGGTTCCTGAGACGGTTACCACTGCGCCATCATCAGCTCGGACGCGCGCTGTTGCTTCGTTGATAATTACGGTGCCGTCATCTATAGGCATAATCGTTTTTAGGTGGCTGGGCTGGGTATGGCAGTTGGCAGTGTTTCCCGCGTGGAGGGGACTGGCGCAGGTTTCGCGCCGTGATCGTTCGCAAAAGGTGTTGTGCGTAGTCACGGTGCATTCAGTAACTGCAAAGGTATCCTTTTCGCATTCCGCCAACGTGTCCTCGTCGAGTCGCAGGATGGTTTGTTGGTGTGATACGGGGTAGACGGAGATCTTTTGGCATCTAAACTCAACTTTAGGGTATGCTATTAATATGTGGATAATATTTTCGGTCTGAAGGACCCTGATCTTAGATGCTTCTATTAAGCTAACTATTGGTATATCTTGTTCGATAAGTGATTTCAGGTCGGCATGATTTAGGATTGTAGGGTTTACTATGTTTGCTTTTGCCAACGTTATGGTGAGTATTAAATTTTGAATTTCTGTGTTTAATATTATATTTCTTGCCAACAATGTTTCGAACAGATGAGGAGTGTCAACCAAATCGCCTTTGCGTGAACTGATAATTTTATTAATGGTGTCCGTTAGTCTGTTTATTTGTTTTTGAGTTTCGGAGTTTATTAAGATCTGCTTGGCATTGGATTCCACTAATTGAGCCTCTGTAATGCGGACCCTTAAAAAATCGGAAGCATCGGGGGTGCCAGCAACAACCTTCAAGGCAGTGCCTAGGAAGTCGAGGCTTCGTGCAAACCTGTGATGCACTTGAAGAACGGACAACAAGGTTCTAAGGTGATCTGTATCTACGTCTAGTAGTTTGCGCATATGCGACTGCGGAAAGGAATCGGACAGTTTTTCGGTCTCGTCTATCATGCTAACAAATTCAGAGAATTTGCTTGAGTGCCTCAAGTAGCTTCGTTGATCAAACACCAATACTTCCCCATCTATGATTGGGATGTAGTTGGCATGCGAGAAGTCGGTGATCCGAGCATTTACCGCTGCTAGTGCCACGAGCAAGGTGAGTGCAAACCTGAAATGGGTAAGCAATATAAGACGGTGTTCTAACTCTAAATTGGCTTAGATACCTATTTCAGGTTGTCCTTATGGACCACCCTCCCCTTAATGAGGACAGACGTTCCTAGGTCTGCTTCGACCTTTTGTTCCGAGCATAAGGGAGTTAATTTGTTCCCTAACCTCTTGTTGTTCTTTTGGAACACCTTTTCGCCTACCTCGAACACGCGGTTTTGTCTGGATGCATTGCACCTTTTGATGTTGTCTTGCTGTGCCTTAATCAGCCTGTCTTTGACAAGCTCACGACGCTCAACAGTTGTCGCATGAAAAACTTCGATTGGTTTCTCGCGGGTAACCGAGTGTAAACTTTTGTTGTACTCTATCGTAGCCCTTAAGATCAATTCTGTAGTGTCGCTGATTTTTCTGTCTAATTTGAGGCATCTCGCAATTTCGGTCAGGGTGCTGTGAAAGCGTTCCACTTGGCCGTTTGAGGTGCTGTGAAGCGGGGCTGCGTTCACAATGCAAATGCCGTAGGCGTTCCGGAGCATTGAAGTGATGGTCTCGGAATTGAAAGCCGCCTCGTTATCGCAATAAATTGTCTTGGTTGCGGGGAAAAGGTTTACAATCTGTAACAGAGGGTTTGTGACATCGATTATTGTTCTGGACAATATCGGTTGGACGACTGCGAATTTGGAGAATTTGTCTATGCAGGTCAAGAATTGTTTCTTGTCTATCGAAAAAATATCAATATGCAACATTTCGCCAGTATAACCTGGTATAGGTGTTTTCCCGAGTTCTTGTTTCCTCGGGTGCCTATCGTACTTGGCCTTAGTGCAAACCTTGCAGTTTGCAACCACTTCTTTGCCTAAATTGCTCATATTGGGAAAATAGTAGTCACGAAGTACTTGTTTAATATTTTCCTGAGCTGCTCTGTGCGCTCGGTTGTGTTCTGCAGTGATAATTTCTAACTGCTCGTTTTTGTCCGTTATATCTTGCACGAGATTTTTGCAATGCCAAAATTGGGTAGCAGGGAAGTGCACTATCAGGTCATGTTGGCAGCTTGCTAACGTGGGAAGATCGCAATGTATTGCATTAACGACTCCCGTATTCACAACTTCTTTGAGTATTTTGAGAATTGTGCTCTTGTCAGTGAAATTGATCAAGTGGCGCGTTTTGCTGCGAAATAGCAACAAGTTTCGCTTTAGCGGAAAACGTGATTCCTCTAGGACAATCTGGTTCCTAAAGCAATTTAATGGTTTGTCTGTTGTCTCGCTGTTCGCTGTGAACGGTTGCAGCGTCCGAACGGGGCTCGTCTTGCAGAGCATTAATGTTTTGCCTCGAAAGGGCATCTGCCACCAGATTTTCTTTGCCTGGTTTGTAAAACATTTTGGCATTATGCTGATCAATGTAAGCTTTCCATCTTTTAATCTTGGAATTCGTGTTCTTGTCCGCTACAGCGAACGTGAGCGGCTGGTGGTCCGTGAAAATGTTAATTTCCCTAGAACCGTACAGAAAGTTCTGCAATCTGCCTAACGCCCACACAATGGCCAGCAATTCCCTTTCGTTGGTGGCATAGTTTTGTTCGGCCTGTTTTAAGGCGCGAGAAATCATTGTAATTGGCCTATTGCCTTGGGAAAGAACCGCGCCAATTCCACTGGCTGAAGCATCAGTGGTTAAATCGAACGATTTCTGGAAGTCTGGATACATTAACATGACATCTTCTGATGCCAAAATGTTCCGCAGGCGATGAAATGCATCGCGTTGAGCTTCCTTAAGTTCAACAGGGATTTTCTTTGATACGTGTTTACTAACTGAACAATTTTCCTCTTTAAGTATGTCCGATATTGGACGAGCTATAGCTGCAAAGTCTTTAATAAAGACTCTATAGTAGTTGGCTAACCCCAAGAAGGATCTAACACTGTAGACATTCTTTGGTTCAGGGAATTCCTGAATAGCCTTAACCTTTTTGGGATCGGATGTTGCTCCATCTTTGGTTACAATGAAACCCAGGAATTCGATACTTTCCTTGAAGAATCGAGTTTTTTCAGGGCCTAAGTACACGCATGTTGGCGTCGATTAGACATTTTAACACAATGTTAATGTGTTGAAGGTGCTCCGTTTCATTTTTAGAAAAAAATTATGACGTCGTCTACATAGACGAAGCAAATCTTTCCTATATGTTCCCTCAGGACATCGTCTATTGCCCTTTGGAAAATGCTGCTTGCGTTGCGCAGGCCAAACGGTAGACGACAGAACTCGTACTTGCCGCTGCTTACTGAAAACGAAGTCTTTTCGCGGTCATGCTCCGCAAGGTAGATTTGGTGGTACCCAGACTTTAAGTCAAGAGTAGTGAAATATTTTGCCTTTCCTAGATTAGCTAAGATCATAGGGATGTTCGGCATGGGGTAACGGTCCGGTATGGTCTTTTCGTTCAGTTTCCTGAAGTCGATTACTAACCTTTTTTTTGGGTTACCGTATGAGTCAGTGCCTTTCTTATCAACCACCCATGTTGGGCTGTTGTAAGGTGATCTGGAGGGCCTGATTATGCCATCGTCCAGCAATTGTTTGACTTCCTTGTTTATGAAGTCAGAAACACCCATGAGACTCGGGTATCTTGAATATACAGGCTCATTGTCTACTGTTCGGATTGTAGCGATTACAGCAGTGTTGAAGGGGAGAGCTTCATTTGCATTTGAGAAGGCTCTTTTGTTTCTGAGTATCATGTCCCTGAACCCTTTCTTTACGGAAGGTGGGACTACGATGTCGTTGACATCGGTGAAGTTCACATCAGCACATTGATAGTACTGGAGTTTTTCGGATGCACCCTGGTATTCCAGGGTGTTCTTCGCCAAGTTCAATTTGACTCCGGCTTGTGTTAGCAAGTCGAAGCCTATGATAGCGTCGAAAGAATTTAAGGTAACGAGGAGAAAGAATGGGGAAGTGTGTCGGAAAATATTCATCAAACATTTGTGTTTGATTTCGGTAGACCCGTGTATCGAGTTTACCGAGAATGACTTGGCGACCGGCGTTATGGTCTTTAGCTCTGTTAAGGGCTTCACATAATTTTTTGCCGCGCCAGTGTCAATCAACATCTTCAGAGTTCTCCCAGCCAACCGTCGCTCAATGTACGGAAGCCGGGAGTGTTCCCTAAAAAATTCACTGAGTCGTCACCAGGTGCGTACTCGTTCTCGCTCTGTAGTTCTTCGACTGCCTCTTTGGCAGATTTCTCGTATTCTGCTACAGCTTCTTTGGAATCTGTTTGGATGACATTGTTAACGCGTTGTCGCCTCTGACCTGTTAAACGGTCTGACGAGTTTTTGCGTTTTGGTGCGTTGAACTCATTAGCCTGACGCTTGCTGTAGTCGGTTTTTTGTCTAAATCTGGAGGAGGAATCAACTTCCATGGGCTGTGGAGCCTCGGTTTGATTGTCTTTTGGGGTATGAGGCTGGGGATCGCCCTTTTGGCGTTTCACAAAATGGGGATTTCTCTCCTGATTCTGATCGTCTCTGTTATATTTTGTCTGTTTGTTTTGGGCACGGTTTCTGTTACCTTCAGCAAGTTGCGCCCGCTCTTGCAAGGCTTTAGCGTAAGAGTTAGCAAACATGCTTCTCTCAATGCTAGATTCTGCCTCTCTGGCCAGGGCCAGTGCAGACGGTAGATCCTTTGGCTGTGCAGGAAACACAACCGCTCTCAACGGCTTTTTAAGACCGGAGATAAAGGCGTGCAAGGCGTCGTCTCTAACCTCTCGGTTGAGCAAATCGGCGCCTTCTTGGTCGTGAGACATTACAATTTTGTTGGTAACGAGCGTGAGTTTCTTCTCGACGTCATCGTAGTACTGCATCAGTGACATTTCGCCCTGAGTAACCAACTCCAAACCCTGTCTCAACAAACGCAAGGATGTTTTATCCGAGTATGTGGTATCTAGCCTAGCTAGCATTGCATTGAAATTTAAAACCGTATTGTGAGACACTAGTAGGGCTCCAGCTGAGCCTTTGATTTTATTCCTAATAATTGCTACCGCTTGGTAGTGTGTAGTGCTCTTTGGAGAATCCTTGAACAGCTCGTATGCGTAGATGGCTGCTTGCCTCCACGCTACATATTCATCCTGTACGCCGGTGAAATCCGGCACGGACTTAATAATGTCTAAGGGTATATCGCATTTAGCGTTAGCATCGACGGTTATTTTTTCGTAAGTGATGATTTGCGGTGCTTCTACCTGCAAACTCTTTATTTGTGAAGTTAAAGCAGTAATTTGTGCTTGAAACTGATTTAGTTGTTGCGCTAGAGCTTTCTTGATGGCACCGTCAACGAGAGTCTGAACTTGAGCTGGATCCATTTTTTCAGTTACCGTGGTATCTGCAGGATCAGGATCTACTGAGCAATTGAGTTCCCCTTCCCAGCTATCGTCACTATTATATTCAACTTTTACCTCCCTATAGGCCCAACTCATTGGCTTATGGTTGGCACTTTTCAAAACTTAGACCGATCGTGAAAGATCGGCAGGTAGAACTGTTGGCAATAATAGAATATAGTGTATCTTGGGGTATGCAATATTTTTACAAAAAAAATTTGTTAAAGTATGCAGCAAAAAATATAATGCTGTTGAAAGTATGCAATGCTTTATTGAAATGGAACGTTGGTAAAAGTATGCAGCAAAAAATATAATGTTGCTGAGAGTATGCAATGCTTTATTGAACTGGAACGTTGGTAAAAGTATGCATCAAAAAATTTTTTTATTTTTATGAAGAGTATGCAGCAAATTTTTTTTTGGGGGGTAAATTTAATGTATTGGACCAAAAACACAGTTAGTTTTTATTACAACACAGTGATCTTCATTAGTAAATTCGGCAAGCCTGGTTGACTTCAGGCGTAGTTGTAGGTCTTGTGGATTAGGTTGACTTCCTTTGGATCGTCACCAGGCTATTGTATTAGGTTTCCAAATGACCTGCGCTTAAGTCTTCTAACGACTCTTCTCCCCGCAAGCTCTCTAGCCAGCCGGCTTCGGTGCCGCTGCAAACGTGCGTTGTATCTGATGGAATAAGCTCCAACTTGGCTGTCTATGGTAGTCAATCTGAGGTCATTGTGCAAGGTTGAATTTCGTACGTACCAGGCAGCACCAGTTATTCGACGCAAAGCCAAATTCTGGAGTGTCTGGATACGTCGTCGACTTGTCCGACACGCAATGCCCCAAATCTGTATACCATATCTCCAAGTCGGAGCAACCAAAGTGTTGTACACTGCCCGTTTGCAGCGCAGCGGCAAGGCGCTATTGGCGTTTATCATCCAATTACTTTTGACAGCTTGCACCGACATTGCTTAAGGAGCCCATCAAAGTGAGAGCGAAAACAGAGCCTTTTGTCCAATGTGATCCCCAGGTATCGAGCATGATTTTCAGGCTGCAAGGGACTCCCATCAAGCCAGACTGCCGGTGCTTCTCCACGTCTCAGTGTAAAGTTGACAGCTTGGCTCTTCGAGGCGTTGAGCTTGATGTTCCACCTGCGAGCCCAGCTCTCAAGGATGTGGATATACTCCTGAGCTCCGTCAGCAGCCTCGTACTCGCAAGAGGCAGAGTGGAATACTGCCACGTCGTCAGCAAATGTGGCAATGAGAAAATTACCTGGTGAGGCGAGGTCTTCAAGATCATCAGGAGTGGGTATGTCCGCCGTGTACAGGTTGTATAGAAAAGGGCCCAGTACGCTGCCTTGCGGAACGCCCGCCTTCATTTCCCGCGTGGTAGAGATCGCAGCCCTCACCTTGACTTCAAACCTGCGTTCCGTTAGGTATGAACGCATTAGCATGAAATAGGGAGCTGGGAGGCGCGTTTTTATTTTTTGAAGCAGACCTCTAATCCAGACGCGGTCGAACGCCTGCTGGACATCCACAAAGATACCATAGCAATAGCTCTTGTCATCGAATGCCTTAAGTATGTGGTTAACCACTCTGTGAACCTGTTCAATTGCACCATGCCCTCTCCTGAACCCAAATTGGTGGTCAGGAAGAATGTTCATATTATCCATAAGCCTAACAAGCCGTGCAGCAATAAGCCTCTCCCAAACCTTAGACAGAGATGGCAAGAGGCTGATCGGTCGATATGACTCAGGGTCATCCTCCGGCTTACCCGACTTATGAATCATGTGGATCCTTGCTAACTTCCACTGGGCAGGAAAGTGCTGGGTTCTTAGTATAGCGTTGAAAATCAACGTTATAAAGAGAAGCGCTCGAATTGGCAGGGCCCTCAGGGTGGTGTGGCAAATACCGTCATGGCCAGGAGCCTTAGAACTAGGAAGGATATTAATAGCTTCCTTGACCTCCTCCACTCTGATGGGGTTGATGGGCAAAGACATCTGCAGAGGAGTCTCCAGTGCTTGGGCGGTCTCATTAAGGCTATTCTGATCAGCTAGGTCAAGCGGCGTAAAGCGTTCTTCAAGGTGACTTGCAAACGTCTCAGCTTGCTCGTCGTCAGTTTGGCAGTGCCCGTTTCCAGGACAGCGAAGCGGTACAGTTCTCCAAGGTTGGCGCTTTAGGCTACGTGTGGCACGCCACAGAGAGTAACCAGCATCACATGTGTAATCCATACTCTCTAACCTTCTAGTAAAAGTTTCACTTTTAAGCCTGCGTAGTGCCTCCTTAAGCTCCCTCTCAGATCTTCGCCATACTGCCTTGTCCTGAGGGCTATGCGTTGTCTGGTATCTGTGTCTGTTTTGCCTCTTGATTCTGAGCAAGTTTGCTATATCCGCTGGGAGTCTGTTTCCAGAATTATCCTGGCGTCTTACCATAGGGGGCGGGGTGGTTTCAGCTGCAGCCGACCGGATCTTGGCGATTAGCAAATCAATGGAATTTTCAACATCCAATCCAGTGTTGATGGTAGTGTTAAGCTCGATACTTTCGCCAATCCGTCTCTGAAACTCCTCAATGTTGGTACGTGCGTTGATGAGCCTTGGTGGTCCACTGACCATTCTTGCACTGCTATCCAAAGTAACTATCAGGGCAAGGTGGTCACTAGGGAGGTCCCAATCATCAGATATGGAAAGAATCTGGTCTGGAATCCCCTGGTATATGGCAAAGTCAATGCAGGAAGGAGTACCTCTTGCTCCATAAGGGTACCTTGTTGGTGATCCCGTTGCAAGGATCTTTGCTTGTCTACGAGACAGGCTCCCAGCAAGCTGTATGCCTCGTGCATTGCTGCTTCGTCCACCCCACAGCCAATGATGAGCGTTCCAATCTCCACCCACCAAGTACTTGTTACCAGCCGAGTTAAGAATATTATTAAATCATTAATCAATATCCTCTCATTTGGCCTGCAATAGATAGCTCCAAAAACCACATCTCCAGCATCTGTCGAAACTCTAACCGTTGAATACTGGTAAGCCCGATTAACTAAAGTCAACTGAGGGAAATGTATCAGATTGCTCCGAACGAGTACAGCGCAGCCCCCTGCAGCTGTACGATTATCAACCCAATGTACTGGGTACACCTCGAAGCCAAATATTCTTGGAAATGATAAGCCATTCGTCCTGGTTTCTGACAGGAGGATGACCTTGATGTCATGTTTTCGTACTAGAGCTTCAAGCTCTAGTACTTTACCTGAAATGCCGTTGGCATTCCAGATAAGAACCTTTAGTGGTGAATTCATTTTGACAGCAACGCGGTCATAAGCGTGAGGATTTGCTGTTGCATCCCCAAAACTTGCTGCTGCATATCTGCCATTCTCTCAATAGCTCGAGTCATATCCTTGATGGCAGAAGAGATCTCATCTCCGTTGACTGGCATCTGTTGCTCAACTTGTTGTCGGGTTTGACTCTGTTCTTGCTGCTGCTTCAGGCCGCGTCTAGCCACAGCAGCATATGATTGCCCTCCAACTTGTTCCTTAATGAATGAACTTGGAACGTTTACTGGCTCTGGTTCATGTGTTCTGATTCTCCGGATCTGGTTTGGCAATTTTGGGGTTAGGTTGGCGTTTTTAATGGCCTTAGGAGCTCCCGCTCGCCTTATGTACTCGATGAAAACCGTGCACCCCTTATAATTTGCCGGGTGGCTGCAAGAGCAGTGTACGCATGTAGCTGGCACGTCAGGTGACCTGGTGCATTCAGTAGACCGATGGTTATCGCCGCATTTTACACACCTAGGCTGCTTTGTGCAGTATTTGGCTGTGTGTCCATACTCCTGACATCTGTGGCATTGCACAACTTCATGACTTCTACGAGCAGTCTCAATTTTAACCACCTGTTTGCACATTTTCCTAATAGCAAGAACCCCCTTGTTATTAGGCGCTGGTTCTATATTAAGAAAGTGTAGGTTCATAGGCTCATTAGAGTCCTTCTTTTTTGGGTTATGTAAATGGAGAACTGTGTGACCTTTGCTCTTAAGCTCATCAATAATCTCTCGATTAAGCGTAGAGTGATGCAGTCCCTTAATGACAATGCGATAAGGCTTCTCCTCATGGAGTTGGTATGAGTGGAATTCAATTTTGTGCTCGTTAAGCTTGTTCACTATAGCTCTATAGGTGGGCACATCGCTGGCAAGGAGTCGCATGGTTTTACCCATATTGGATTCAATAACCAATCTATTTTCATCCACAACATTCATCAAAAGTTGCCACACGTCATAGATATTATCAATGTTATTGACTACAATAGGGGGTGGCTTCTTACCAACAGCGGTGGCTATAGGCTGCGCAGATGTTGATGCTCCCAAATCCAAGGGGTCCGCCTGATTTGGTGACTCATCTTCTGAAGATTCATATATCTCAGTAGCGTTCTCGACGTCCATACCGTCGTCATCTTTTTCGGCCAAAAGAGAAAATTTATTGGTCGTGTTTAGTACTACGTCAGCAATGTTATGTTTGCGGCGTGATGCTGGGGGAGAGGTTGTGTAGGGTCCTTTCCGTTTACCGATCTTCTTTGCTTGCGAGACATGCATGCGGGCCGCTGCAGCAGCTGTCTGGTCATCATCATCATCGTGTTCGTGGGAGCTTTTAATGTTCGTAGCTATTGAGCTACTTATCCCTGTCTTAAGCCCAGAGTACTTATTGGTAACTGTCGTCAATTTGCTGACTAACTCAGCCCTCGATGACACATCGGCTGTTGACGTCAGTTGCTTGGCAGATGGGTGTGCAGTAGATGCAGGCACATTGCTCTCTGCGTTGGAAGTCTTGCTGTTGGATCCTATCTTCATTGTGATATCATTTAACAACTGAGCCCTAAGGTCCTTTTGAGATATGCCAGCTACCGACATCATCGCTTTTTTAGACTGACTAGATTCTGAGCGCGTAAGAGTTTTATCATCCATACTTGATAGCTTCAGACACTGCACAGTCGATAAATACGGCTGGGTGCCCGATGTGCCCGTTGGGCTGGATATACTGTTTAAACACTTTTTCCTAATGTTCGTGGTTGTATAGCTTTTGCCGACACTGCACGCAACAGCGTCCAAAGTCTGTGAATTGTGCACAGCAACGAGTAATGTTCAGTTTTGACAAATTTATTTATTTTATTTCTGATGTTGCCTGTATTTGTTTCTAAAATTATTTTTTGAGAAAATATTTGATGTTGCCTGCCAGACGAACTGAACAGAAAGCAGCAAATTTTTATTTTAGTAAAAGTATGCAACGTTTATAAAAGTGAAATGCTGGCACAAGAATGCCGCAATATATGCTAGAGAGCTTGCGGGGAGAAGAGTCGTTAGAAGACTTAAGCGCAGGTCATTTGGAAACCTAATACAATAGCCTGGTGACGATCCAAAGGAAGTCAACCTAATCCACAAGACCTACAACTACGCCTGAAGTCAACCAGGCTTGCCGAATTTACTAATGAAGATCACTGTGTTGTAATAAAAACTAACTGTGTTTTTGGTCCAATACATTAAAAAAAAAAAAAAAAAAAAAAAAAAAAAAAAAATATTTACTTTACTTGTTTTTTCATTTTAACCTTTTGTTAATAATTTTTGGACTGAAATCACTTGCATGGTATGGGTTCTTGTTTATTGGTTGGGCGCCAATTAAGTCTTCCGTCGTTCCCTCAGGTGTCCTGCGACGATCCGTAGCTAGTAGAACGAGGTTGATTTCTTCTTCCTTTTATGGATGGTGATGAGTCCAGCTGGTGAGTGATGGAACAATGAGGTTTATGATGTGGGAACTTTCCCAGTAGCCCGTCTTGGACGTGGTCTACTATTGATAATAACACAAGCTATATTTGTTATCGGCAATGCCGGAGTTTAATCAAAGGTTCGTCTTATATTGTTGCGAAGCAGATAGAGACTAAAGACTATAACAATATTCAAGCTTCAGCGAAGCCAATGCATCCCGCCATTCTTTAGAGTCGGCGAGCCGACTCAGCATTCTTGCGCAAGCAACGCGGGTGTCCGCTTTCAGTTGCTGTGCGCTGAACTCTCATCGGCGAGTCAACATTGTTTACACAATAGTACTTTGTTGCTGAGGGCAACTGGAATGCTTAAGGCTGTGTGTGTTATGTACTTTGTTGCTGAGGGCAACCAAATTACTTATGATTGTGTATTTATAGTGTATCTTATATGTTAGTTGTTAACTAATATAGATTTTGGTGTGCAAAATTTTTGTAGACGCACCAAGTTTTTTTTTGTTGTTGTTGTTTATTAAAATCAATGACACCAACAAAAAGTAGCAGTGTGGGCCCAACAACAACACTTACAACAACAACAATCGCAACTTGGGTCGTAAATCAATTGTCAAAGGCACACAAATTTGAAAAAAAAAAAAACAATGTGCACTGTGCGAAAAGATACATTTACATAAAATATTGAAAATTATTTTCAAGCGCATTGTTTACTTAATTGTGTATGCACTTATTCATTAAGAAGCGAAAATCCGTTTCTTTTTTGCAAGTGTATGATCCTTTTTTTTATGACTTTGCTGGTGCGACGCGAAGGCATCACTGCGAATTTGTTTTGTTTTTGTATTCTCGCTCGCGATCAAACTCTCAGCTTGTGCGACAAACAGGCAGCAGTAGTGGAATGGGTACTTGTTGTAATTGTAATTTGTTTTTTAAAATGGGTAAAAAGTGCTCCAAATCGTATGGGAGGTACTTGAAGGAGTTGTCCAAAATAAAAATCCTTTCTTAGGACAAACAGAATACCTGCATAAAAAATTGTTTGAAAATTTCAGCCTTCTAGCTCTTTTCGTTTAGGCTGTGGCTGATCCATTTTAACGCGGACGAACTCTTTTATATATATAGATAATATAATAGTAAGTTGGCTCCATAAATAATGCTTTGTTGACGTGGATTTGTAGTTGGATAAAGGTGTATTATATATTCAATCCTCCTGATGAATGCGCTTAATTCGTCATGATTTCCATTAAACTGTGGCATTTGCCTTATTTGCGACAAGGCCTGATTAACCTCTGCGTCACTTAATAAGGCTGTCATTTTCAATTTTTGTTTGATTGTTTTTAAAGTTTTCAAATACTTTACTATTTTTTCGTGTATTGGTTTTTTATTATTTAATCACTATTAACTGTGTTAAATTCACAATGTTCTTTTGCGGATCAGTGTGTTTTTCAAGTATTGGTTTTTAATTATTTGAACACTATTAAATGTGTAAAGTCACGTCTGTTCTTTAGCGGATAAGTGTGTTGTTAAGTATTGCACTTTTTTCACTTATCCTACCGGCTGCGCCAATAATAAGTTTGCGTATTATATGTGACAAAAAAAATAAAAACACTGTTTTATTATATATTATCACTAATAAGCACTTTATTAATTTATTGAAGTATTGACAGTTATGTTTTACAAGAATACGAATGCGAGACGTCTTACTCGTTTTAAACTTAAAATCAAACTCGAATCTCAAAGTTCTTGCTTTGAGTTTATATACCATTAGTGGCTATCTTTTGTTTTGGCTTCTTTCTATGCTGAAGCCGAAAAATGTTTATATTGACAATTTCGCGCTTGTGGCGTGATTGGGATGATTTGTTTACAATTATTAATAATTGGGTTGGTGTGAGTACAGATATTGTTTACAATAGTTTGGTGTGGATACAGATATTGTTTACAATAAGTTTGAGACATGCATAAGTAGTTTGGTGTGGATATGGATATCTTACTCCCCCAACCTTAAAAAATTTGCCTGTCCTCAGGCGGTTATTATGTTTGGATAAAGTGATGGTTGCTCGAATTTTGTTTTTATTTGTTCCTTAATTATTTCTTGCTCTTTTGGCTTTTGATATTTTACAATGAATGTTTTGGGTAAGTTTTTATGCTTATATGTTACATACAATAATATGCTTAAAATAGTTATTGCTAAACATGTTAATGTTATTATATGAAATATATTATTATATTTCGTATGTTCATTGATTAATTCTTTTGTTTGAATATATGATAAAGTTTCAATTTTTGTTACGTTATTGCTTACATAAATATTTTGTGTAAAATCTGATCTTGAATTTTTTATAGAAATTTCGTTAATTTGTGTTTCGCAATTATAAATTTTTATAATATTATTTCCTTTAATTTTGATTTTATTATTCATACAATTTTGATTAATAATAGATTCGGGCAAATTCCATGTTAAAATTATATTTGGTTCGATATAATTTGTTTGAAAATTTTTATTTGTTTTAGTGTATTTACACTCTGTTGATACTTGTTTGACAATACCTATTATACAATTATTAATTATTTGATTTTGGGCTGTTGTGCCATATACTTTATTATTATTTATAAAATATCTTTCCTGAATTGTTTCTGTTAAAATATTATTATTTTCATCTGGGTATGGTATTATATCAAAAACAGGTGTTTTAATAATTTCTTGCGGTATATGTAATAGAATGTAAATTTTTTTTGTATCATATTTTAACCAAGTGAATGTTTTAATGTTAAGTATTTTATCTGGTGTTATGTGTAATAAGGCATCATGCTTTAGTAATTTGGGATTAAATATTCCTAATCTTGTTAGTTGCATTCCCATCTCTATGTCTTCTATATATTCGGTGAAATGTTCTAAATTGAAAATTAGCATGTCTAACTTCTTGTATCTTTCTTCATTTGTTTTATATGTTTTCATTGTTTCGATTAATTTGTTTACTGTGTTTATTACATGATTTAATTCATTTACTTGAACGCTGTTTTTGCCTAAGTTTTGTATTTTTTGTTCTAACTCATCTTTATCTTCTGAATCTAATGTTCCAAATAAGTATTTGTAAGTTTTTCCTACTAAATTTATTAATCCTCTCTTTTGACGATTTAGTATTGTTATTCCATTGATTTCTCTATTTAATTTTTCGATAAGATAAATAATTTTGGTTGCATTTTTAAATTCCTTGGCTTGTATTAATAAATTATTATAAATACTTTCTATTTTTGTTAAATTTACAATTAAATAATGATATTCATAATTTGTGGGTATTTCCATTACTCCTGTTTTAAATATTGAGTACCCGTTGTTTGCTTTTATTGGATTGATTTCAATACTTTGGCCTTTGATAGTTACCGTTAGGAATGTTAGTAATATTAAAAGTATCTTTATTGATTTAAATGATTGATGTTTATTGGCCGTTATTCCTGTCATTATCTGGTTCGCTGCAATTAACATATTTACTTGCATTAGTTTTCTTTTTCTTTTTGAATTTTGATTTATAATGTGTTACTTTTCTACCTCTATTTGTTTCTTCGTAATGTTTTTCATCTATTTGCCTTAATGTACCAGTCTTTCTGAATGGGTTAGTTATTTTGGCCATTATCAATGGTGATGCTCTATATCTTGTATCTATTTCATATTCTTCTCGTGTTTCGTTTAACCTCTCTATTTGTCGTTTCTTATTGCCTTGTGTGTCATAAATTGGTGTTCCTGCGTACATAAATATGTCGGCTGGTGTACTATTAGTAGTCTTATGTTTAGCTTTATGATTATATGTGAATAATATGATTTCTATTTTTGTCTGTTTGTTTTCTATGTTAGAGTCACTATTAATAATTCGTAATTTTTCGTTGATAGTTTTATGAAATCGTTCTGTGTCTGATATACCATTTTTGCTTGTTGTTATACTAATTTTAACATTTTCTGATTTTAACCACTGTTGTAATGCTGCACATATGAATGCTGAGTCTTTGTCTGCTTTGATTTCTGTCGGTTTTCCCATTAAATCGAATACTTTTAAAATAGCACGCTTTGCTTCTAACCAGTCTCTGCTTTGGACTTCGACTAATGTCGCAAATTTAGAAGAAATGTCTATGCATGATAGAAATTGTTTGTTTTCAACTAAATAAAAATCCATAACATATTTTTCTCTAATGTAGTTTGTCTCTGGGGTTAATTCAAATAATAATTTTGTGTTTCTGTGTTCAGTTTTTAACATGTTACAAATATGACATTCATTTATAATATTTTGTATTATCTTTTGATAATCTGGATAGTAAAATTTTTCTTTAAACCAATTTATTGTTTATTCTATCCCTGGATGTAATAACTCAATGTGTCTATTTAATATTAATTCTTTGAACTCTGAATACGTTTGTAAGTCTCTTAGTTTTAAGTTACTCTTCAGTGCTTTTATTTTGCTTTCTGGATTAATTATTTCTACATAGGCTCTTTGAAAAATTTGAAAATCTTTGTCATCATGAAAATATAAAGCACTATTTTTAACGCATAATTATTCTTTTATGATTTCCTTTGCTTTTGCGTTTGTCATTTCTGTAAGTATATATTATTTTAATATTTTTCTTGTGAAAAAAAATTAGTTACCTCTGTCTTATTTTCAATTCCCTTAATTAATTCAATTTGTCTGTTATAATAGTTTAACGGTCTTTCTGTGATTTGGATGTACCCTTGATTGTCTTCTTGTGCACTATGAATTGTTGCACAGGTGATTTGGCTTTCTTCCTCTCCTAATAGACTTTTGTTTATTTGTACGCGTGACAATGCGTCCGCTACATGATTTTCTTTCCCTGGTTAATACTTAATTGTATAATCAAATTCATATTATTTTATTTTCCACCTTTGGAGTTTCATATTGGGTTCTTTTATATTGTTTAACCATACTAATGGCTTGTGATCGCTTAAAATCTCAAAATTTCTACCATATAAAAATGTTCTAAAAGTTTTTGTTGCCCATACCACTGCTAGCAATTCTTTTTCTATGGTTGAGTAATTTATTTCGTGTTTATTTAAAGTTCTACTCGCGAAACATATTGGCTTATGATTTTGTGTTAGGACTGCTCCTAAAGCTACGTTACTGTCATCCGTTGTAAGACAAAATGGTTTGTTATAATCTGGATGTATTAAAACGGGGTCGGATGTAATAAGTAATTTTAATTTTTCGAATGCTTAGATGTATGATTCCTCTTTAATATCAACTGTTGCTCATTTTTTCAATTTAAGTGTCATAGGTTTGACGATATTAGCAAAGTTGGGAATGAATTTTCTATAAAATCCACATAATCCTAAAAATTGTTTTATTTTTTTTGGTGTCTTTGATATGGGATAATTCATTACTGCATTTATTTTGTTTGGATTTGGTTTTATGCCTTCTGTTGTTACAACATGTCCTAAAAATTCAGTTTCCTTTTTTAGAAATTCACACTTGTCTAATTGCAATTTTAAGTTGGCTTCCCTTAGTCTTGTGAATACCTTATTTAGTGACAAAATGTTCTCTTCCAATGAAGTGGAGTAGCTTATAATGTCATCTAAATACACTAAACAATTTTTGTAGATCAGATCTTCCAATAAATTGTTCATGCAACGTTGGAAAGTTGCTGGTGCATTTTTTAGACCAAATGGCATACGTGTGTATTCGTAATGCCCAAGTTTAGTGGAAAATGCTGTTTTTGGTATTGACTTAGGGTCCGTTTGTATTTGATGATAGCCTTTTGCTAGATCAACAGTTGTGAAATATTGGCATCTGCCAAGTTTATCTAAAATTTCGTCCATATTTGGAATTGGGAATTTGTCGTCAATTGTGATTTCATTTAGAAATCTGTAGTCAATTACTACTCTACATTTTTGTTTACCTGAGGCATCCAGTTTTTTTGGAATTACCATTACTGGTGAATTGTAAGGTGATTGAGATTTTCTTATTATCCCTTGCTCTAACATTTCCTTGACTTGTTTGTCTTTTTCCTCATGTTGTATTTGTGAATACTTATATGGTCTTTTATAAATTGAATCTTCATGTTTTGTTACTATCGAGTGTTTAACAGTACTGGTGAAAGTCAAATTGTCGCCTTCGTGGTACTGAATATCTCGAAATTTATGTAATAACTTTGAAATACACATTTTTTCTTCATCGTTTAAGTGATCTAGTCGAAATTCATTTGATTCTTTTAATTCTTCGTTTATTACGAAATTGAATTTTAAGTCTTCAACTGAAGGTGGATCTGGGCACTCTGGTGCTGGTTTTTCCTCTACGTTTATATTTGGATCATATTTAAATAGGAATCTGTACTCTCCTAATGTTACTGCTCCCTCTTCATAATCAATTTTTGCTTTGCAAGCTTCTAAATAATTTCTTCCGAGTAATAAATCATATCGATTTGTAAATAAAATTTCTGTTTGAATGGACAAATTTTACACGAACCTATTGTAATGCAATCTGTTAGTTTTATATTACCATTGATTGTGTGAACATTTAGTTCTTCGTTTTCAATTGGAAAGTTTAAATAATTTTTATTCATTATATTAATAGTATTACACACTTTAATGAATTGTCATTCATAATCACAATTATGAATGGATTATTATTATTTATTCGTCCGAGGCATCTGCTTGAAAATTTTCGGTAGGGCCCATTTTTGACACTCCGCTGTTACTTTCTCTTTGTCTTTTCTGGGGTTGGTTTTGATAATTAAATGATTGTGCACTTGAAGTTCCATTGTTTGGATAATTCATTGGATTTTGTTGTCTACCCTGATGTAGTTTTTGTTGAAATTCATTAAATGTTTGTTTGTTATTTTGTGGACTGCCTGCACGTGCGTTATTGTAATTATTGTTTGGATAGTTGTGATTAATTTGGTTAGTGGGATAAATAGGTGTACTTTGGCTAAAATTTGCTTGATATTTTTGACCTGAATTAGTTTTATTTGCATTTTGATATTTATTATTTTTTGTTGTATCAATCACACTATTTTCGTATAATCCCTCCCGTTGTGCTGCTACTTTAAGTAAGTGGCTGGTTGTTATATCATATCTGGCTAATATCATAAAAATTCTATCGGGAATTTTTCTTTTAATTACATCTTTTATAGTGTTATTCATTGCGTTTACATACACTTGCATATTTGCTTGGTTGTTTTCTAAAGTTAACTTATTTGTTTTAACATATGATTTTCGTTCTAACTCTTCAATGAACTTACGTAGATTTCCGTTGAAGTGTGTGTTGTATAGCTGTAACGCAATGTAATGCCCTCTTTAGTTCTGTCCAGTTATTGGCGAATGATAATTGTGAAATTCGCTGTGCCTCCCCGACGACTTGTACTTCTATGGCTCCATAAATAATGCTTTGTTGACGTGGATTTGTAGTTGGATAAAGGTGTATTATATATTCAATCCTCCTGATGAATGCGCTTAATTCGTCATGATTTCCATTAAACTGTGGCATTTGCCTTATTTGCGACAAGGCCTGATTAACCTCAGCGTCACTTAATAAGGCTGTCATTTTCAATTTTTGTTTGATTGTTTTTAAAGTTTTCAAATACTTTACTATTTTTTCGTGTATTGGTTTTTTATTATTTAATCACTATTAACTGTGTTAAATTCACAATGTTCTTTTGCGGATTAGTGTGTTTTTCAAGTATTGGTTTTTAATTATTTGAACACTATTAAATGTGTTAAGTCATGTCTGTTCTTTAGCGGATAAGTGTGTTGTTAAGTATTGCACTTTTTTTTCACTTATCCTACCGGCTGCGCCAATAATAAGTTTGTGTATTATATGTGACAAAAAAAAAAATAAAAACACTGTTTTATTTTATATTATCACTAATATGCACTTTATTAATTTATTGAAGTATTGACAGTTATGTTTTATAAGAATACGAATGCGAGACGTCTTACTCGTTTTAAACTGAAAATCAAACTCGAATCTCAAAGTTCTTGCTTTGAGTTTATATACCATTAGTGGCTATCTTTTGTTTTGGCTTCTTTCTATGCTGAAGCCGAAAAATGTTTATATTGACAATTTCGCGCTTGTGGCGTGATTGGGATGATTTGTTTACAATTATTAATAATTGGGTTGGTGTGAGTACAGATATTGTTTACAATAGTTTGGTGTGGATACAGATATTGTTTACAATAAGTTTGAGATATGCATAAGTGGTTTGGTGTGGATATGGATATCTTACTATATATAAATTATGCAGCGCATGGGCTCAGGCTCATATTATTCAGAGCGGATCGCTAGCAAGCTAGCTGACCGTTTTAGCTGATGCTGCACATCCCACGTTCCATTTGCAACGCAAACCAAGAGCGCACAAGCACTCACATTACATGCATGTACACACACTCTCTCTCTCTATACACTCTTTTTATATACATAAGAATACATATATCTTTTAGGCTAAGAGTTTGGAATCACAAATAATAAAGAACATTCTATAATCTACCATCAAATGGCACTGACGTGCCCAAACGTTCTTAACTTTAAATTGAACACATTATAAACATTATATGGTGACCGTGACGTGGGTCTTAAGGGACCTAGGACTTCAACAACAACAACAACAGCAACAATTGGCAGTCTCAATCATAAAGACCAAGCTAAAGGGACATACAAGAAATTTAATCAGTAATGAAACAACAATCTCTGCTATATGCATGCGACTTAAGGCGCGCGTTCAGGGCGACTCTGTGGAAGTAATAAGTTATTAAATCTACAACAGAGTAGGAAAACAGCAAATCAATAAGTAGTAGGAGAATGGGGATTCTAGAACAGGAAGTAGCTGTCACTTTAATTACCCCCCAATCATAATTTATGACCCCATTAAGTAATATGATCCCCTTTTTTTTGACACTTTTAGTACCCCCAATACTTAAATTTATGACCCTTTCTTTTTGACACTTTTATTACCCCCCAATACTATAATTTATGACCCTGTTTTTCCCATGATCGTGCCCGCTTTAATTAGACTAGGTATTAAGGACAAAGGCATGACATTCCTAGGCCGCATTGTTATGGTTGCGAGAATCAGTGATCATAGAAACTGGTGTTAAGTGTACAGGTAACCCTCCTACAACACGGTTTTCTATAACGCGTTTTCGCTCCAACGCGGTTCCCAAAATGCGGTAATTTTTTTACAACGCGCCTCCTACAACGCGATTTTTACGCCGCAACAATTTGTCGGTGGCGCGTTATTGTTTGCTTATTTATGCTGCTTCAATTTGATGTAGTAAGTCTCAAGAATGATAGAAAACCGTTATAATACGGCATTGGTTTCATTCACAGAGCTGCCACCGTGTAACGTTTTTCTCATATAAATTTTGGCCATACAAATTATAAGCAAAATCAGTGAATTTTACGTTGTTTGGCAACCTTTAAAAAAACACACAATAAAGTGCTCAGTGAGCAGTTGCAGCCAAAGATAGAAAAAATGTGTTAATAATTTGTAATTCAATTAGGACATGGAATGTTTTATTAACGAAATGGTTGCTACCATCAGATGGTGGATCAAGCTCAGATTCTGAACTAACACGGACAAAACGTCCAAGACAACTTATAATAAGTGATGAAGAGAATTAAAAAAAATTATGTTTAATTTTTCGTTTTAATTTATTATTTCTGTCAATACGAATATTACGACAAATTGAAATTTTATTTTTGTTATGTTAAGTTTTTATGAAATAAATGAAGTATATAATATCAAATTACATAATATGTTATGTTAAAAAAAATACATATATTTAGTATGAATATATGTATATACGAACAAAATCCAATTTTTCAGTTTGGAACCAAACTCTGATTTTTGTATGGAGTTCATGTCTCCTACAACGCGATTTCTTACAACGCGGCAATTTTCAGGAACCTAACCCCCGCGTTGTAGGAGGGTTACCTGTACATCTGTTTGCAAGTGCGTTGTCTTTTACCCCCTGCAAGCAAGCTACGACATGCATTGTTATTGTCAAGAGCAACATCATCAACAGCATCCTTGAGAATCAGTGATCATAGGATCGGGTGTCAAGCGTGCTGGTGTTTTAAGTGCGTTGCCTTGAACACGTGCAAGCACGCCACAACAAACATTGTTTTTGTCAACAACAACAACAACAACTACATTCATATGGGTTTGTGAGCAAGGAATCTGGTGTGTGAAGATCAGTGTTCCCACGATCAGTTTTGGCTATGTAACCAATTTGTATTAGAGTCAAGTGTGCTCCTGTTTGACAAGCAAGCCATAAACATTGATCTTAATGGTTGTGATAATGACAGGATCAGTTTTAGCTATTTAACCATTTAGTGCTAGAGTCAAGTGTGCTTCAGTTTTAAATACGTTGCTCTGCACACGTGCATTGTAATTGTCAACAACATCAACTACAACCTTCGTGGGGGGGGTTATGTGTGCAAGGATGGGAATTTTCGGTCGCAGCAGCAAGATCAACACATTGTTTTTAAACAAGAATATTGATACTTGTACATTTAGATTATAAAGAATTAGAAGGAGAAGGTGTAAGAGGGGGAGTGTTAGAGGGAGAAGGTGTAGGAGGAGGAAAGGATAGAGGGGGAAAAAGTTAGAGGGAGATGGTGTTAGAGGAGGAAAGAGTTAGAGGGGGATAGTGTTAGAAGGATACTGTGTGCAAGAAAGTGTTAGAGGGAGGAAGACTTAGAGACAAGTTTGTGCATGCTTGAAGTGCGCTAGTCAAAGGTCAAGTACATTAGTTGGCTAATGTGTTATAGGTATCACCGTCCGTGAGGTTCAGTGAGCAAAGTACATTGCCTATGAAACTATTAAATGCTAGAGTCAAGTGTGCACAGGTTTCTTAGCTACAAGTTAGTAGATAAGAGAGAGAGAGTCAACTGTGAGCAGGTTTCTTAGATACGAATAAGTAGATAAGAGAGAGTCGAGAGGGCGGCTGTTTGACGTGCGTTGTCTTGCACACCTGCAGGCAAAACATAAACAATGAATGTTTGTGAAAACCAGTGATCGAAGAATAAAAGGATTGAGACAAGATTGTGCTTGTTTGAAGTACGCTAGTCCAAAGGCAGTACATTCGTAGGCCGCATTGTTATGATCAAAACAACACCAACAACAACAAGAACAACAACATTCGTGAGTGTTATGTAAGCAAGGGATGGAAAATTTTTCGCAGCAGCAGCAGCAAGATCAACACATTGTTTTTAAACAAGAGTATTGAGACTTGCAGATTTAGTTTGAAATATTATAGGGGGAAGTTGTAAGAGGAGGAAAGTGTTAGAGGGAGAAAGAGAGAGTTAGTATTAGAGAGAAAGTGAGTGTTAGAGGGGGAAAGTGATCCTGCTTGTATTATTATATTAAAACACGCTCCCTTATGCGATATTATACACGAGCGTCTATGAAATGCAGGTGGTATGTTAATTGATTGTCCCTCCTTCTAACGCACACCCAACTTATTCGCTACTTACGTTTCTAACCTTTATTTGCATATATCTGTTTTGATTATTGCACTGACTTCTGTTACTTTTATAGAGCTAATTAGTATAACTTTTTAATAAACCAATGAACATTTTTTAAATTGGTGTACTTTGTTAATAAACTATCAAATTATGTTTTTCTTATGGGTATGTTTTAATTTTATTTCATATATATATATATAATTTTTTTACTTTTTTTTATAGATTTTTGCAGTGTGTTAAATTTGAGATTTATATCAAGCTTGTTCCGTTGAGGGATTTAGCAAACACAAACACCGAACATTAAGATTAATGACATATAGTTATAGTCGGTAGAACACACAAGTCATACTCCATGATTTTGTTTCGGCTTTATAAAAAGCTTTTTTAAGTCAATATTATAAGCCTTAGTTCTAGTACTCACTTGAAAGCTTAACGAAGTTCGTGTAGATGGTATAATAAATCATGTTTTAACAAAATAATTTTGATCTTAACATTTATACTTCATCGTTTATTGAGATTATTATTATTTTTTTTTTTAATCCCCATACATTGGATTCCGTTCTATCTCAGTAATTTTGCTTAAACATTCTTTAAGGTAATCTTTTAGGCTTGTCAAATAATCTTTTCCTTAACTTTCGCACTTCTCGCTATAAGATTTTCGTCAAATGACACTTTTCATCTTTAAGATATCCGTCAAACTATTTCTTATACTCAACTAAAATTATTTCATCAAACTCACATATCAAATCAATTTCTAAATAAAGATAATGAAAACAGTAAGATGTTCTTAGCAGCTTGATTTTTTTTTTATAAACGGGTTTTACTATACTCTTTCCCAGTATGCTACTTACGATAAAAATGTATAAAGAATGTGTTTTGTACTCATTTACTGATTTCAAAAATTCTTCTATTGATGTTGTCTGATGCCCTATCTAAATTTGTGTTATATTTAATCGTTTTCTTAACTTAATATTCTTCAGATTTTTAAACATTTTATGTTATGTAGTTAGCTATTTTGATTAGGTTTTACGCTTAAAACGAGATAGACTGTATTATTATCCTTAACAAGTTCTCTTAATTTTAACAGGTAAATCGATCGGACATTGATTTTTCACTTTATAATTGATTGCTTTAATATATTTTAACTGTCAACCTATATACCTTTATACTTTTTTAGTGATTATGTTAGATTTTTATATTTGCAAACTCATTGCTTAAACTAAGAAAATTTCGTTACTAATTTCTTATAATTTATGGATAGTAATATTTTATTTCATTATTCTCCCCATTTTTCTTGCATTTAATAAGGAAGTACATTGAACTAGCTTAACAGTTCGAGATATGAGTCTTACACTGTTTCAAAAGTATGAATACGTTAGGTGTTTTAATTTAAGGGTTAAGTATCTACTACTTCTGTTCCTTAACTGTGATAGTTGCAGTTTTGTTAAATCTCACTGCCATATTTTTTTAATATATTTTTTATTTTTATTTATTTATTTATTATTATTATTTTTTTTTTTGTAGGTGCTTTATTAATTTTAATGAGAACAAAACCTTTTTGTTCTAAATGCCATGTTATTAGGGCGTATTTCTTCACTTAATTATTATAATTATTTCTTAAGGAGACTTATTTTCTTTAGTGCTAAAAACTTATTGTTGCTAAAGGATTTATTTTTTCTTGATCTGAGTTATTTATTTAATTCATGAAACCATTGCACTATGTTGAATTTGACCCGTTTTCGTGGCCAAAATTAAAATTTTTGAAATTAACAAGATTTTTCACTGCAGGTTTCTTGTATAATGATGGTTATGACTATAGGAAGGTATTTTAGAAAAGTGGGCGTGTCAACGCCCCCCTCCGCCCACAGAAATCGGAAAAAAACGAAAATTTAAAGCAATTATAAAGTTTTTTTTTGTTGTATTATTTTATGTATTCATTTTCAACTTCATCAATTTCATTATTATTATAAAAAAAATATGTATTGTCGTCTTCCCTTGCGTCGATATCATTTGCAGACTCATCTGCAGATTCAACTTCACAAGCCAACAGCTGGATGACTTCTACTGGCAAAGCAAGTCTCTTATGTTTTTGGATCCGCCTTTTTAAATTTAAGGATGACATTATGGGGTCGGAAGTATCCATTGCTCTGTGAAAAACGTCTGTAAGGTTGTTAATTCGGCTGTTTTTCCTTGCATGGTGTAGTCTGTCGGATTTATATATTTTATTTCTGGATTCAGCTGCTTCTTCACCAAAATAACCGACTGGAAGAACAGTGTTTTCCAATATAACTCTTGAGTGGACAAGAATCTTGTGGACCGTCGCTGTCATTGGTAGCCATGGATATTTGTCAATTATTAGGTGACCAGTTTGATGGCAAAGTTCTTCAAATTTTTCGGCATTTATTGGCAGCTGACAGGATAACGATATAAGTATATTCCTCATGTTTAAAATAAGCTGTGTATCGACGCCAGTTATTTCTGCGAAAGCTTCATATTCGCTGAATGCACGGCGTACTGTATTTCCAACATTTGTGCTTCCGAATCCTCCTTGTTTTGGTTGGTCAACTTTCAGGGACATCTTTTCCCAAAACATTTGCTGAATATATTTTTTTTTTTGCAACACAATGCTTTTATCTTCTTGGCTTGAGAATCGCCATTTCTTCACATCCATTTTATACCCAGCATGAAGTACAAATTCAAAAAACCTAATCCAACAATGTAATGGACTTAAACCGTATTTTAGATTGTCGAGAATGGGAACAAATTTAATGCACTTAAAATTTTTGTTACCAAAAAAATCTTTAGGTGTCGCATTGCAGATTGGGCAAGCTTGGTAAGATTTCGTATTTGTTAGGGCATTAAGCACTTTGCCATCAATTACAGTCAAATACAAGCTAAACCTAACATATATACATTGCCTTTCATTGAGATATACTTTAATAGAATTTAATGCACTGATTTCACTTTCCATACGTTTGTTCTCATCTTTAATAACTTCTATGGATTCTTTAACAAACTCCAATTTTAACAGTCTGCAAAAACGTATACTCTGCGGAGTTTGATTATTCCACAATATATTGCCGGACGCATCGATCAGACGAAGAGGCATAACTGTCGTGGCAAACAGTGAAGAGTCTGCATCTTGGGACTGGCCGTTAGTGTAAGCCTGATTATAGTTAGCTTGTCCCGTGCTGCCATCAAAGCCATAACTCAATATCAATTCGGCAGATAAAAAGTCAGACTGCTGGATGTTCAGTGCCGTTGCAATAGCCTCTTTTTGATAATCCACTATTCGACTTGTTGTGTGATTCAATAGGTCTTGCAAAGAAACTTTTGCTACGGTGTCCGCTACAATAGTATTGGCTGGTCGGCAGTCCTTTTTCTTTTGACTTACATCATGATAATTGGGATATATATCAGCTTTCCTGCATTTTGCATCCTCTCGAATTGCGCAATATTGTTCAGTTGTGAAACCTTGATCCAGAATCAAAGCCAATGCCTCTTCTGCGGAAGATCGCAAAGGCTGTACCATATAACCTTCCATCCAATTTGAATATGTCTTTTTGAACCTTTCCACCTTCCTACAGCATTTTTGCCAATTTCGCGATAAATTTGCAGAAAAATTTCGGATTTTATCTTTTAAATAACGATGATTTTCTTCCAAAACGCTGCCATCAATTTTGTCACTAATAAAAGTGTATATAGCATTTTGTTTCTCACAAAAGCTCCTTTGTTTACGCCACACTTCTAGCAGATCTGCATTGCTGATTAAGAATTTGCTATCTAATAAATCAAATAACGCAAAAAGGCGCAAAAAGCGCACAATGTGGTTACTAGTTCTGAATTCAGAATTGACAACTCTACAACATGTATATAGACACTCACTGAAATAATTTGAAATTTGTTTTTAAACTCTTGGCAAAGTTCAACTTTCTTTCCAAAAGTGACTAGGGGACACCACTTGCTAAATATACAAATTGTTAGAAAAATACGAACGAAACACGCAACATATTAGTGTCAACACATAGTACTAACCTGAAGAATTAATATTCATTTTGAATTTGATTATTTAATGATTTTTTTTCAGAGATATGCCAAATTCAAATAGCACCGCAAAGTTAACCTTTAAGACAGCACGTGTTGTTCGCTAGCAACAGCTGACTTTAACAGCTGTTATTTTAATACTAAACTGTTAAGTTGACATTTTAGGTATGTAACATTGCGTTTTTATCATTTCTTAACATGGTAACGTTGAGAAAACGGAAATTTGAATACTCGCGAAAAATGAGTTTTGGCCACGGAAACGGGTCAAATTCAACACAGTGCATTGTATTGTGTTTTATTCTTCTTGAACCTTTGCATTAATCTTGAGTTTGGATGGCAAAATAAGGTTGTGATGTACTAAAGCGGTATTTTGCAAAACAGGCGGTAGAGTACTTAAAATTTTCAATCGTAGTGTGTTTTTAAAATAATGTACGTTAACTATCACCGGATTGGTTTATACCCACTAAATATTGGTATTTTCTGTTTTTTCTTCCTATGTATTAGTCGTTTTATACACCCTAGCTCTTGATCCTGTTTTTTGATTTTAGATTAGGGTCTGATTTTATTGTATACTGTTTGTTGAGGAGGCTCCATATAATAAGATTTGATTCAGTAATTGTATGATAAGATTTATTCTTCTTTTTTGTGGTTGTATTTTAGAGCACTAGTTGTGCGTATGTTAAACTAATAAAAAGAGTCCGAGCAAGTCAGTTACAATAATTTTCACTAGCTTAGGATTCATGGTCTTAAGACCGTTTGGACTTCATCGTAAAAAGTTTTGCTAGGCTATATTCTATTATGATTCTTGTGGGTTATAATTCGTACATTGAAAGAGCGAGATAAAGTTGTTCTTGTTTAGGTCCACAATCTATTTTCTTGGTCCATTTTCCTTGGCATATAATACGGCAGGGAGTAAGATTTAAAAGTAGTATGTCATTCCATTCTAGTAATATTTGTATATTGTTTTTATTATTTTGTTATTAAATTTTTAATTTTATTCTTTTATGTTATTTGACTTTATATATTGCCTTTAAATTAAATGGGTTTGCCTCTCAATTTTGAACCGAGACATTGTATTTTTTTCTGTGCTGCATAAACGAAAGCATGCTTGATCTCAGATATGTTTATTCTTAATCAATATTTAGATCAACACCGTAGGCTTCCTAGATCCATATGTCTGTATCTATATTTGATCAGCTTTTAGGTATTGAGATTAAATTTTGCTCAGAATCTAATCGCTGACTTAAACACATGAGTGTTACAACTTTCACGCTTAAGGAGCATCAGATCTTTTCGTTTCAAAGAGTTTACTATTTGACGCTTTTAAGAACAATTTGCTTGCCTGAGCTTGGTAGGTTATACAGTTAAAACAATTAGTGGAAAGACGGAACTGTCTTATAGAATTTCTTCAACATTATTAGTTGGTTCTTCCCCTATCGCTTTTTATCACGCACTTTGAGATTATAACATTACTTAATGGAAGTGCTGCATGTTCCCGATTGATAGCTGATTATTGTTGTTAATTATTATTTTTGTTTATTTATTTCTTTTGAATCTCATATAGTATTTTTCCCTTATGTTTCTTTTTTTTTGCGCTCCACTTGTATACCTACTTTAATAATTTATCATATGTTTCCTACAATTTATATTCAATCGCCCTTTAATTGACAAAAACTGGGCTGTTAAAAACGGAAGGCAATTAATCAATAAAACTGATGGAACGGAATAGTTGTGATTATTTTTCATTTAAAAATAAAAGTAGGCTGTTATACGGGTACATAAAATATTACTTATATTAAATTAAAATTTGAATTGATTTTTAATAAACCGGCTTTTTTTCGAAAATTTAGTCGCGACGATGAAAATTAGTTCCCTTACGATTTGAGTACTGTCACTGTTTACAGCAGCCTGGCATTCTAAAAAGACTTAATCGCTCTCCACCACCCCGCCCCCCCCCCACCCAACCCTCCCATACGACGAAGCGATCCTCACCTGGACCATCACTCGTACACACATAATTACCTTTTACCTAGATAAGGTACGGTTTGCGTGTAGCCTTCTTATTTGAATAGTACTGTTATACTCTGTACCGATGTTGAGTCCCCTGATTTATATTATTTCCAGCTACTTTCCAAGGCTCACACCTTAAATTTTTAACACACCAGCCCACAAAACATATTATTTGGATATAAAAACATTAGACAATAAATATCAAGCACCAAGAGCTATTAAAAAAATTTGTAAAATCTAAGAATTTTTAGAATTTAAATATCACAAATAATGAGACGCGGTTTTTCTTTATGTAACTTCGCTTTAATGTGGTGACTTCAAAGGCTTGACGACAATTAAAATGCTTAGCCTAACAAAGGTGTGCGAAAGCCACAAGCGGCCGCACTTCAGTGAATTTGCCGTCGGCAATTGCCGATCGGCTTGTAAGACGACTACAACTAAGAGAATAATATAGGATACTAATACTTATGCTTATTGCTACAATTAAGAGTACATACTTCAATTTCTCTTAACTAACTTACAACTAACAATGCAATCTAATATGAGTGACAACTTCTGCTTCAACATTCCGGCCCCGTTGATGAGCTCCGGTCTTCAACGCTCCTCGATAGGCAGCGGTGCCAGTTTGTGCACCGGTCGTTTAATAGCGCCGGCCGGCGTTCTGACCTCGGCCACTCGCACCTTGCCATCCTCTCCCACGATTGCGCGTGTCACGCGCCCGGTGATCCACCGTTGCGGGGGGGTGTTGTCGTCGTGCACGAGAACGACCGCCCCTTCGACCAGATTGGCCTCGCCTTTGCTCCACTGGGCGCGCTGCTGCAGGCTGAGCAGGTAGTCTTTGGACCACTTGCGCCAGAAGCTCAGTTTGAGCCCCCACAACTGTCGCCACCGCTTCAAGTATGCGGGTACGCGCTTGTTGTTGGGCTCCTCGGGCGTGGATCCGATGGGCAGCCCCAGCAAAGGCTGGCCGATGAGCAAGTGCCCCGGAGTTATTGGCTCCCCGTCGTTGGGATCGCTGGTGTCTGCCACGAGTGGCCTGGAGTTGAGCAACGCTTCGACCTCCACCAGATGCGTGCACAACTCGTCCTGCGTCAGCTTGGCGTCGCCTGCCCCTCGAACCAGCCTGTGTTTGGCAGCCTTTACTGCTGCTTCCCACAGTCCGCCAAAGTGTGGTGCCCTCGGAGGGATAAACTTCCACTGCACAGCTCGCTCCGCTGCGTACTCCTGCAGCTTTCCCTTGCTCCGGTGAAACGCTGCTTGCAACTCCATCAGAACGTTGCTCGCTCCGACAAAATTTGTCGCGTTGTCGCTGTACATCGTCTCCGGCAGCCCTCGTCTCCCAATGAACCTTTTAAAAACATTTAAAAAAGCATCAGTGGACAGATCTGTGACCAGTTCTAAGTGGACTGCCTTTGAAGCGAAACAAACAAAAACGGCAACGTACATGGCAGATTTCCCATTATTTGTCCCAATAATTTTGGCTTATAGCGAAAACAGTGTACGCAGCTTCTAACAATTGCCGTGCATGCACTGCGAGCATTGACCACCCAAACTTGTTGCCTTAGCAATCCAACAAGAACCTTTGCACCAGCGTGGTAGTGCCTAATGTGCAAATACCTGATAAAAAGGCTGACGAATTCAGCACGCTTTGGTAACAACAAAGGGAATTTAGCATCATATGAGATAGAGCCATGCAGCAAACGCCCTCCTACTCGAATTAATTCAAATTTAATACCATTTACCTCAGTTTCGTGAATGAATGGATTTAACGATTGCAGCATTGGGGCTAATACTGCCGATTTCCTTAATAATTTGAATTCACCACTGTATGTTGTGCGTTGCACAACTGCAATCAGTTTCAAGAATCCAATTTTTCTTTCTGAAGCAGATACAACGAGGGAATCACTTCTAAGTTGCTTGAAACAAAATCGAAGCACATAAGCCACTATTCGGACCAGCTTAGAGAATTTCGATTGTCGGCCAATCAGCTGCAAAATGCAATTAGATTCAGCCTCAGATACCCCTAATGCACACACAACTGCACTTTTTTTATCCTCAGAAGTTTTGACTTCTGAAGCTATCTCGAACTGATGCAGTTGAGGCCATCGATCCTTTTCTGCCATTAAAAAACTTGGTCCATTGAACCACAAGGACCTCACAATCTCGTTAATATCGGTTCCCCTTGAAACCAAGTCTGCTGGATTAGAATCCGTTGGAACGTGACGCCACACGACTCCAGTTGACAACTCTTGAGCTTCTGCGACTCGATTCGCGACAAATGTACCCAATGTACCCGAATCACGCTCCAACCAATATAATGCGACCTGCGAATCTGACCAGAAATTCACGCTTTCTATCGTGAATTTGGTCAATGTGCTCGACACTTGTTGTCAAAGTTTGGCCAGCAAAAGTGCTGCACACAGCTCTAACCGGGGTATTGTTTTAACATGAAGCGGAGCTACCCTAGATTTCGCCGTGAGCAAAGAAACGCCAACACCTTTGTTGTTGACTGTTCTCACGTATATGCAACAGCCATAGGCTTGACTGGAGGCGTCAGCAAAGCCGTGGATTTGAATATTTTGGTACAAAGTCAAACAAACGTACCGAGGGATCGAAATTTTGTGCAAATCTCGCAAAGTAGTGGTAAACTTATTCCATGCAGTGTGTAAACTCATAGGAATTGCCTCATCCCAATCTATCTTTAGCCTCCATAACTCTTGCAACAACATTTTTGCCTTAGTGACAATTGGACACAATAAGCCAAGAGGGTCAAACAAACGAGAGGCTATTGACAAAATATTACGTTTTGTTGGTTTTAAGGAGGCAAAACTATCCACGTCAAGATGATATTTAAACACATCCTCTTGAGGTGCCCAACGCATTCCAAGCGTCTTTACCGAGCTTTGCTCATCAATTTTGATACTAATTTCTCCACTGGCGTTCTTTTCACCAGATCGATTCTGGCAATTAGAAGCCCATTTGGCCAGTGGAAATCCTCCTTTGGACAACATGTCACTAACCTGGCTGCAAATGGTGTCCAATTCCTTCAAAGTATCTGCACCTGCCAGCATATCGTCGACATAAAAACAATTGCGAATTACATCCGCACCAATTGGATGAGATTGTGCGTATATATTTGCTAGTTCAAACAAACAACGTACAGCCAAAAAGGGTGCTGACGCTGTACCATATGTAACAGTATTCAATCTGTATGCCTGTATACGTTGCGATGTGCTTTCTCGCCACAAGACAAGTTGAAAGTCTCGGTCTTGCTCAGAAACATTTATCTGCCTATACATTTTTGAAATGTCGGCAGTTACGGCATATTTGTTCAACCGAAAGTTCACCAACGTTGAATACAACTCCCTCTGAATAGTTGTCCCAACCATGAGTGTTTCATTTAGCGAAACTGCTGTTGATGTTTTGCTAGAAGCATCAAAAACAACTCGAAGTTTGGTTGAGGTGCTTTCAGGTCGCAGAACGCATTGATGAGGAATGTAGTAATGCTGTTCTTGAGGAGCAGACTTCAGAATGGACATATGTCCCAAATCCAAATATTCTTTCATGAAGTCATGATACATATTTCTAAGGGTGTTATCCCTTGACAGTTTGCGCTCAAGTTGCAAAAAACGCCTTTCAGCAGTTTGAAAGGACAGGCCAAGAGCCTTGGGATCGGTCTTAAAGGGAAGATTGACTTGAAATCGACCGGAAGATAACCGTTGCACGTTTTTGTTAAAGTGCAACTCACAGGCCTGCTGTTCAGCTGTTTGGCGAACAGCCTTCGACTCGATTGGACATTGGTCCAATTCCCAAAAACGATTTACTAATGAGTCGAGAGAACAAATAGAAACTTGAGCTACTGAACTATTGATATACTGTTGTCGAGGCACTTGACCAGTATATTTTCCGGCTACAATCCAGCCGAGCAATGTTTTTTGCATGATCGGCAGCTCGGAATGTAATTTTATTTGCCCAACGCACAATAATCCATAAAACAATTCCGCTCCCAATAACACATCAACCTTAGCTGGCTTGTAAAACTCGGGATCTGCCAACTTAATATTCTTTGGAATCTTCCAATTCAATATGGACAGAGCTTGTCCAGGCTGAGATGTGGATATCGTCTTTAGTACCCAGCAATCAGCGGAAAATGTATGGGCATTCAAACGAGATTGAAACGATGCACAAACATTATTTTTGCTATCAGTGGTTGCACCACCTACCATTGAGATGGCAAGGGAAGTTGGCTCGCGTTTAAGACGTAACCTCTGTGCCATGCTTTCAGACATCAAATTTATCTGAGAGCCACTGTCGAGCAACACTCGTGCTGGATGCAACTGTCCGAATCTATCTTTTATATTTACGACAGCAGTAGCAAGAACGACTTGATCCGCATTACGCGTGTGTCCAACATATGCCTCAGAAGTTGAAGCTTGAAGTGCAGCTGCCTCACCTTGTACTGGTGCATTATACCTATGAAGCAAAGAATGATGAGGCTTTGAACAAACTCGACACTTCGACGCCTTGCAGTTTGCAACTATGTGTCCCACGGTCAAACAATTTAGACACATCTTTTGAGTTTTAACGTACTCAAATCTTTGCATAACGGAAATGGCACTAAATGACGGACAAGAATATATGTTATGATCTGCAGACTTGCAATAAGTGCATGCAGACGACGACTTTTGCCCTGGGCTAGCACAGGCAAATGAAGATTTTTGCTGAGGCTTTCTCAATTCATTGCGCACCTTTGATTTGTCACGAGTTGACTCCTCTGCAGCTAAATATTGGTACCTCCTATTCAACTGCTTAGCACAATCTTCCCATGATGGCAGCTTATCATAATCCAGCTGCTCCTCAAAACGAGATTTTGTCTTATGGTCTACTTTTGACATGACCATATGAATAATAAGTGCATTTGAAATGTCTTTGTCGTCACCCAGAGACGACAGCGATGAATATATAGCAGACACTGTATCTACCATCGATCTTAAACTTGACGCAGATGGTTTTGTCATGCTTGGCAAATCGAATAACTGAGCAACTGTATCAAAAAATATAAGACATTTATTGTCATAAACTGACTTCAGACTAGTAAGGGCCTTCGGGTAATTGCAATCTGTTAACTGATACGGCTTAACAACACCCAATGCTTCATCTGACAAACATGATATTAAATGATTAAATTTTTCAACGTTTGTCAATGACACATCGTCATCCACAAGACTCTCGAAAAGACACATAAAATTCCTAAACTCCGAATGCTTACCACTAAATTTTGGTAAACGCATTTTCGGCAGCTGGGATCGTTGGCTCGAATTCATTGAGCAGTCATGTTGTACTTGTGTGTTTAATTGTGGTTTAATTGCATTCATAAACAACGCCTTTGTAATTACACACAAATCTTCTAACGGCCCTCTGCTATCGTTGGTTGGGTTTAAACTGTCCAACTCTGCCTGTAAATTCATAGCCTTTTCAATATATCCATCTAACATTTCTAATCGACATGCTAACTCTGTTTTGTCTGATGACATTTGTTTCGACCTAAAGGCTGTTTGCATGCGCTCAATATCAGCACTGACCTTATCAAACTTCTGTAAACATAATGCTAACTTAGCAGCAGTCTTGGATACTGCTGGCTTATCGAGTACCAGTTTATCTGACTCAGACATAATTAAGCTGATGAAAAACTACCTTTAAAAAAAAAACACAGAAACAAAGTTCGGCAAACTTTGTGAGCTACCCTCGCACACGCACTGCAATTATGTATGTAACAAAACGCTTGCTTACTGAACACACACACGCACTCTAAGCGAAATGTGAACAAACAAACGAAAACGGTCCAAGCGACCGAAGATAAGCAAGTCAAACGTTTTCTGCAGCCACTTTGTAGGCAACAGGTAGAATATGAGGGGTGCGGGGGTTAAAAAAAAAGCAAAAGAGAGAAATTGGAGCGAGCGCACGCACAAAAAACTAACAGACGATCAAGCCAAGCTTGAAATGCAAGCAAAGCGGGGATGAAAAATAAGCGGCAAAATTTGGCGCGAGCAAACGCACACACACACCAATGTAATAAGCCAATGCAAGCACAGAGCGAAGAAAGGTTAACGAACGATCGAACAACCAGATGTTAATGCACAAACACACGAACTATATCAAATGCAATAAATAGACCACCGTTTGAAACCTTTATTCTGTTTAATTTGTATTTACTTTTTATTTGTTCGAAATTATATATGTACTGATATATGTATGTTGCCGTTTTGTTCATTTAAAATTAAGTAATAGTCTCGTACACGAACATACGTACATATGTATGCAAAAATATTAAATGTTCGGGAATATGCAAACACGTATGTACATATGTATATGCCGCAAAACTTTTTACTTTATTTTTGTCCACGAAACTAAATGCACAAGGTGCCAGAAATTGAGCTGAATTATACGTGTATGAACGTAGTCTATATTCCTTTTAAATTTTTAATATTTTGGTCGACTGCAGCGACACAACAAAATTCAACTTTTTATCTCAATTTTTGGCACAAAATACCTGGCTTTCTAGCGAGTCTATAGAAAGTGATCTCCTTTGATCCTCCATGGAACTGGCGCAATTTGGCAGCGTCCAAGATGGCGAAGTCAAAAGGGCAAAAAGCAGCAAATTCCAGCGAAGCAGCAAACTCCAACGAAGTTTTTATTTTTTTTTTTTTTTTTAATACGCGAAAGCTTAAGCCACCACAGCGAAACAAACAAACAAATTATTTAAAAAACCGATGTCCCTGCTCGGGCGCCAATGTAAAATCTAAGAATTTTTAGAATTTAAATATCACAAATAATGAGACGCGGTTTTTCTTTATGTAACTTCGCTTTAATGTGGTGACTTCAAAGGCTTGACGACAATTAAAATGCTTAGCCTAACAAAGGTGTGCGAAAGCCACAAGCGGCCGCACTTCAGTGAATTTGCCGTCGGCAATTGCCGATCGGCTTGTAAGACGACTACAACTAAGAGAATAATATAGGATACTAATACTTATGCTTATTGCTACAATTAAGAGTACATACTTCAATTTCTCTTAACTAACTTACAACTAACAATGCAATCTAATATGAGTGACAACTTCTGCTTCAACAAAATTTATAAAGTATTCGGAGGAAATTTGATCGAACAATGTAACACCCAAAATATTTATTATGGTTTACATTAAATCGTGAAGTCATAGTCGAGTCTACTACGTACTACACATTTTTCCGTGAGTTGTTTCCATCTAAAACCCCTATCCATTTATCCGTTTTTTCTTATTATTATTTTTTCAACCAAGTAAGTGCGTACCTATTTTTTAAATTTTCTCTTTCTAGAAAATGTCTTTAGGTTCGGTAGCCTCACAATCATTCAATATGTATGTTATAGGGATTTTGTATTGTATTTCTATTATTGTACATTTTAAGTTTTCCGGTTTGGTGAGTAGCTCTTCTCATTTAAGTATTATGTTTGCTTATACACACATAATCCTTTACTTAGATTATTATCTGACTAATAAAAATGTCTAAAATATTAAAAAAATTTAAGGATTTACTTTTATGTATGGAATTTTAGCTGTCCTATTACATCGCTGATTGTTCTAACAAAACAATTGATTGAAAACTACCTCCATAATGTCTTTTAAACGTATCTTTGACAACAAGTCCCGGTTTTTATCGACACGATTGTGGACTTGTTCTTTCATTTAAATGTTAAATTAAAGTTATAGTACGAAACGCAGCAGTATTGCAGTCAGTACTTTCGTTGGCTTTTAGTAAAAAAAATAATAATAAAAAAAATTAAAAGCACTCTTTAAAAAATAGATTCGGTTCTTAGAAATTTAAAAAAAAAATCACAAATTGACATTGCTGACAGAAGTAAACTACTTTGTAAAGGTCCGGTTCCAGTACAATAAAAAATTCCTGGCAGGAATTTGTGATATATTTTTTAAGCGTGGGCACAAGATTTTATAGTGTGACCATAGTCCACTAATTTGTGGTAAAAATATGGCATTTTGCCTTATATAGCTTAAGAAATACATGGTCACACTAAGGCATCAAATTTAAAAAGTAAACAAACCCACAAACACAAAATAAAACAATAAAAGATAAATAGTGCGAATATGCTTATTCCGTTGTTGGTAGCTTATTTTGTTGCAGTGTCAATACTTTCCCATGTCTGTCTCACCAAAATAAAGTACAAAAGGTTTTTTTTTTTCTGTCAACCTCCAAAGGCATGGTCGCGATTCGACAGATTAAATAAGCAAAATCTTCCCCTCGTGACTAAAATTTTCCACCAGTTTTTTGGTTTTCCTTTCCATTATTATTTATAAGTTTTTATAAACGTTTTACAAAATGTGTTTGCATGCCTGGGCACAAAAAGATATATGAATTGGTATTACCTGCGCCCAGCGCCAGTGTGTAGATATTGTATAGATCGATACTATCGATAAGCAGTTTAGTATTTTTTGCTACGTTGCTGGATACCTAGAACACACGTAGCCAAAAAAAACAATTCCTGCTACGACGATTTTGTATGAAAAATTTTTTTTCGCTGTACTGGAAACGGACCTTAAAGAAAAAAACGGAAATTAAATTTCCGACAAGATAATAAAAAATTAATAAAAAATCAAAAAAGTCAGTAAAGGCCTGTACGCATGAGCCCCGTGCAGCTCCCGTACCGTATACATGAGTTTTACGGACCTTAACGAGCAGTGTTAAAAAATGCACATATTGTGGCGGTTGGTTGATAACTTTCTCTAAACTAATCGCAAGTGCAACTGTGTTTTGTGCACTTAAATTCAAAATAATGATTCACTTCCAAAGCGCGCTACTTTTGTGATTGAGTACAACCAATAACTATATACTTATATTACCAAAGATTATGCTAAACATAACTGAAACCACTCAAAAGACTCAAAGCAAATTCACCTTACTGATCTATACCCTTTAATAGATCAGTGGCACTACAATCCTGTTTATATGTTATTTAAATTGTATCTTATTAATTAATTAACATATTTATATTCAATACTTCTTGCGCAGCATTGTCTGCCAAAACAATAAGCATGGCTCTATTTTAGCCTGAATTAGGCCAACTTTGTTAAAATTTTTCAAAAAATGGATATATGCCAGCTCTTGCCCGACAATTTCCAATTTTCTCCCACGCGCATTTAACGATTACGTTATTAAAGAGCAACTTGCTCGTAATGCCCCACAAGACTGGCCGACGTTTCATAGCCTTTATTTAAGCAATTTTCTCCGAATCCCTATTAAAATTTTCGAATCTACATTTGTTTGCCGACATCTTGTTTCACTTTTAAGGCCCGTAAACAATTGCTGAACAATGATTCCATCAGTAACAACAGCACAGCTTTTATTTAACATTTTCATTGTTCAACACTAAGCTACTGCTTGTGACTAACAGAGCTGCATACCAGTGTTTCGTAATACGGTACGGGCGCTGTACGAGACTGTTTTTATACTCGATACCGAAGGTAAAGAGTATATTGGGTTTGTGCAATGTCCGTCATGGTGTCCGTCCGTCTGTCCGTCTGTCCGTCTGTATGTTCGCAACTTTTTTCCACACCCTTCAAGCTAGAGACTTGAAACTTTCCAATTCTCTTTATCTATGGGATAGTAAATTAAAGTGTCAAGATGGGGGTTCTACGATAACTGGGGGGCTGGCAAATCGATAAATTCGATAACTCAAAACCGATAAATCCTCATATTTCGCACATCCTTACAGCTAGAACTACCAAATTTGGTGGGCAGATAGCTACTAGCAACCCCCAAAAAACTGCATCAAAATTTTGGAGCCACGCCCACCCATTCCGCCCCCAGCTCCCCCGCAATTTAAAGTCAAAAAAGCGTATATCTCCCACAGTTTTTGAGCTAGAGCCACCAAATTTTGTGCCAAGATAGGTGATGATGACCCCCCAAAAACTGCATCAAAAGTTTGGATGCCACGCCCACCGATACTGCTCTAGCCGCCCCCATCCACCCCAACGCTTCGTCAAAAACGGGAATGCGTGTATCTATCAGAGTTGTGGATCTAGAGCCTCCAAATTTGGTAGAAAGCTAGCTGGTAACGACCCCCAAAAAACTGCATCAAAATTTTGGAGCCACGCCCACCCATTCCGCCCCCAGCCCCCCGCATTTTGAAATCAGAAATGGCTATATCTCCCACAGTTTTTGAGCTAGAGCCACCAAATTTGGTGCCAAGATAGGTGATGATGACCCCCCAAAAACTGCATCAAAAGTTTGGATGCCACGCCCACCAATACCACCCTAGCCACCCCCAGATGCCCCAACGCTTCGTAAAAAACGGGAATGCGTGTATCCTCCAGAGTAGTGGAGCTAGAGCCACTAAATTTGGTAGGAAGATAGCTGGTAACGACCCCAAAAGAACTGCATCAAAGTTTTGGAGCCACGCCCACCCATTTCGCCCCCCTTTCCCCACTTTTTACAAACTTTTAGCTAGAGTCACCAAATTTAGTATGAAGGTAGCAATTGACATTCCACATGGATCTGCAGCAAAAATTTGGATGCCACGCCCACCCATACCACCCCCAGCCCCCCTTTCACCACTTTATACAAACTTCGAGCTAGAGTCACAAAATTTGGTATGAAGATAGCAATTGACATCGCACATGGATCGGCAGCAAAAATTTGAATGCCACGCCCACCCATACCGCCCCAAGCCCCATAGCCCCCCTTTCACCACCTTTTACATGCTTCGAGCTAGAGTCACCAAATTTGGTATGAAGATAGCATTTGACATTCCACAAGGATCTGCAGCAAAAATTTGGATGCCACGCCCAACCATACCGCCCCCAGCCCCATAGCCCCCCTCTCCCCACCTAATACAAACTTTGAGCTAGAGTCACCAAATTTGGTATGAAGGTAGCATTTGACATTCCACAAGGATCTGCAGCAAAAATTTGAATGCCACGCCCAACCATACCGCCCCCAGCCCCCCTTTCCCCACTTTTACAAACTTTGAGCTAGAGTCACCAAATTTGTTATGAAGATAGCAATTGACATTCCACAAAGATCTGCATCAAAAATTTGGATGCATTCCACCCATACCGCCCCCAGCCCCCCTTTCCCCACTTTATACAAACTTTGAGCTAGAGTCACCAAATTTGGTATGAAGGTAGCATTTGACATTCCACAAGGATCTGCAGCAAAAATTTGAATGCCACGCCCAACCATACCACCCCCAGCCCCTCTTTCCCCACTTTTACAAACTTTGAGCTAGAGTCACCAAATTTGTTATGAAGATAGCAATTGACATTCCACAAAGATCTGCATCAAAAATTTGGATGCAATTCCACCCATACCGCCCCCAGCCCCCCTTTCCCCACTTTATACAAACTTTGAGCTAGAGTCACCAAATTTGGTATGAAGGTAGCATTTGACATTCCACAAGGATCTGCAGCAAAAATTTGAATGCCACGCCCAACCATACCGCCCCCAGCCCCCCTTTCCCCACTTTTACAAACTTTGAGCTAGAGTCACCAAATTTGTTATGAAGATAGCAATTGACATTCCACAAAGATCTGCATCAAAAATTTGGATGCAATTCCACCCATACCGCCCCCAGCCCCCCTTTCCCCACTTTATACAAACTTTGAGCTAGAGTCACCAAATTTGGTATGAAGGTAGCATTTGACATTCCACAAGGATCTGCAGCAAAAATTTGAATGCCACGCCCAACCATACCACCCCCAGCCCCTCTTTCCCCACTTTTACAAACTTTGAGCTAGAGTCACCAAATTTGTTATGAAGATAGCAATTGACATTCCACAAAGATCTGCATCAAAAATTTGGATGCAATTCCACCCATACAGCCCCCAGCCCCTCTTTCCCTACCTTTTACAAACTTCGAGGTAGAGTCACCAAATTTGGTATGAAGAAAGCAATTAACATCCCACATGGATGGGCATCAAAATTTTTAATACTGGTATCGAGTATACCGCAGTCGGTTGCGTCCGACTGCAACGTTTCCACTTGTTTTTTATATGAAGTTTCTAAGGTACGGGCGATGTACTAGCATCTGCGTAGAGGCCTTAAAATAGTAACAACTTTATTGAATTGTTCTTTATTAATAAAAAAAAAAAAAAATATGAAGGGGAATCAATAATAGAATAATATATATCCTGCCTGTGTAAACCTTAATCGTCGATGAATGATTTGGTGACTGCGAGGTCTGTTGTGCCCCCTTCTAGTTCTATGACTCTTCTACCGGACCTGGAAACTGTACGAGATCAAGTATTTATGATGAGTTCAGGGTTTTTTAGCCTTTAATACAGTTGATATGTTGTTGTTGTTCTAAGACAATAAAATTTGTTCCTTGCTAAGGCTACGCATACTGCTATAATGTGAAAGTAGGATTCTTTCTCCCGATAAACATTTGTCTTGTCTGAGATCAGATGTCTTCGTTCAGCTCGCTTCCCTCTAAAGACTCTCGCTGTTCGTTAGCTCCTACCTAATTGTACCTTTTTTTACGCCACACTTCGGCTCAAAGCCTTTTAGGAGTGTCTCTGCCCTCAATCTTGTTTGCGTGCTTATTTTGACGTATCCTGCTATATTAATGTGACTCGAGTACGATCTAGAAAATTTAATAAGTAGTGATTATCGAAAATCAATCAAAGATACGTTTAAAAGACATTATGGAGGTAGTGTTCAATCAATTGTTTAGTAAGAACAATCAGCGATATAATAGGACAGCTAAAATTCCATACATAAAAGTAAATCCTAAAATTTTTTTAATATTTTAGACATTTTTATTAGTCAGATAATAATCTAAGTAAATGATTATGTGTGTATAAGCAAACATAATACTTAAATGAGAAGGGCTACTCACCAAACCGGAAAACTTAAAATTTACAATAATAGAAGTACAATATAAAATCCCTATAACATACATATTGAATGATTGTGAGGCTACCGAACCTAAAGACATTTTCTAGAAAGAGAAAATTTAAAAAATAGGTACGCACTTACTTGGTTGAAAAAATAATAATAAGAAAAAACGGATAAATGGATAGGGGTTTTAGATGCAAACAACTCACGGAAAAATGTGTAGTACGTAGTAGACTCGACTATGACTTCACGATTTAATGTAAACCATAATAAATATTTTGGGTGTTACATTGTTCGATCAAATTTCCTCCGAATACTTTATAAATTTTTATACTCGATACCGAAGGTAAAGAGTATATTGGTTTTGTGCAATGTCCGTCATGGTGTCTGTCCGTCTGTCCTTCCGTATGGTTGCAAGTTTTTTCCACACCCTTCAAGCTAGAGACTTGAAACTTTCCAATTCTCTTTATCTATGGGATAGTAAATTAAAGTGTCAAGATGGGGGTTCTACGATAACTGGGGGGCTGGCAAATCGATAAATTCGATAACTCAAAACCGATAAATCCACATATTTCGCACATCCTTACAGCTAGAACTACCAAATTTGGTAAGAAGATAGCTACTAGCAACCCCCAAAAAAATGTTTCAAAAATTTTGGAGCCACGCCCCCCCATTCCGCCCCCAGCTCCACGGCATTTTAAAGACAAAAACGCCTATATCTCCCACAGTTTTTGAGCTATAGCCACCAAATTTGGTGCCAAGATAGGTAATGAGGACCCCCCAAAAACTGCATCAAAAGTTTGGATGCCACGCCCACCAATACTGCCCTAGCCACCCCCATCCGCTCCAACGCTTCGTCAAAAACGGGAATGCGTGTATCTTCCAGAGTAGTGGAGCTAGAGCCACCAAATTTGGTAAGAAGATAGCTGGTAACGACCCCAAAAGAACTGCATCAAAGTTTTGGAGCCACGCCCACCCATCCCGCCCCCAGCCCCCCCGCATTTAGAAATCAGAAAAGCCTATATCTCCCACAGTTTTTTAGCTAGAGTCACCAAATTTGGTGCCAAGATAGATGATGATGACCCCCCAAAAACTGCATCAAAAGTTTGGATGCCACGCCCACCAATACTGCCCTAGCCGCCCCCATCCACCCCAACGCTTCGTCAAAAACGAGAATGCGTGTATCTTCCAGAGTTGTGGAGCTAGAGCCTCCAAATTTGGTGGGAAGATAGCAGGTAACGACCCCCAAAAATCTGCATCAATGTTTTGGAGCCACGCCCACCCATTTCGCCCCCCTTTCCCCACTTTTTACAAACTTTTAGCTAGAGTCACCAAATTTAGTATGAAGGTAGCAATTGACATTCCACATGGATCTGCAGAAAAAATTTGGATGCCACGCCCAGCCATACTGCCCCCAGCCCCCCTTTCCCCACTCTTTACAAACTTCGAGCTGGAGTCACCAAATTTGGTATGAAGATAGCAATTGACATTCCACACAGATCTGCATCAAAACTTTGGATGCCACGCCCACCCATACCGCCCCAGCCCCCCTTTCCCCACATTTAACAATTTTCGAGCTAGAGTCACCAAATTTGGTATGAAGATAGCAATTGACATTCCACAAAGCTCTGCATCAAAAATTTGGATGCCACGCCCACCAATACCGCCCCCAGCCCCCCTTTCCCCACATTTAAGAAACTTCGAGCTAGAGTCACCAAATTTGGAAGGAAGGTAGCAATTAAAATTCCACATAGATTCGCAGCAAAACTTTGGATGCCACGCCCACCCATACCGCCCCCAGCCCCCCTTTCCCCACTCTTTACAAACTTCGAGCTAGAGTCACCAAATTTGGTATGAAGATAGCAATTGACATTCCACACAGATCTGCATCAAAACTTTGGATGCCACGCCCACCCATACCGCCCCAGCCTCCCTTTCCCCACATTTAAAAATTTTCGAGCTAGAGTCACCAAATTTGGTATGAAGATAGCAATTGACATTCCACAAGGATCTGCATCAAAAATTTGGATGCCACGCCCAGCCATACTGCCCCCAGCCCCCCTTTCCACACTCTTTACAAACTTCGAGCTGGGGTCACCAAATTTGGTATGAAGATAGCAATTGACATTCCACACAGATCTGCATCAAAACTTTGGATGCCACGCCCACCCATACCGCCCCAGCCCCCCTTTCCCCACTTTTTACAATTTTCGAGCTAGTGTCACCAAATTTGGTATGAAGATAGCAATTGACATTCCACAAAGATCTGCATCAAAAATTTGGATGCCACGCCCACCCATACCGCCCCCAGCCCCCCTTTCCCCACATTTAACAATTTTCGAGCTAGAGTCACCAAATTTGGTATGAAGATAGCAATTGACATTCCACAAAGCTCTGCATCAAAAATTTGGATGCCCACCCAATCATACCGCCCCCAGCCCCCCTTTCAACAGCTCTTACAAACTTTCAGCTAGAGTCACCAAATTTGGAAGGAAGATAGTTGGTGGCATCCCTATCTGCATCGGAGAATTTTTAAGGCAGCGTACACCCTTTTCTCATCCGTACCCCTTTGCAATCAGGCCTCTTTTTACCTGTTTTAATACTGCTATCGAGTATGCCGCAGTCGGTTGCGTCCCACTGCAACGTTTCCACTTGTTTTAATAGCTCTTGGTGCTTGATATTTATTGTCTAATGTTTTTATATCCAAATAATATGTTTTGTGGGCTGGTGTGTTAAAAATTTAAGGTGTGAGCCTTTGAAAGTAGCTGGAAATAATATAAATCAGGGGACTCAACATCGGTACAGAATATAACAGTAATATTCAAATAAGAAGGCTACACGCAAACCGTACCTTATCTAGGTAAAAGGTAATTATGTGTGTACGAGTGATGGTCCAGGTGAGGATCGCTTCGTCGTATGGGAGGGTTGGGTGGGGGGGGGGGGGGGGGGGGGTGGTGGTGAGCGATTAAGTCTTTTTAGAATGCCAGGCTGCTGTAAACAGTGACAGTACTCAAATCGTAAGGGAACTAATTTTCATCGTCGGGCAGCTAATTTGTGATTATGAGAAACGATATAGCGGCATTCCCGTTTACTTTACCGTCCGTAAACGACAGCTCACTATCGGATGTTGAGGGAGTTGAACTGATGTTACCTAAATGTGAAAATCTAAATAAATATGACATGAGCTTAATATGTTCTTTAAAAAACTAAATTTTCGAAAAAAAGCCGGTTTATTAAAAATCAATTCAAATTTTAATTTAATATAAGTAATATTTTATGTACCCGTATAACAGCCTACTTTTATTTTTAAATGAAAAATAATCACAACTATTCCGTTCCATCAGTTTTATTGATTAATTGCCTTCCGTTTTTAACAGCCCAGTTTTTGTCAATTAAAGGGCGATTGAATATAAATTGTAGGAAACATATGATAAATTATTAAAGTAGGTATACAAGTGGAGCGCAATAAAAAAGAAACATAAGGGAAAAATACTATATGAGATTCTAAGAAATAAATAAACAAAAATAATAATTAACAACAATAATCAGCTATCAATCGGGAACATGCAGCACTTCCATTAAGTAATGTTATAATCTCAAAGTGCGTGATAAAAAGCGATAGGGGAAGAACCAACTAATAATGTTGAAGAAATTCTATAAGACAGTTCCGTCTTTCCACTCATTGTTTTAACTGTATAACCTACCAAGCTCAGGCAAGCAAATTGTTCTTAAAAGCGTCAAATAGTAAACTCTTTGAAACGAAAAGATCTGATGCTCCTTAAGCGTGAAAGTTGTAACACTCATGTGTTTAAGTCAGCGATTAGATTCTGAGCAAAATTTAATCTCAATACCTAAAAGCTGATCAAATATAGATACAGACATATGGATCTAGGAAACCTACGGTGTTGATCTAAATATTGATTAAGAATAAACATATCTGAGATCAAGCATGCTTTCGTTTATGCAGCACAGAAAAAATACAATGTCTCGGTTCAAAATTGAGAGGCAAACCCATTTAATTTAAAGGCAATATATAAAGTCAAATAACATAAAAGAATAAAATTAAAAATTTAATAACAAAATAATAAAAACAATATACAAATATTACTAGAATGGAATGACATACTACTTTTAAATCTTACTCCCTGCCGTATTATATGCCAAGGAAAATGGACCAAGAAAATAGATTGTGGACCTAAACAAGAACAACTTTATCTCGCTCTTTCAATGTACGAATTATAACCCACAAGAATCATAATAGAATATAGCCTAGCAAAACTTTTTACGATGAAGTCCAAACGGTCTTAAGACCATGAATCCTAAGCTAGTGAAAATTATTGTAACTGACTTGCTCGCGCTCTTTTTATTAGTTTAACATACGCACAACTAGTGCTCTAAAATACAACCACAAAAAAGAAGAATAAATCTTACCATACAATTACTGAATCAAATCTTATTATATGGAGCCTCCTCAACAAACAGTATACAATAAAATTAATGTGGAAGTGAGATTTAACAAAACTGCAACTATCACAGTTAAGGAACAGAAGTAGTAGATACTTAACCCTTAAATTAAAACACCTAACGTATTCATACTTTTGAAACAGTGCAAGACTCATATCTCGAACTGTTAAGCTAGTTCAATGTACTTCCTTATTAAATGCAAGAAAAATGGGGAGAATAATGAAATAAAATATTACTATCCATAAATTATAAGAAATTAGTAACGAAATTTTCTTAGTTTAAGCAATGAGTTTGCAAATATAAAAATCTTACATAATCACTAAAAAAAGTATAAAGGTATATAGGTTGACAGTTAAAATATATGAAAGCAATCAATTACAAAGTGAAAAATCAATGTCCGATCGATTTACCTGTTAAAATTAAGAGAACTTGTTAAGGATAATAATACAGTCTATCTCGTTTTAAGCGTGAAGCCTAATCAAAATAGCTAACTACATAACATAAAATGTTTAAAAATCTGAAGAATATTAAGTTAAGAAAACGATTAAATATAACACAAATTTAGATAGGGCATCAGACAACATCAATAGAAGAATTTTTGAAATCAGTAAATGAGTACAAAACACATTCTTTATACATTTTTATCGTAAGTAGCATACTGGGAAAGAGTATAGTAAAACCCGTTTATAAAAAAAAATCAAGCTGCTAAGAACATCTTACTGTTTTCATTTTCTTTATTTTAGAAACTGATTTGATATGCTAGTATGATGAAATAATTTTAGTTAGTTAGTTGACGGATATCTTAAATATGAATAGTGTCATTTGATGAAAATCTTAAATCGAGCAGAGGGAAAGTTAAGGAAAAGAATATTTGATAAGCCTAAAAGATTACCTTAAAGAATTTAAGGAATGTATAAGCAAAATAAATTATTATTGAGATAGAATGGAATCCAATATATGGGGATTAAAAAAATAAATAATAATCACAATAAACGATGAAGTATAAATATTAAGATCAAAATTATTTTGTTAAAACATGATTTATTATACCAGCTACACGAACTTCGATAAGCTTTCAAGTGAGTACTAGAACTTAGGCTTATAATATTGACTTAAAAAAGCTTTTTATAAAGCCGAAACAAAATCATGGAGTATGACTTGTGTGTTCTACCGGCTATAACTATATGTCATTAATCATAATGTTCGGTGTTTGTGTTTTCTAAATCCCTCAACGGAACAAGCTTAATATAAATCTCAAATTTAACATACTGCAAAAATCTATAAAAAAAGTAAAAAAATTATATATATATATATGAAATAAAATTAAAACATACCCATAAGAAAAACATAATTTGATAGTTTATTAACAAAGTACACCAATTTAAAAAATGTTCATTGGTTTATTAAAAAGTTATACTAATTAGCTCTATAAAAGTAACAGAAGTCAGTGCAATAATCAAAACAGATATATGCAAATAAAGGTTAGAAATGTAAGTAGCGAATAAGTTGGGTGTGCGTTAGAAGGAGGGACAATCAATTCACATACCACCTGCATTTCATAGACGCTCGTGTATAGAATCGCATAAGGGAGCGTGTTTTAATATAATAATACAAGCAGGATCACTTTCCCCTATAACACTTTCCCCCTCTAACACTCACTTTCTCTCTAAGACTAACTCTCTCTTTTTCCCTCTTACACTTTCCTCCTCTTACAACTTCCCCCTATAGTATTTCAAACTAAATCTGCAAGTCTCAATACTCTTGTTTAAAAACAATGTGTTGATCTTGCTGCTGCTGCTGCGAAAAATTTCCCATCCCTTGCTTACATAACACTCACGAATGTTGTTGTTCTTGTTGTTGTTGGTGTTGCTTTTGATCATAACAATGCGGCCTACGAATGTACTGCCCTTTGACTAGCGTACTTCAAACAAGCACAATTATGTCTCAATCCTTTTATTCTTTGATCACTGGTTTTCACAAACATTCATTGTTTATGTTTTGCTTGCAGGTGTGCAAGACAACGCACGTCAAACAGCCGCCCTCTCGACTCTCTCTTATCTACTTATTCGTATCTAAGAAACCTGCTCACAGTTGACTCTCTCTCTCTTATCTACTAACTTGTAGCTAAGAAACCTGTGCACACTTGACTCTAGCATTTAATAGTTTCATAGGCAATGTACTTTGCTCACTGAACCTCACGGACGGTGATACCTATAACACATTAGCCAACTAATGTACTTGACCTTTGACAAGCGCACTTCAAGCATGCACAAACTTGTCTCTAAATCTTCCTCCCTCTAACACTTTCTTGCACACAGTATCCTTCTAACACCGCCTCTATCCTTTCCCCCTCTTACACCTTATTCCTCTAACACTCCCCCTCTTACACCTTCTCCCTCTAACTTTTTATAATCTAAATGTACAAGTATCAATACTCTTGTTTAAAAACAATGTGTTGATCTTGCTGCTGCTGCCGGTGCGAAAGAAAATTCCCACCCTTGCACACATAACGCCCCCACGAAGGTTGTAGTTGTTGTTGCTGTTTGTGTTGCTTTTGATCATAACAATGCGGCCTACGAATGTACTGCCCTTTGACTAGCGTACTTCAAAAAAGCACAATCAAGCATGCACAAACTTGTCTCTAAGTCTTCCTCCCTCTAACACTTTTTTGCACACAGTATCCTTCTAACACTAACCCCCTCTAACTCTTTCCTCCTCTAACACCATCTCCCTCTAACACTTTCCCCCTCTATCCTTTCCCCCTCTTACACCTTCTCCCTCTAACACTCTCCCTCTTACACCTTCTCCCTCTAATTCTTTATAATCTTAATGTACAAGTCTCTTGTTTAAAAACAATGTGTTGATCTTGCTGCTGCTGCTGCGACAGAAAATTTCCATCCTTGCACACATAACCTCCCCACGAAGGTTGTAGTTGATGTTGTTGACAATTACAATGCACGTGTGCAGAGCAACGTATTTAAAACTGAAGCACACTTGACTCTAGCACTAAATGGTTAAATAGCTAAAACTGATTCTGTCATTATCACAACCATTAAGATCAATGTTTATGGCTTGCTTGTCAAACAGGAGCACACTTGACTCTAATACAAATTGGTTACATAGCCAAAACTGATCGTGTGAACACTGATCTTCACACACCAGATTCCTTGCTCACAAACCCATATGAATGTAGTTGTTGTTGTTGTTGTTGACAAAAACAATGTTTGTTGTGGCGTGCTTGCACGTGTTCAAGGCAACGCACTTAAAACACCAGCACGCTTGACACCCCATCCTATGATCACTGATTCTCAAGGATGCTGTTGATGATGTTGCTCTTGACAATAACAATGCATGTCGTAGCTTGCTTGCAGGGGGTAAAAGACAACGCACGTGCAAACAGATGTACACTTAACACCAGTTTCTATGATCACTGATTCTCGCAACCATAACAATGCGGCCTAGGAATGTCATGCCTTTGTCCTTAATACCTAGTCTAATTAAAGCGGGCACGATCATGGGAAAAAAAGGGTCATAAATTATAGTATTGGGGGGTAATAAAAGTGTCAAAAAAAGGGTCATAAATTTAAGTATTGGGGGTAATAAAACTGTCAAAAAAAAGGGATCATAATACTTAATGGGGTCATAAATTATGATTGGGGGGTAATAAAAGTGAAAGCTACTTCATGTTCCAGAATCCCCATCCTCCTACTACTTCAATACATCCAAGAGGTAGAAGTGCTGACAAAAGCTTTAGAAGGTGCATACATTAATGATGGACTAAGTCATGATTTAGCCACCAAATACAGCACAACCCAAGCTGTAAAAGGCATGACGAAAAACTGCTCCATTGATAAGGTAAAACTTATCATGCAAGCGGGATCATTCAACAACATGAATGATGTCACGTCAAAGTTTATCGACAGTTGCACAGTAGCTACAGGTCACACTAATACTGTCTTATATTATCAAAACAACACACACCGTGGTGGAAACCGCGGTAGAGGTTATTATAGGTCGGCCTCTATAATAACCTCTACCGCGGTTCAATAGAGGCAGCTTCAGAAGTAACAATTACAATAACAACAACAATGGTTACAGAGGCAACCCTCGAAGCGGCTCATACAGAGGCGGCTCAAACAGAGGAAACAGCCATAATAACCAAATACGAGTTACACAAAGTAACTCGGAAAACCAGCAAAACCCCTTGAGCGACCAACAGCAGTAAAAATTCTACACATAAATTTAAATCTTAGCAGTCTCATAAAAATCCAAAACGGGAACAATATTATTGCTTATAAATACAGGAGCTAATATATCCATCTTAACTCATGACTTCCAAATTGTCAGCAACGACTTTCCGGTTCCATGTGATGGAATCATCGGACTTGATTTCATTCGAAAATACAATTGTATATTAGATTACCAACATAATGAATTCAATATGAAACCACAATCACTAAATTACCAAATACATGTACCACTACTACACAATGATATTGATAACTCAATATTATTACCACCAAGATCAGAAGTAATGAGACAAGTCATGCTTCTGACTACTGAAAATTCTGTATTAATACCAAACCAGGAAATACATCCTGGGGTGATAATAGCGAACAGTATTGTTGAAAGTAATAGTGCAATAGTCCGTATCTTAAATACAACAGATAAAAATATAAGAATTAAAAATCCCAACATTAAATTCGAGTCAATAGAAGATTATGATTTTCAAACTAACGAAAATTCTAACAATAGAACTAACAAGGTCATAGGTAAATTGACATTCCCTGACCAATTCAAAGTGAGATTAACCGATCTATGTACCAAATACAGTGACATATTTGGTCTAGAAACAGAACCGATATCATTCAATAATTCCTACAAACAAAAATTAAGATTATCAGATAGAACACCAGTTTACATAAAAAATTATAGAAATGCCGAAACCGAAAAACCAGAAATAAACAGACAGGTCGAAAAGTCGATAAAAGATGGTATAGTTGGGCCATCAATTTCTGAATATAATAGCCCACTTCTCTTGGTTCCCAAGAAATCTCTCCCAAACTCCAAGGAGAAAAAATGGCGTTTAGTAGTTGATTACCGCCAAATAAACAAAAAACTTTTAGCAGACAAATATCCACTACCAAGAATAGAAGAAATCTTAGACCAATTAGGACGAGCAAAATATTTTTCATGTCCCGATCTTATGTTAGGATTTCATCAAATAGAACTAGAATAAAAATCTAGAAATATAACATCATTTTCAACGAACTACGGTTCTTATCGTTTCACGCGATTACCATATGGTCTTAAGGTAGCACCAAACTCATTTATGCGAATGATGACACTCGCATTTTCTGGCCTTGAGTCATCCCAAGCATTTCTCTACATGGATGACCTAGTTGTCATTGGCTGTTCAGAACAGCACATGTTTAAAAATTTGTCAAATATCTCTGACCTGTGTAGAAAACACAACCTGAAATTAAACCCAGAGAAATGTTCGTTTTTCATGCACGAGGTTACATTTCTGGGCATAAGTGCACAGAACATGGCATCCTCCCTGATGACAAAAAATATGATGTTATTAAAAACTATCCAACTCCAACTGATGCGGAAAGCGCACGACGTTTCGTCGCGTTTTGTAATTATTACAGAAAGTTTATTCATAATTTCGCACAACATTCACGTTATTTGACCAGACTGTGCAGAAAAAATGTCAAATTCGAATGGACAAAAGAATGCGAAGACGCATTCAAATACTTAAAAAAGGCATTAATGAAACCTACATTGTTACAATACCCTGATTTCAGCAAAGAATTTTTCATAACCACAGATGCAAGTAAACATGCTTGTAGCGCTGTACTAACCCAAGAGTACAACGGGGTACAATTACCAATTGCATACGCTTCTCGAGCCTTCACGCAGGGAGAAAGCAATAAATCAACTACAGAGCAGGAATTAGCTGCAATTCGTTGGGCAATAAAACACTTCAGACCTTATGTTTACGGCAGGCATTTCTTAGTTAAAACAGACCAACGACCATTAACTTACCTCTTTTCAATGAAAAACCCTTCATCAAAATTAACAAGAATGAGATTAGATTTAGAAGAATACAAATTCACGGTAGAATACCTCAAGGGGAAAGACAATTATATAGCAGACGCATTGTCAAGAATTAATATTGAATCGCTAATACAAATAAATAGAAACATAATGATGGTCCAAACAAAATCATCAAAAAGACAGGAAAATATCTGCGCAGATAAAAACCAAAACTGCCAAAGAAATTAAAGAGCCTAATGTCTAAGAAGTCATTAGCAATAATGACGTAAAGAAATTTGTGAAAATAAAATTCGTAAATAATAATTGTTTGTTAAAAAGAGGAAAACGAATCATTTCACAATTTTCCATTAATGATTTGTATTCTAATGAAAGGTTCGACTTAGGTCACTTCTTTCAAAGGCTTAATTCAGAAGCCGGAGTATATAAAATAGTTAATTTACAGTTGTCACCAAGTGAACAAATCTTCGAGTTTGTATCACTAAATGAATTTAAAGCAAGTGGAAACGTTGCAGTCGGACGCAACCGACTGCGGCATACTCGATACCAGTATTAAAACAGGGGCAGGGGTGTACGCTGCCTTAAAGATTCTCCGATGCAGATGGGGATGCCACCAGCTGTCTTCCTTCCAAATTTAGTGACTCTAGCTCAAAGTTTGTAAGAGCTGTTGAAAGGGGGGCTGGGGGCGGCATGGGTGGGTGTGGCATCTAAATTTTTATTGCAGAACTTTGCGAAATGTCAATTGCTATCTTCATACCAAATTTGGTGACTCTAGCTCAAAGATTGTAAAAAGTGAGGAAAGGGGGGCTGGGGGCGTAATTGGTGGGCGTGGCATCCAAATTTTTGATGCAGATCTTTGTGGAATGTCAATTGCTATCTTCATACCAAATTCGGTGACTCTAGCTCGAAAATTGTTAAAAGTGGGGAAAGGGAGGCTGGGGGCGGTATGGGTGGGCGTGACATCCAAAGTTTTTATGCAGCTCTGTACGGAATGTCATTTGCTATCTTTATACCAAATTTGGTGACTCTAGCTCGAAAATTGTATAAAGTGGGGATAGGGGGGCTGGGGGCGTAATTGGTGGGCGTGGCATCCAAAGTTTTGATGCAGATCTGTGTGGAATGTCAATTGCTATCTTCATACCAAATTTGGTGACTCTAGCTCGAAAATTTTAAAAAGTGGGAAAGGGGGGCTGGGGGAAGTATGGCTGGGCGTGGCATCCAAATTTTTGATGCAGATCTTTGTGGAATGTCAATTGCTATCTTCATACCAAATTTGGTGACTCTAGCTCGAAAATTGTTAAAAGTGGGGAAAGAGGGGCTGGGGGCTGTATGGGTGGGCGTGACATCCAAAGTTTTTATGCAGCTCTGTATGGAATGTCAATTGCTATCTTCATACCAAATTTGGTGACTCTAGCTCGAAAATTGTTAAAAGTGGTGATAGGGGGGCTGGGGGCGGTATGGGTGGGCGTGACATCCAAAGTTTTTATGCAGCTCTGTATGGAATGTCAATTGCTATCTTCATACCAAATTTGGTGACTCTAGCTAAATGTTTGTAAAAGGTGGGGAAAGGGGGGCGAAATGGGTAGGCGTGGCTCCAAAACTTTGATGAAGATTTTTTGGGGTCTCCGTTAATTACATGCTTTTAATCAGTGGCGTAGCGTGACTTGGCGGGGCCCCGTATAAAAATATGTTTGATGGTCCTAAGGAAGGGTACAAAATTCTCACAAAAGAAAAAAAAACAGTTTGCATAAAATTTAAATAAATATTTATTCATCATAATTTCTGTCTTTATTTCAAAATTTTTACAAACAATTCAAATTAAATATACTCTTTCCGTGCCTTTTTATCGGCAAACTGATTTATTAAATCATTTATAGCTTTGGATGACTTAAATTTTTCTAAAGTTTTTGCCTCTATTTTTTTTTTTTTTTTTTTTTTTTTTTTTTTCTTTAAGTTTTTTAATTTATTTAATAAACCGAAGTGGCAACTTAATCTAGTTTTACATTTAGGGAAGGAACAATAGATCTTAGATGACACATTGGACAATAGTGACAGGTCTGACAGGCGTTCCTGTCCCATCGAAGTTCTGAGGTAATTTTTAATTAGTTTTAATTTTGAAAAACTTCCCTCGGCAGTTGCAGTTGTAAGTGGAAGGGTCAAGAATAAAAAGCATGCTGTTATTACCTCCGGAAAACTGGATGCAAGACTGTTGAATTTTATTAGCAATAATTCAATAAGTTCCTTAATTTTATGAGTATTTTGAATTTCTGATTTTAAGCATGATCTTAGAGCCTTTAATTGTTCATAAAGATTCACTGAGATGTCTTTACTGTATTTATCCGACAGTTTTCCGGAAGCGTTTAATATTTCTTCGTTAGAAGAAGACAGCTGGGAGCCTGTCTCGTAGACAAGCAAAGATCCTTGCAACGGGATCACCAACAAGGTACCCTTATGGAGCAAGAGGTACTCCTTCCTGCATTGACTTTGCCATATACCAGGGGATTCCAGACCAGATTCTTTCCATATCTGATGATTGGGACCTCCCTAGTGACCACCTTGCCCTGATAGTTACTTTGGATAGCAGTGCAAGAATGGTCAGTGGACCACCAAGGCTCATAAACGCACGTACCAACATTGAGGAGTTTCAGAGACGGATTGGCGAAAGTATCGAGCTTAACACTACCATCAACACTGGATTGGATGTTGAAAATTCCATTGATTTGCTAATCGCCAAGATCCGGTCGGCTGCAGCTGAAACCACCCCGCCCCCTATGGTAAGACGCCAGGATAATTCTGGAAACAGACTCCCAGCGGATATAGCAAACTTGCTCAGAATCAAGAGGCAAAACAGACACAGATACCAGACAACGCATAGCCCTCAGGACAAGGCAGTATGGCGAAGATCTGAGAGGGAGCTTAAGGAGGCACTACGCAGGCTTAAAAGTGAAACTTTTGCTAGAAGGTTAGAGAGTATGGATTACACATGTGATGCTGGTTACTCTCTGTGGCGTGCCACACGTAGCCTAAAGCGCCAACCTTGGAGAACTGTACCGCTTCGCTGTCCTAGAAACGGGCACTGCCAAACTGACGACGAGCAAGCTGAGACGTTTGCAAGTCACCTTGAAGAACGCTTTACGCCGCTTGACCTAGCTGATCAGAATAGCCTTAATGAGACCGCCCAAGCACTGGAGACTCCTCTGCAGATGTCTTTGCCCATCAACCCCATCAGAGTGGAGGAGGTCAAGGAAGCTATTAATATCCTTCCTAGTTCTAAGGCTCCTGGCCATGACGGTATTTGCCACACCACCCTGAGGGCCCTGCCAATTCGAGCGCTTCTCTTTATAACGTTGATTTTCAACGCTATACTAAGAACCCAGCACTTTCCTGCCCAGTGGAAGTTAGCAAGGATCCACATGATTCATAAGTCGGGTAAGCCGGAGGATGACCCTGAGTCATATCGACCGATCAGCCTCTTGCCATCTCCGTCTAAGGTTTGGGAGAGGCTTATTGCTGCACGGCTTGTTAGGCTTATGGATAATATGAACATTCTTCCTGACCACCAATTTGGGTTCAGGAGAGGGCATGGTGCAATTGAACAGGTTCACAGAGTGGTTAACCACATACTTAAGGCATTCGATGACAAGAGCTATTGCTATGGTATCTTTGTGGATGTCCAGCAGGCGTTCGACCGCGTCTGGATTAGAGGTCTGCTTCAAAAAATAAAAACGCGCCTCCCAGCTCCCTATTTCATGCTAATGCGTTCATACCTAACGGAACGCAGGTTTGAAGTCAAGGTGAGGGCTGCGATCTCTACCACGCGGGAAATGAAGGCGGGCGTTCCGCAAGGCAGCGTACTGGGCCCTTTTCTATACAACCTGTACACGGCGGACATACCCACTCCTGATGATCTTGAAGACCTCGCCTCACCAGGTAATTTTCTCATTGCCACATTTGCTGACGACGTGGCAGTATTCCACTCTGCCTCTTGCGAGTACGAGGCTGCTGACGGAGCCCAGGAGTATATCCACATCCTTGAGAGCTGGGCTCGCAGGTGGAACATCAAGCTCAACGCCTCGAAGAGCCAAGCTGTCAACTTTACACTGAGACGTGGAGAAGCACCGGCAGTCTGGCTTGATGGGAGTCCCTTGCAGCCTGAAAATCATGCTCGATACCTGGGGATCACATTGGACAAAAGGCTCTGTTTTCGCTCTCACTTTGATGGGCTCCTTAAGCAATGTCGGTGCAAGCTGTCAAAAGTTAATTGGATGATAAACGCCAATAGCGCCTTGCCGCTGCGCTGCAAACGGGCAGTGTACAACACTTTGGTTGCTCCGACTTGGAGATATGGTATACAGATTTGGGGCATTGCGTGTCGGACAAGTCGACGACGTATCCAGACACTCCAGAATTTGGCTTTGCGTCGAATAACTGGTGCTGCCTGGTACGTACGAAATTCAACCTTGCACAATGACCTCAGATTGACTACCATAGACAGCCAAGTTGGAGCTTATTCCATCAGATACAACGCACGTTTGCAGCGGCACCGAAGCCGGCTGGCTAGAGAGCTTGCGGGGAGAAGAGTCGTTAGAAGACTTAAGCGCAGGTCATTTGGAAACCTAATACAATAGCCTGGTGACGATCCAAAGGAAGTCAACCTAATCCACAAGACCTACAACTACGCCTGAAGTCAACCAGGCTTGCCGAATTTACTAATGAAGATCACTGTGTTGTAATAAAAACTAACTGTGTTTTTGGTCCAATACATTAAATTTACCCCCCCAAAAAAAAAAAAGAAGAAGACTGGAGTTTCTCCGGTTGTAAGATTTCGAACATACTACTCAGGTCGCAAAGGCTCTGAAATCTTTGTTTTGTTTGAGAAATTAATATATCTAAATAGCAATAGTAGACATTGACTTTGAAATAGAATTCCGGGTTCGAAATTCTCTCATCTTGTGATAATTCATCAAAAAAACGCTTCGTTATCTTACGCCTTTTGTTTTTAAAAACACTCTTTTGCTAAATCTTTGGACTCATTTAGCAAACTATTGAATGAATTTTGATTTCTTAATTCGCACAGTCTATTCAAAAGATTACTTAATAAAGTACTAGATTTCTGTAAATCATTATTTTCATGCTGTAGAACTTTAGAAACAGGATTAATGATTTCAAATAATGAAGAAAAAAATATGACGAGCACTAAGAAATCATAACTCTCTAAAATGCTAATTATATTTTTACATTCATCACGTTCATCTTTTTCTTTTCGAAATTAAATTTAGTTGGTACAAAGTTTTCATAACTAATAAATAATTTTTCTTTACCACTAATAAAGCGTCGTTCCTTGAAGACCATCTGGTAGGACACACCTTTTTAAGGGTAATTAAATATTTTTCAAATGAATCATTACTTAACATTGCCCAGCGTTGTATACTATTGGCAAAAAAAAATCGTTTAAAACTAAATTTAATGTGTGCGCAGTACAATGAACATAATCGGCATTCGGAGCATGCTCTTTTATTAGGGTTTGTAATATATATAAACACCCGACATAACATTTGCTCCATCGTAACCTTGTCCTCTACACTTATAGCGTTTTCGATTGTACCAAAAAATGTAGCATTTTTGATACATTCATTCAGGGTTGCACTTTTTTCATTTTCGATTGTAATATCAGGCAGCCCTTCTGAAGTGTTATCGTTTTCGATTCTATTCAGTGTTGCCTTTTGACAGTGCAGAAGGCAACATTTTCAACACTGTCAAATTCGAGAGTGCTGCATTTGTTTCATACTGCACTTTTTTTGTTCGATTGTGCCCATTAAAAATGCAAAACCAGGGCAGCACTGAAAAAATGTTTTGGCAGCATTTTTTAAGTGTAACATTGTTATAGGGTTGCATTATTTTGTACAATCGAAAACGCTATTAGACAAATCAATTCCATATTCCTTAAACTTTTTTAAAACTTCAGTTTTAAGGCCTTCAGCTCTGCAATCGGATACTGCGGTAAACCCCAAAAATGACTCGCAGATTTTCAATTCTTTAGGCACATTATCATCATTTTCTGTAATCGAGATGTATCGAAAAACTACAGAAAGTTAGTAAATTTTTGACAAATCTTGTGTTGTGTCTAGAATTATTGTCAGGAATGGAGCTTTTTTAATTTCTGAGATACTATTGTTCCTAACTGCGGTACCAAGCAAATTAATAATTTCATTTTGAATCGTAGGGTTTGGTTTTAGAAGAAGTTCTTTTAAAGTTGCATCATAATTAGATAGCAAACGTAAAATCGCCATAAAATTTCCAGAATCAGAATCATGGCCTCTTAAAGGTAGATTACAAGATGCTAAAGTAATTATAACATTAATTATACGATGCAATACATCTCTCCAGTACGTAGTTTTTATATTGATTTAAGATAAGGGATGCATTAATATGCTGCTGTGACTTTTCATGGTCAAGTACATTTTGCGTAAAATTGCTTCTAATGGAAACACCGTTAACCCATGCAGAAGAGTATGATTTCCTTTGACGATCTGTTAATAACCAACAGAAGTGGCAATATGGTTTGTTTAAAACATTAGAATAACATAACCATGGTCTTGGAATTTTTATGCCTGCCTTATTGGTATATGAATAATAAAAGACCGAAAAAATTCGGTTACATTCTGAATTTTTTGGAAACGGTCCTTGTGGTTTAAATGGACCCAATTTAAAAATTATTTTTCGTTCGCATTCAGTTGGACTGTCACCAAAATTTAATTGCTCTTTTTGACTTTCGTCAGTTCTGAAAAAAAAAAATTGTTATGATTTTATTAACTTTTGATAACGCAAGTTGATACAGCTGATACAGTGGTAGCTACGCCCCTGCTTTTAATGTTAACATAATGTTAGTAGCTTGCTGAGCATGCTCAGTAGGCTTGTAAGTTAGTTCTGATTTACAACCAAATAAAATAAGTTCTACGCCCACGCGCAAATAACCCGAAAAGTCTAAGTGTTATTTTATTTAACTCATTTGCGTTTGCAATTATTTTTCTCGTCGTGTGTGCGCTGTGGTGTTTATATATGCATGACTCAATAAAGCTTTGTATGTAACACTTTGTTGCATACAATAATATATGTATAAATTATGCAGCGCATGGGCTCAGGCTCATGTTACTCAGCGCGGATCGCTAGCAAGCTAGCTGACCGTTTTATACCCCGATTCCATTAGGCTGCATCTTTCATTAACAGCGAGTGAAAGATGTAGGTGATTCCACTATAAATCCAATTGCATAGTTGCATCTTGATTTAACAGGGTCTGTTAAAAGACAGCAGACAGCTGTTTGTGTATTATACGTTTATATTTAATTGGAAGCAAATATGAGCTCGAACACAAATAAAATTAGTGAAGCTAAAAAAGTAAAAATTATTGCTTTAATTTTTGCGCAAAATGCAAACATGGTTTAACGAATATCCCAGTTTGTTTGGACAGGCACTTGATGACAAGCTGTTTTACTCAAATTGGCACTGTTAAAACCAAGTATCGATTACAAATTTCATACTATCGACTATGTTAAAGCTCTGTTCAGTGCTCTGTAATGTAAACTTCTAAGTAGGAAAACAGAGTAGGAAAACAGCAAATCAATACATCCAAGAAGTAGAAGTGCTGTCAAAAGCCTTAGAAGGTGCATACATTAATGATGGACTAAGTCATGATTTAGCCACCAAATACAGCACAACCCAAGCTGTAAAAGCCATGACGAAAAACTGCTCCATTGATAAGGTAAAACTTATCATGCAAGCGGGATCATTCAACAACATGAATGATGTCACGTCAAAGTTTATCGACAGTTGCACAGTAGCTACAGGTCACACTAATACTGTCTTATATTATCAAAACAACACACACCGTGGTGGAAACCGCGGTAGAGGTTATTATAGGTCGGCCTCTATAATAACCTCTACCGCGGTTCAATAGAGGCAGCTTCAGAAGTAACAATTACAATAACAACAACAATGGTTACAGAGGCAACCCTCGAAGCGGCTCATACAGAGGCGGCTCAAACAGAGGAAACAGCCATAAAAACCAAATACGAGTTACACAAAGTAACTCGGAAAACCAGCAAAACCCCTTGAGCGACCAACAGCAGTAAAAATTCTACACATAAATTTAAATCTTAGCAGTCTCATAAAAATCCAAAACGGGAACAATAACATCCAATTAACATTGCTTATAGATACAGGAGCTAATATATCCATCTTAAGGCTGCGTTTATGGTCAAGCGATTTCGCGTCGCGCGATGCGACGAGAATCGCTACTAGCGACTAAATACATTGATCCTTATGAGAGTGTTTATGGTCAAGCGATTTCATGTCGCGCGACAAAGAGCGATTGAAGCGACGAGAGCGACGAGAATTTGCAAACAAAAATTTTTGATTTTTCCAAGCGATTGGAGCGATTGGGCAAGCAAAACAACAACAACTGCTTCTTCATATGAAGCAATTACAGTTATAACGGTTTTGCATGCAGTACGTATGTTTTGATATTTGTATGAAAAATTCAGATTTTTGTAGTGTTCGGTTGTATAAATAAAGAATGGAAAAATTTATTCAAGCTATACGGGAAAAAACTTGTATATGGGATCTCCGTACTGCTGACTACCACAACAGAAATATAATACGGAAAGCCTGGGAAGATCTTGAAAAAGAATGCAACTTAGAAGGTAAGTCATATATTTTTTTTATTGTTTTTGTTAAACATAAAGCTCTTAGTTAATTCTTCTGTTATGTAAGACAAAATATTCTTTGAATTTATCTCGTATGGTAGTAGATGCTTCAGAGCTTCTATTATGTTGCCTCTGATTTTTTATTCCACGGAGTGAGTGTGCGCATGCATAGCCCTTCTTTATCAATTATAATATTATGTAACAAACAAATGGTTTTAACAATCAATTCGGCTACGTCAATGTCGGTTTCAATTGATTTGGTTAATAAACGCCATTTGTTTGTTATTAAACCAAAAGCACATTCGATTGTTTTCCTTGATTTGGATAGCATCGTATTAAACAATTCACACTCAGGGTCCAAATTTGATTTTGAGTATGGCCTTAATAAATAGTTTTTCAGTGGATAGGCTTCATCCCCAAGCATCACAAATGGTGCAGAAATATCCGCATTGGGCAGATTACGCTGTTCGGGAATTTCATATTCTCCTGATTCTATAAGGTTGCGTAAAGTTGAACACTCGAAAATGCCTCCGTCACTTTGTTTGCCATATGCTCCAACTTCGATTGCAACAAACTTATAATCAGCAGAAGCAACACCTTGTAGAACGATAGAAAAGTAATGCTTGTAGTTGAAAAACATGCTGCCAGAGTGAGGTGGACATTTGCAACGAATATGCCTGCCATCGATACTTCCAATGCAATTTGGAAATCCCCATTTTATGTAAAATTCCTCTGCTATTTTCAGTAAATCATCCTTTGATTTGCGATTTAAATGTTTGGAGACAAAAGATTGCCAAATAGCAGCTCACACTTCGCGAACTATTTTGGCTAATGTGGCAACTCCAATACGATAGGAAAATGCCAGAGATCTAAATGAATTTCCCGTTGCTAGAAACATGAAATAAAAAAAATTTATTTTGTAATTATATTCTTTATTACAGCCGGTTCTGGTCAGAAAAAATGGAAAAATCTTAAAGACACGTATCGTAGAGAGTTACGTAAGGAAACATTGCCTTCAGGAAGCGCTGCATCGCAGCCTTCTAAATGGGCACATTTTAATGACATGAGCTTCATCAAGTGTGTAATGGAACCGCGTCCCATGTCCGGAAATCTCGCACTTGAAAGCACGGAAGATGTACAATTTCGAGAGGATGCAGAACCTGTAACACCAGAACATACCCCTAACAGATTTAAGCGCAAAAGGAATGACGAGAATGCATTTTTGGAGCTCGAAAGAAAGAAGCTAAAGCTTCTTGAACGAGAAAATTTGGAGGAAGATGATGTATATCACTTCTTGATGAGCTTCAAAGAATATATGAAAAAAATGAACGACGAAAAAAAATTACAATTTCGTATAAAAATGCAGGAAGTGCTCTATGATGTTATGTTTGCTAATCAACCGGCGCAATCAAGAACCTCAAGCGTTCTTTCATTCGTTCCTTCAGTGAGCAACAGCCCATCATATACAATACAGGTATCGAATGCATTTACATTTATTCCAGAACAGGAATACCAAGAGCATGACCTTGATATTACTCAAATGTAATTTTCAACGAATTTTGTAATAAAAACATGTTCATCACACTTACCTTAGCGTTAATGACAATCTTTCTGCTGAATCAATTGGGGTTTTAAAATTTGTAGTTTGTTTTTGGATGTGAGGAGATATTTCATTTAAAATGTATCCAAATGTTTCTCTACTCATTCTGTAGTATTCCTTAAATTTTTCGGGATACTGCAGCAGTTTGGAATGCAAATGGAGGAGCTCTCCTTTACATTCCCGTTCTTGCAAAATAGGATGCACTTGGTATTTTTTTAAGTTCCCACTGTTTAAGTAGTTCTTCCGCAGTAAATAACTGCTCTCCAATAGCAACATTTTACGCTGTTTTGCCCGCATGTTCCTTCCTCGTTTATAAACAAAACACAACTAAATCTCTATTAAAATCAGAACTTAAATATTTGGTCGCTTGTGAAATCGCTTAACCATAAACACTTCATCGCTAGCGATATCGCTGGTAAAAATCGCTGGAGCGATTGAGCGATTCTCGTCGCATCGCGCGACGCGAAATCGCTTGACCATAAACGCAGCCTAACTCATGACTTCCAAATTGTCAGCAACGACTTTCCGGTTCCATGTGATGGAATTATCAGACTTGATTTCATTCGAAAATACAATTGTATATTAGATTACCAACATAATGAATTCATTATGAAACCACAATCACTAAAATACCAAATACATGTACCACTACTACACAATGATATTGACAACAAGAATGCACTAAATAGAGTCGCCAACGACCGATAGTCCAACCACCAGTTGGAACTGGCTAGCGAAGCTACCACTCGCTCTGAGAGCGCATTTCGTGCGTTTCTCGTGTTTCGTGAGTGTTTCGCCAGCCACTTCTCTTGCTAACTTTGCTACAACATTTTTGTTGATAGCACAACCAGCCAGCCATACTGTGTGTATGCGCCGCTAGCCAGCGATTTTCTAGCGCGCAGTGGCTTCTTCAATTGCTGTACCCCCATTTTTTTCCTTGTATTCCTTATGTGCGCTTATTTTATTGCTTATCTTACTGCGTCGACCTAGCACCAGCAAAGCAAATGAGCGAATTAATAAAAACATACATATATAATATATATGTATGCAGTTTTGGTGGTAGCCAGGCATTGATTTTTGATTTTTGCTAGCCGAAAGGCTAGCTACCATAAGCATGTGTGTGTCCCTGTCTCTATGCATGTCCATATTTCACTGTATGCGTACCATTTGCCAGGCAATTCAACTAATATGAATTTCTTCGGCAAACGCTAAACAGCCAAATTTTATATTAAATTTGTATTATGCCTTCAAAAAACCCAAGAAAAACCAGAAGAACAATACTTACAAGGCAGTTTTGGTGCTCATCGAACATATGCTCATCAGGCGAACAGCAAAATTAACAAGCGTTCACTAAAATAAGCAGACAATTATCAGTTTTGCATTGCTCGTCATGCATACTCTTTCATGTTTTCAGCTCTATGACTCTTTCCCAATCATTTTGCCATCGCTACCACCATACTGCTATACTGCGATGCATACAAATTGCGAAAGTGTATTCCAATCGTCCATTTGCCCAAGTCATTTGCCTAAATTCTAAAGCAGAAGCAATACAAGAAACCGCTCGGCGTAGCCAAATTTAACAAGTGCAAAAGAGAATTAAGAAAACGGCCACGCAGTCATAGAGCTGAAAACATGAAAGAGTATGCATGACGAGCAATGCAAAACTGATAATTGCCTGCTTATTTTAGTGAACGCTTGTTAATTTTGCTGTTCGCCTGATGAGCAAATGTTCGATGAGCACCAAAACTGCCTTGGAAGTATTGTTCTTCTGGTTTTTCTTGGGTTTTTTGAAGGCATAATACAAATTTAATATAAAATTTGGCTGTTTAGCGTTTGCCGAAGAAATTCATATTAGTTGAATTGCCTGGCAAATGGTACGCATACAGTGAAATATGGACATGCATAGAGACAGGGACACACACATGCTTATGGTAGCTAGCCTTTCGGCTAGCAAAAATCAAAAATCAATGCCTGGCTACCACCAAAACTGCATACATATATATTATATATGTATGTTTTTATTAATTCGCTCATTTGCTTTGCTGGTGCTAGGTCGACGCAGTAAGATAAGCAATAAAATAAGCGCACATAAGGAATTCAAGGAAAAAATGGGGGTACAGCAATTGAAGAAGCCACTGCGCGCTAGAAAATCGCTGGCTAGCGGCGCATACACACAGTATGGCTGGCTGGTTGTGCTATCAACAAAAATGTTGTAGCAAAGTTAGCAAGAGAAGTGGCTGGCGAAACACTCACGAAACACGAGAAACGCACGAAATGCGCTCTCAGAGCGAGTGGTAGCTTCGCTAGCCAGTTCCAACTGGTGGTTGGACTATCGGTCGTTGGCGACTCTATTTAGTGTATTCTTGTTGATATTGATAACTCAATATTATTACCAGCAAGATCAGAAGTAATGAGACAAGTCATGCTTCTGACTACTGAAAATACTGTATTAATACCAAACCAGGAAATACATCCTGGGGTAATAATAGCGAACAGTATTGTTGAAAGTAATAGTGCAATACTCCGTATCTTAAATACAACAGATAAAAATATAAGAATTAAAAATCCCAACATTAAATTCGAGTCAATAGAAGATTATGATTTTCAAACTAACGAAAATTCTAACAATAGAACTAACAAAGTCATAGGTAAATTGACATTCCCTGACCAATTCAAAGTGAGATTAACCGATCTATGTACCAAATACAGTGACATATTTGGTCTAGAAACAGAACCGATATCATCCAATAATTTCTATAAACAAAAATTAATATTATCAGATAGAACACCAGTTTACATAAAAAATTATAGAAATGCCGAAACCGAAAAACCAGAAATAAACAGACAGGTCGAAAAGTCGATAAAAGATGGTATAGTTGGGCCATTTCTGAATATAATAGCCCACTTCTCTTGGTTCCCAAGAAATCTCTCCCAAACTCCAAGGAGAAAAAATGGCGTGTAGTAGTTGATTACCGCCAAATAAACAAAAAACTTTTAGCAGACAAATATCCACTACCAAGAATAGAAGAAATCTTAGACCAATTAGGACGAGCAAAATATTTTTCATGTCTCGATCTTATGTCAGGATTTGATCAAATAGAACTAGAATAAAAATCTAGAAATATAACATCATATTCAACGAACTACGGTTCTTATCGTTTCACGCGATTACCATATGGTCTTAAGGTAGCACCAAACTCATTTATGCGAATGATGACACTCGCATTTTCTGGCCTTGAGCCATCCCAAGCATTTCTCTACATGGATGACCTAGTTGTCATTGGCTGTTCAGAACAGCACATGTTTAAAAATTTGTCAAATATCTCTGACCTGTGTAGAAAACACAACCTGAAATGAAACCCAGAGAAATGTTCGTTTTTCATGCACGAGGTTACATTTCTGGGCATAAGTGCACAGAACATGGCATCCTCCCTGATGACAAAAAATATGATGTTATTAAAAACTATCCAACTCCAACTGATGCGGAAAGCGCACGACGTTTCGTCGCGTTTTGTAATTATTACAGAAGGTTTATTCATAATTTCGCACAACATTCACGTTATTTGACCAGACTGTGCAGAAAAAATGTCAAATTCGAATGGACAAAAGAATGCGAAGACGCATGCAAATACTTAAAAAGGAATAAATGAAACCTACATTGTTACAATACCCCGATTTCAGCAAAGAATTTTGCATAACCACAGATGCAAGTAAACATGCTTGTAGCGCTGTACTAACCCAAGAGTACAACGGGGTACAATTACCAATTGCATACGCTTCTCGAGCCTTCACGCAGGAGGAAAGCAATAAATCAACTACAGAGCAGGAATTAGCTGCAATTCGTTGGGCAATAAAACACTTCAGACCTTATGTTTACGGCAGGCATTTCTTAGTTAAAACAGACCAACGACCATTAACTTACCTCTTTTCAATGAAAAACCCTTCATCAAAATTAACAAGAATGAGATTAGATTTAGAAGAATACAAATTCACGGTAGAATACCTCAAGGGGAAAGACAATTATATAGCAGACGCATTGTCAAGAATTAATATTGAATCGCTAATACAAATAAATAGAAACATAATGATGGTCCAAACAAAATCATCAAAAAGACAGGAAAATATCTGCGCAGATAAAAAACCAAAACTGCCAAAAGAAATTAAAGAGCCTAATGTCTAAGAAGTCATTAGCAATAATGACGTAAAGAAATTTGTGAAAATAAAATTCGTAAATAATAATTGTTTGTTAAAAAGAGGAAAACGAATCATTTCACAATTTTCCATTAATGATATGTATTCTAATGAAAGGTTCGACTTAGGTCACTTCTTTCAAAGGCTTAATTCAGAAGCCGGAGTACATAAAATAGTTAATTTACAGTTGTCACCAAGTAAACAAATCTTCGAGTTTGTATCACTAAATGAATTTAAAGCAAGTGGAAACGTTGCAGTCGGACGCAACCGACTGCGGCATACTCGATACCAGTATTAAAACAGGGGCAGGGGTGTACGCTGCCTTAAAGATTCTCCGATGCAGATGGGGATGCCACCAGCTGTCTTCCTTCCAAATTTAGTGACTCTAGCTCAAAGTTTGTAAGAGCTGTGGAAAGGGGGGCTGGGGGCGGTATGGGTGGGTGTGGCATCTAAATTTTTACTGCATATCTTTGCGAAATGTCAATTGCTATCTTCATACCAAATTTGGTGACTCTAGCTCGAAGTTTGTAAAAGGTAGGGAAAGAGGGGCTGGGGGCTGTATGGGTGGAATTGCATCCAAATTTTTGATGCAGATCTTTGTGGAATGTCAATTGCTATCTTCATAACAAATTTGGTGACTCTAGCTCAAACTTGTAAAAGTGGGGAAAGGGGGGCTATGGGGCTGGGGGCGGTATGGTTGGGTGTGGCATCTAAATTTTTATTGCAGAACTTTGCGAAATGTCAATTGCTATCTTCATACCAAATTTGGTGACTCTAGCTCGAAAATTGTAAAAAGTAGGGAAAGAGGGGCTGGGGGCTGTATGGGTAGGCGTGGCATCCAAATTTTTGATGCAGAGCTTTGTGGAATGTCAATTGCTATCTTCATACCAAATTTGGTGACTCTAGCTCGAAAATTTTATAAAGTAGGGGAAGGGGGGCTGGAGGCGGTATGGGTGGGCGTAGCATCCAAAGTTTTGATGCAGATCTGTGTGGAATGTCAATTGCTATCTTCATACCAAATTTGGTGACTCTAGCTCAAAGATTGTAAGAAGTGGGGAAAGGGGGGCTGGGGGCGTAATTGGTGGGCGTGGCATCCAAAGTTTTGATGCAGATCTTTGTGGAATGTCAATTGCTATCTTCATACCAAATTTGGTGACTCTAGCTCGAAAATTGTTAAAAGTGGGGAAAGGGAGGCTGGGGGCGGTATGGGTGGGCGTGACAACCAAAGTTTTTATGCAGCTCTGTACGGAATGTCATTTTCTATCTTTATACCAAATTTGGTGACTCTAGCTCGAAAATTGTATAAAGTGGGGATAGGGGGGCTGGGGGTGGTATGAGTGGGCGTGGCATCCAAAGTTTTGATGCAGATCTGTGTGGAATGTCAATTGCTATCTTCATACCAAATTTGGTGACTCTAGCTCGAAAATTTTAAAAAGTGGGAAAGGGGGGCTGGGGGAAGTATGGCTGGGCGTGGCATCCAAATTTTTGATGCAGATCTTTGTGGAATGTCAATTGCTATCTTCATACCAAATTTGGTGACTCTAGCTCGAAAATTGTTATAAGTGGGGAAAGAGGGGCTGGGGGCTGTATGGGTGGGCGTGACATCGAAAGTTTTTATGCAGCTCTGTATGGAATGTCAATTGCTATCTTCATACCAAATTTGGTGACTCTAGCTCGAAAATTGTTAAATGTGGGGAAAGGGGGGCTGGGGGCGGTATGGGTGGGCGTGACATCCAAAGTTTTTATGCAGCTCTGTATGGAATGTCAATTGCTATCTTTATACCAAATTTGGTGACTCTAGCTCGAAAATTGTTAAAAGTGGAGATAGGGGGGCTGGGGGCGGTATGGGTGGGCGTGACATCCAAAGTTTTGATGCAGATCTGTGTGGAATGTCAATTGCTATCTTCATACCAAATTTGGTGACTCTAGCTAAATGATTGTAAAAGGTGGGGAAAGGGGGGCGAAATGGGTAGGCGTGGCTCCAAAACTTTGATGAAGATTTTTTGGGGTCTCCGTTAATTACATGCTTTTAATCAGTGGCGTAGCGTGACTTGGCGGGGCCCCGTATAAAAATATGTTTGGTGGTCCTAAGGAAGGGTACAAAATTCTCACAAAAGAAAAAAAAACAGTTTGCATAAAATTTAAATAAATATTTATTCATCATAATTTCTGTCTTTATTTCAAAATTTTTACAAACAATTCAAATTAAATATACTCTTTCCGTGCCTTTTTATCGGCAAACTGATTTATTAAATCATTTATAGCTTTGGATGACTTAAATTTTTCTAAAGTTTTTGCCTCTATTTTTTTTTTTTTTTTTTCTTAAAGTTTTTTAATTTATTTAATAAACCGAAGTGGCAACTTAATCTAGTTTTACATTTAGGGAAGGAACAATAGATCTTAGATGACACATTGGACAATAGTGACAGGTCGGACAGGCGTTCCTGTCCCATCGAAGTTCTGAGGTAATTTTTAATTAGTTTTAATTTTGAAAAACTTCCCTCGGCAGTTGCAGTTGTAAGTGGAAGGGTCAAGAATAAAAAGCATGCTGTTATTACCTCCGGAAAACTGGATGCAAGACTGTTGAATTTTATTAGCAATAATTCAATAAGTTCCTTAATTTTATGAGTATTTTGAATTTCTGATTTAAAGCATGATCTTAGAGCCTTTAATTGTTCATAAAGATTCACTGAGATGTCTTTACTGTATTTATCCGACAGTTTTCCGGAAGCGTTTAATATTTCTTCGTTAGAAGAAGACAGGAGTTTCTCCGGTTGTAAGATTTCGAACATACTACTCAGGTCGCAAAGGCTCTGAAATCTTTGTTTTGTTTGAGAAATTAATATATCTAAATAGCAATAGTAGACATTGACTTTGAAATAGAATTCCGGGTTCGAAATTCTCTCATCTTGTGATAATTCATCAAAAAAACGCTTCGTTATCTTTCGCCTTTTGTTTTTAAAAACACTCTTTTGCTAAATCTTTGGACTCATTTAGCAAACTATTGAATGAATTTTGATTTCTTAATTCGCACAGTCTATTCAAAAGATTACTTAATAAAGTACTAGATTTCTGTAAATCATTATTTTCATGCTGTAGAACTTTAGAAACAGGATTAATGATTTCAAATAATGAAGAAAAAAATATGACGAGCACTAAGAAATCATAACTCTCTAAAATGCTAAATATATTTTTACATTCATCACGTTCATCTTTTTCTTTTCGAAATTAAATTTAGTTGGTACAAAGTTTTCATAACTAATAAATAATTTTTCTTTACCGCTAATAAAGCGTCGTTCCTTGAAGACCATCTGGTAGGACACACCTTTTTAAGGGTAATTAAATATTTTTCAAATGAATCATTACTTAACATTGCCCAGCGTTGTATACTATTGGCAAAAAAAATCGTTTAAAACTAAATTTAATGTGTGCGCAGTACAATGAACATAATCGGCATTCGGAGCATGCTCTTTTATTAGGGTTTGTAATATATATAAACACCCGACATAACATTTGCTCCATCGTAACCTTGTCCTCTACACTTATAGCGTTTTCGATTGTACCAAAAAATGTAGCATTTTTGATACATTCATTCAGGGTTGCACTTTTTTCATTTTCGATTGTAATATCAGGCAGCCCTTCTGAAGTGTTATCGTTTTCGATTCTATTCAGTGTTGCCTTTTGACAGTGCAGAAGGCAACATTTTCAACACTGTCAAATTCGAGAGTGCTGCATTTGTTTCATACTGCACTTTTTTTGCACATGTTTAAAAATTTGTCAAATATCTCTGACCTGTGTAGAAAACACAACCTGAAATTAAACCCAGAGAAATGTTCGTTTTTCATGCACGAGGTTACATTTCTGGGCATAAGTGCACAGAACATGGCATCCTCCCTGATGACAAAAAATATGATGTTATTAAAAACTATCCAACTCCAACTGATGCGGAAAGCGCACGACGTTTCGTCGCGTTTTGTAATTATTACAGAAGGTTTATTCATAATTTCGCACAACATTCACGTTATTTGACCAGACTGTGCAGAAAAAATGTCAAATTCGAATGGACAAAAGAATGCGAAGACGCATTCAAATACTTAAAAAGGCATTAATGAAACCTACATTGTTACAATACCCTGATTTCAGCAAAGAATTTTTCATAACCACAGATGCAAGTAAACATGCTTGTAGCGCTGTACTAACCCAAGAGTACAACGGGGTACAATTACCAATTGCATACGCTTCTCGAGCCTTCACGCAGGGAGAAAGCAATAAATCAACTACAGAGCAGGAATTAGCTGCAATTCGTTGGGCAATAAAACACTTCAGACCTTATGTTTACGGCAGGCATTTCTTAGTTAAAACAGACCAACGACCATTAACTTACCTCTTTTCAATGAAAAACCCTTCATCAAAATTAACAAGAATGAGATTAGATTTAGAAGAATACAAATTCACGGTAGAATACCTCAAGGGGAAAGACAATTATATAGCAGACGCATTGTCAAGAATTAATATTGAATCGCTAATACAAATAAATAGAAACATAATGATGGTCCAAACAAAATCATCAAAAAGACAGGAAAATATCTGCGCAGATAAAAAACCAAAACTGCCAAAGAAATTAAAGAGCCTAATGTCTAAGAAGTCATTAGCAATAATGACGTAAAGAAATTTGTGAAAATAAAATTCGTAAATAATAATTGTTTGTTAAAAAGAGGAAAACGAATCATTTCACAATTTTCCATTAATGATTTGTATTCTAATGAAAGGTTCGACTTAGGTCACTTCTTTCAAAGGCTTAATTCAGAAGCCGGAGTACATAAAATAGTTAATTTACAGTTGTCACCAAGTAAACAAATCTTCGAGTTTGTATCACTAAATGAATTTAAAGCAAGTGGAAACGTTGCAGTCGGACGCAACCGACTGCGGCATACTCGATACCAGTATTAAAACAGGGGCAGGGGTGTACGCTGCCTTAAGGATTCTCCGATGCAGATGGGGATGCCACCAGCTGTCTTCCTTCCAAATTTAGTGACTCTAGCTCAAAGTTTGTAAGAGCTGTGGAAAGGGGGGCTGGGGGCGGTATGGGTGGGTGTGGCATCTAAATTTTTACTGCATATCTTTGCGAAATGTCAATTGCTATCTTCATACCAAATTTAGTGACTCTAGCTCGAAGTTTGTAAAAGGTAGGGAAAGAGGGGCTGGGGGCTGTATGGGTGGGTGTGGCATCCAAATTTTGACTGCAGATCTTTGTGAAATGTCAATTGCTATCTTCATACAAAAATTGGTGACTCCAGCTCGAAGTTTGTAAAAAGTGGGGAAAGGGGGGCTGGGGGCATTATGGCTGGGCGTGGCATCCAATTTTTGATGCAGATCTTTGTGAAATGTCTATTGCTATCTTCATACCAAATTTGGTGACTCTAGCTCAAAGATTGTAAAAAGTGGGGAAAGGGGGGCTGGGGTGTAATTGGTGGGCGTGGCATCCAAATTTTTGATGCAGATCTTTGTGGAATGTCAATTCCTATCTTCATACCAAATTTGGTGACTCTAGCTCGAAGTTGTTAAAAGTGTGGAAAGGGGCGCTAGGGGCGTAATTGGTGGGCGTGGCATCCAAAGTTTTGCTGCAGATCCTTGAGGAATGTCAATTGCTACTTTCCTTCCAAATTTGGTGACTCTAGCTCAAAGTTTGTAAAAGGTTGGAAAGGGGGTGGAAGGGGTGCACTGGCTTTTGATGCAGTTTTTTGGGGGTCGTTGCAAGCTATTTTCCTGCCCAATTTGGTGACTCTAGCTCCACAACTCTGGAAGATACACTCATTCCCGTTTTTGACGAAGCGTTGGGGCATCTGGGGGCGGCTAGGGCAGTATTGGTGGGCGTGGCATCCAAACTTTTGATGCAGTTTTTGGGGGGTCATCATCACCTATCTTGGCACGAAATTTGGTGGCTCTAGCTCAAAAACTGTGGGAGATATAGGCGTTTTTGACTTTAAAATGCCGTGTGGCTGGGGGCGGAATGGGGGGCGTGGCTCCAAAATTTGATGCAGTTTTTTGGGGGTTGCTAGTAGCTATCTTCTCACCAAATTTGGTAGCTTTAGCTGTAAGGGTGTGTGAAATATGCGGATTTATCGTTTTTGAGTTATCGAATTTATCGATTTGCCAGCCCCCCAGTTATCGTAGAACCCTTCTTGATACTTTAATTTACTATCCCATAGATAAAAAGAATTGCAAAGTTTCAAGTCTCTAGCTTGAAGGGTGTGGAAAAAACTTGCGTTCATACAGACGGACAGACGGACAGACACCATGACGGACATTGCACAAACCCAATATACTCTTTACCTTCGGTATCGAGTATAAAAACGTGCACTGTGCGAAGTGATACATGTAAATAAAATTATGAAAATAATTTTCAAGCGCATTGTTCACTTAATTGTGTATGCACTTATTCATTCAGCGGACATCCGTTTATTTTTTGCAAGTGTAAGAACCTTTTTTTATGACTTTGCTTGTGCGACGCGAAGGCGTCACTGCGCATTTGTTTTGTTTTTGTATTCTCGCTCGCGATCAAACCCTCAGCTTGTGCGACAATCAGGCAACAGTAGTGAAATGGGTACTTGTTGTAATTGTAATTTGTTTTTTAAAATGGGTAAAAAGTGTTCCAAATCGTATGGGAGGTACTTTAAGGAGTTGTCCAAATAAAAATTCCCTTTTTAGTGCTCACCTCCTACCAGCATGGAAAATTGTGTGAAAATTTCAGCCTTCTAGCTCTTTTCGTTTAGGCTGTGGCTCTTCCATTATCATCAGGACAAACTCTTTTATATATATTGAGATAATTCCATTTCTTTTTTTGCGCCACTATAATATAACGAAAACTAACAAGTGTTTTTATTTTCCTCTAGCCGCCACCACTTGTGTTTTCCATACGTGCATATAAAACAAGTGGGAACGTTGCAGTCGGACGCAACCGACTGCGGTATACTCGATACCAGTATTAAAAATTTTGATGCCCATCCATGTGGGATGTCAATTGCTATCTTCATAACAAATTTGGTGACTCTAGCTCAAAGTTTGTAAAAGTGGGGAAAGGGGGGCTATGGGGCTGGGGGCGGTATGGTTGGGCGTGACATCCAAATTTTTGCTGCAGATCCTTGTGGAATGTCAAATGCTACCTTCATACCAAATTTGGTGACTCTAGCTCAAAGTTTGTATTAGGTGGGGAGAGGGGGGCTATGGGTCTGGGGGCGGTATGGTTGGGCGTGGCATCCAAATTTTTGCTGCAGATCCTTGTGGAATGTCAAATGCTACCTTCATACCAAATTTGGTGACTCTAGCTCGAAGCATGTAAAAGGTGGTGAAAGGGGGGCTATGGGGCTTGGGGCGGTATGGGTGGGCGTGGCATTCAAATTTTTGCTGCCGATCCATGTGGGATGTCAATTGCTCTCTTCATACCAAATTTGGTGACTCTAGCTCGAAGTTTGTAAAAAGTGGGGAAAGGGGGGCTGGGGGCGGTATGGTTGGGCGTGGCATCCCAATTTTTGATGCAGATCTTTGTGAAATGTCAATTGCTATTTTCATACCAAATTTGGTGACTCTAGCTCGAAAATTGTAAAAAGTGGGGAAAGGGGGGCGAAATGGGTGGGCGTGGCTCCAAAACTTTGATGCAGATTTTTTGGGGTCGTTTTCAGCTATCTTCCCACCAAATTTGGAGGCTCTAGCTCCACAACTCTGGAAGATACACGCATTCCTGTTTTTGACGAAGCGTTGGGGTGGATGGGGGTGGCTAGGGCAGTATTGATGGGCGTGGCATCCAAACTTTTGATGCAGTTTTTAGGGGGTCATTATCACTTATCTTGGCACCAAAGTTGGTGGCTCTAGCTCAAAAACTGTGGGAGATATAAGCGTTTTTGACTTTAAAATGCCGTGTGGCTGGGGGCGGGATGGGGGGCGTGGCTCCAAAATTTGTGATGCAGTTTTTTGGGGGTTGCTAGAAGCTATCTTCTTACCAAATTTGGTAGTTCTAGCTGTAAGGATGTGCGAAATATGTGGATTTATCGGTTTTAAGTTATCGAATTTATCGATTTGCCAGCCCCCCAGTTATCGTAGAACCCCCATCTTGACACTTTAATTTACTATCCCATAGATAAAGAGAATTGGAAAGTTTCAAGTCTCTAGCTTGAAGGGTGTGGAAAAAACTTGCAACCATACGGACGGACAGACGGACAGACACCATGACGGACATTGCACAAAACCAATATACTCTTTACCTTCGGTATCGAGTATAAAAATAATTGGTTGAAAAAATCATCCACCAAATAAGTGAATACATACAGACATAAATCAATGGTGACACTCCGTACACACAAACATACGTACATATGTTGGTCACTGACTCCAAGCCGTTCCGATTCTGCTCATTCCGCAGCATATGCCAGTAACCAACGATTTGACAAATTCTGCTTTTTTCCACCAAGTGGGATACATACATTTTTCGAATAAGCTTGCGACATAATTCTTAAAAATACCCTTTCCGCAAGGGTGCATATCCGACTAAGCATATGCTACCTAAATATTATTGTACCCTTTTTTATTTTATAAGTAAAAAAAACCAAAATAATAACAAGCAATAAAAAAAAAATTCTTTACATTATATACATAAAAAATACAAAAAAAAACATTTTTTGTGTCATTTATACACTACAAAAAATATAATAAATTTAAAATAAAATTCAAAATATAAAACGTTTTGAATATTTTTCCATACGCAACAAAACCCCTTATACACAAAAAAAAAAAAAATGACTTTTTACCTTTTTACATTTATACACTAAAAAAATTATTTTTTAAAATATAATTATTTATGTTCATAAATTATTTGTACACACAAAAAAAAAACCTTTTATACAAAAAAAAAAATATAAAAAAATTAATAATAATAAATAATAAAAACAAATTTTTTTTTATTTGTTGGTATTTGTTTTCCTCTTCCATCATATTATATAATATATGTAAAAATAAATTAAATTCAATACACAAAAAAGATGTTTTGAATTTTTCTCCGTAAAAGTAAATACTCTGTAAAGACATGTTCCTTCCAAATAATACATTGTCTATGGCAGTTTTTCTGTTGTCAAAGTAATAGTTTTTTTGTTGCTTCTCACTGCATAAGTCTCCAGCTCCATAGAGTGCTTATTATGTCAAAGGCACAGAAGGAAAAACCGAAACCACATCCTTCATTGTCTGACGTTCGTCTTTCATCCCTGTCAAGTGTTTGCAGCTTGTCCGCGTCATCCGTGTCCAGACAAAAATCGTCTGTTACCATATCCGAACCCAAATCCGAGAGTTTGGCAATTCCGCAAGAAACCGCTCGCGTAACCAGACAAACATCCCAAAAAGTTGTAAAGGAATCAGACATGGCCCTCAAGGATTTTATCGCTTTGTCGGACAGGCTAAGCCAATTTGAGGCAAGATTTGCAGGCTCGGAATTGAGTGAAAGTATTGACGCTGCTTCGACCAAAAAGCAAGCACAGCTCATGGTCCAGTCTATATGCAGGGGTTATAGTCTCCACCCAATTGACACTGAGGTTTTCGATGGAGACTATCTGCGCTGGCCGACCTTCCGTGATCTTTTCACTGCAATTTATATCGATAATCCGCGATTGACCCAAGCCGAGAAACTGTTCCACCTCAACGCCAAGACAAGCGGCGAGGCAAAAGGTATCGTTTCGAAATCCCCATTAACACATGACGGTTTTCAGTCTTCGTGGCAGAATCTTTCAGAAAGATTCGAAAATAAGCGGCTGTTGGTGAACAGCCAGCTTACAATTCTATTTAATCTGCCGTCAGATTCCCAAGAGTACGGGAGTGCTTTAAAAGAGCTCCAGAGTACAATCCAGGGATGTTTGACAGCTTTCAAGCTGGCCAAGGTCACCATTGAAAACTGGGATTGTTTACTCGTTTTCCTCTGCTCGTCCAGACTGCTGAAACTTACCCTATCCTTATGGGAACAGTCACTCCACAATAAATCCGATATCCCGACTTGGGTCGAATTCGACAGTTTCCTTAGCGAGCGTCATCGCACGCTGGAGGCGATAGAAGACATAAGGCCTAACACGGGAGTCCAAGCTCAATTCCATCGTAAAGAGGCAGCCCAGGCAATCTTCCAAGCAAACTTTGACCTGCATGCTGTGGTCCAAAGAGAACCACCCCATCCGTTCATGTCCAAAGTTTCTGCAAATGGCAGTTTACGATAGGGCCCACTACATAAGGCAGCTTCAACTTTGTTTAAATTGCTTCGCCAGAGGGCACCAGCTTAAAGACTGCACAAGTAGCTTTAACTGTTACACATGCAAAGGGCTCCACAACACTCTGTTGCATCGTGGCGACCCTTCTTCCCAAGTTGTTTCCGGAGCATCCTTAAGCTCGGCTGCTACTCCATATTATTATTATTATATTGGGGGTAAATACCCTGCGACCAAATAGATCTATTGTGCCCCTTCTTGGCCTATAGCTCTTCCATCAGGCCCAGGTGTTGCATAAAAGCAAGTACGTTTGTTGGGTCGATGGTTTCTAAATCGCTAAGTTGCACAATATGTTTTCCTAGAAAACTACTTCTTTTCCTTACTAAGGCTACGCATTCTGCTATAATGTGCAAGAAGGATTCTCCTTCCATTTCGCAGAATCTGCAAATCTCGCTGCTGACTATACCTTACTTTGCCAGGTGACCTCGTAGTCTACAATGTCCTGTCAAGAGACCGGTGAGTATCCTGAGTCTATTTTTACCCATTGATATTACTTGCTTAAACCGTTTAAGGTTATAGCTACCAAAGAGAATCTTTGCTTGTCTGAGTCCTGGTGTCCTTGCCCAGCTCGTTCTTCGCAGAAGTCTCTCCTTATTCCTAAGCTCTTGCCGTATTGTGCTTCTTCCTATACCACAGTACGGCTCGGGTCCTATTAGGGGTATCGCTGCCCCCAGTCTTGCTTGCTTGTCTGCTTCTTCGTTCCCCGCTATTTCGAAAGTCCCGGGACCCATCTTGGTTCGTACCTCACGAACTACCTTTGACCTGATTTCGGTCTTACTAAGTGCCATTATTGCTGCTTGACTATCGGATAGGATGGCTATATCCCTATTCCGATAGTTACGCTTAAGATTAAATTCCATACACCTCCCGATTGCACATACCTCAGCTTGGAATATGCTGGTGTGCATACTTAGGGCCCCGTGGTGCATTAGCCGAGGGCCTACCACACCAAGACCGGAGCCTTGTTGCGTTAGGGATCCATCGGTGTACCATTTTATAGTGTGTGGCTTCATGTTGTGGACCTCTTCCAGAGATGTCCACTCCTTTTTATTACAGAGGTGAACTTGAAACTTTTGACCGAACATGTGTTCGACTTTCATTTCGTCCCTTGGCTGTGCCAGTAGGGAAAGTTCACCCGATATCATATCTGCCTCTACTCGACTGAGAATGTGTCCTCTCCCAACTCCTTCAACGGACATTCTTAAGAGGGTTGCCTTTTGTTGCAGCCTAATTGTGTGATGGAGTGGCGTTATCTCCAATAGAACCTCAAGCGCTGATGTGGGTCAGGTCCTCATCGCTCCCGTGATTCCTACACATGCCATTCTTTGTAGCTTTTGAAGCTGCTTCTGCACAGTGATTTGCTGTGCCTTATCCCCCCATGCAATCACTCCGTACGTGAGCATGGGCCTTACTACTATAAGGTATAGCCATCTTATTATCTTTGGTGATGTTCCCCATGACTTCCCGGCTATGCTACGACACGTATACAGCGCTCTGCAGCACTTTCCGATCGTATTCTGAACATGGGTGCCAAAGTTTAATTTACTGTCGAAATTGACCCCAAGGTACTTAACTTCCTTGCTTGTTTCTATTGGACTCCCCGCGGGCCTAATCTCCTTCATCCTTTGTAGCTTGTATCTTCTGGTGAACAGAACGATGATTGTTTTAGTAGGGTTTAACATTATCACAAAGAGTTTCTTCTCGGGGCAAAGCTATTATCGCAATGTCATCTGCATAGCCTTGACATTGAATACCCCTGTTCGCAAGTCTACTTAATAGTTCGTCTACTAGTATACTCCATAAGAGGGGTGATAAAACCCCCCCTTGAGGACAGCCCCTTGTGGTTGTTACTGTTACGGTACTATCTTGTATAGATGCTGTAGCCTGTCTGGACCCTAATAAGGATGAAATCCATCTACAAGTTTTACTGTCCAGCCCTCTTCTATTCAAGTTAGCTTTGACAGCATCATGTAAAAATGCACAAACTGCTACTTCTTTGTTTATTACTGCCGCCCGCAGAGTTCGGTGCAGCTCATACAGGGCAGTGTCCGTAGACCTGCCTGTTCTGTATGCGTTCTGCGTTGCCTGCAGTGGACTCTGTGTGAGCAGAGTACATCTTATGCTATAATCCACCAGCTTTTCCAACGTTTTCAACAAAAACGATGTTAAGGTGATGGGTCTGAAGGACTTTGGGTTGGTGGTATGTGTCTTCCCTACCTTGGGGATGAAGACCACCCTAGCTATACTTCAAGTGCTTGGTATATGACCAAGTGCTAGGCTACTGACCAGGATTTTCCATAGAGTGGGTAGGAGTATTCCCTGTCCCTGCTGAAGGAATACCGGTGATATGCAGTCCAGACCAGGAGATTTGTAAGGCTGGAAGGTTCCAATTGCCCATTTTATTTTCTCCACTGTGACCACCGACTTGGCACATGCCCAGTCAATGGCCGTTGGTCTGTGTTGACCTCCTGTTTCAAGCGATTCGCACGGTTGCCAGGGGATACTTCCTGGGAAGTGCGTCTCAAACAGAAGCTCTAACCTTTGCATATTGGTGCTCGTATATGTATTATCTTTACGGTTCAAGGCTAAATTAGCCTCCGGCGCCCGCTTTGATAATGCTCTATGGAGCCGGGCACCTTCACTCGTGCTTGCTATGCTTTCGCAGAAGTCCCTACAGTTCCTGCGCTTAGCCTTCCTAATCTCCTTGCTGTAGGAGGTGAGGATTTCGCGGTATGTATCCCATGACCCGTCCCTCTTAGCTTTATTGAAGAGGTGACGTGTGGTTATACGCAGTCTCTCAAGACCGTCATTCCACCATGGGGCATCTTTTTCTTTACGCGTTTTCCCTAGTGGGCAGCTTTCTTCATATGCATCTTTAATGCTACTATTTAGATTTCTAACAACTCTTTCTAGCTCACTCGCGCAACTGGGTATTCCAGAGTTTTCAGTGGCTAGGTTAAGTTCTTGGGTAGACCAAAATTTTTCCCAGTTCGTTTTCCTGGGGTTACGAGTTGGTATACTACTATCCGTATTAACCTTAAGTTTGAATAGGATAATCCTGTGATCGGACATGGATTCTTCTGAAGAGACATGTCATTCTCTGAAATGTGGCCTAAGAGACCGACTTATCAGAGTAATGTCTAATACCTCTTCTCTAACTCTAGTTACAAATGTCGGTGTCGATCCGACATTACCAATTTCTAATTTATACTTGAATATAACGTTGGTAAGACACTCACCCCTTTTGTTGATGTCCGTGCTGCCCCATATGGAGTGGTGCGCATTATATTTATTATAACCGGCAGGTTCTCTCTCCTGCAGCGGTCCATCAACTTTTCTATTTCCGGTGGCGGGCAGTCCACATCACCAGCAAAAAAGGCAGATGCCACCACAATAGGGGGGCCGTTTCCAATTGCCCTTACGGCAATAGGTACGCAGTCCCTAGTGAGAAATTCTGAAAGAATAGTAAAATTAATACATTTCCTTACCATAATGCATGCTCTAGGTGTAGGATCTCTTTGATCCCAGATTACCTTTGAGTCAGCGGTGTACAGGCCTTTTATGCCGTTGTTTACCCATGGCTCCTGTACCAGGGCTAGCCCAAGATGTTGGGTGATAAACATCCTGGCCAAGACAGCAGAGGCTGCCTTAGCCCGATGGAGGTTTATTTGGGCTAGCCCAGTGACGGTGACGTTTGATGTCACCATCACTCATTCGCCGCTCCAGCTCCTGGTGATGTAGGTTGGGAGCTGCCCACATCACCGCTACCCGTCACGGTGACGTCAGCTTCTGCCGTTTCAAGCTCCTTAGCGAGCTCTTGCGAGGACATCGGCACCTCATCATCCATCCCTTCCAGCTCTGCTGGACCGAGCGTCATCTCCGCCAGGTCCTCATCCCCGACCAGATCCTCTGATAAATCAGAGACACCTGCAGATGAGCACTCGGAACAGTGGAGGTGGGAGGTGTGGGGGCCGAGCCTGCAGCTCCTGGGACTGTCGTTTGGGCAGGGGTAGTCCTTGCGCCAGCACTCTTCTTCTTCAGACCGCTAACGGGGATGGTCCCGTAGCGGAATGAAACTTGATGGCCTCTCGCTACTATGACGTCCTTGGATGCCTCATCGATGCCTTACACCAACAGCGCACCTCCGCCTTCCGTCCTCCTTGACAACACCTTCCACGAGTCGGTCTCGATATTGTTCTGGTTCCTCAGCAGAACCAACCAGGATTCGGTTGACCGATCCGCGCTTCTTGGGCAGAAGATGGTGATGTTGTGGGGTGATGGAATATCATCACCCACCTTGCAGTGCAGTGGAGCCCCTTTCTACGACTGCAGTCTTATCGCCACGGTCCTCAGCCACTTCGCTGAGTGATCGTCGGAATATTCAAGGACCAGGTAGCCAACCCGGAAATGAATGCCCGCGAACGCGACCGCGGTGTCCCATCCTGTGAATATAACCTCGTCCAGGATGGCCTCCTCCAATGCGGACAAGTCCCCATGGCTGAGCATTACCTGCGGGTATTCCACAGGTAACACGGCCACATTGACTTTTTTTGCAATCGCTGCATACGATATGCGAGTCTCGGTGGACAATGGAGAGGAAGACCTCACTGCTGTTGCTACGGCGGATGCCAACGTGCTGGGACGCTCCTCTGGGCACGCCCTCTTGGGGGTGGCAGTGGTTGGCGTCAAATTACTGCTCAGGCGTTTGGGGGCTGGTCCCCGTACCTGGCTCGCCGAGTATCTTCCAGCCGTTGCCATGCGCAGTGCCTCAGCAGGGGGTAGTCCCTGCTGAAGGTACCTGAGGTACCATTTGGTCTTTGAGCCGTTCAGCGTTTTTCGGTTTGGGTCATCCAAACCGCCCGGCTCTCCCAATTTTGGCAGCTGCGCTTTTGGCTGCTGGTGCTGCACGCCATGTCGCCTAACAGCGCTAAGCCTCGGTCGCATCGGCTGGGATGGTCCAGCCTTGCTTCCTCCTCCTGCAGCTGGGGCGACACGGTGACGTGGGGCTTCCCTCGTCGTAGGTGCGCGCGCTGTTTCTATTGCCGCATGCGGCCTTCTTGTTTGCTGCGCCTGGTTAGGGTGCCGTGGGGCTGGTCCCACATTGGAGGGCCGCTCCCCGTCAAGGAGGCGGTCCTCAAAGTGTCTCGCGACACTGGCAGCAGGGGTATTCTGCTGCACAACTAAATTCTTTTTATTTTTATTATTTCCTGTCATGTTCCCACGAGTTGCGGAGAAATATGGGGTCCACCCGGGCAGAGATCCGCATTACCCGGGTAAGGCTAATTAGAACAGGCGGTCGCCATCTGCCTGAGCTCACCGTTAGCGACTTGGCTAGTTTTTAATCCGGGCACCCGGCCAGGTTGACTTTCGGCACGGTTTGAATGACACCTCAGTTTGTCCGGGACTGCTTATTTGCAAGGATTCTCGCTTATTCGCAGCTAACCTCATAAAGAGGCCGTTCGCTATCTGCAACCCGCGACCCGCCTGGTGGCCTCAGCCTAGCCCCCTCTGAACTATCCCACAAGTTTTTTAGACCAGGTGCTACTCCATACATTCCAACTACAAGTATACAGTCCACTTCAAATCAAAGTCCGGCTAATATCCACAACTATTTCACGTCCAACACGCAAGGTACGGCCATAATTAACATATGCCACCTATGCACGTGTTATAAGGCTCGTGCGTTGATTGATTCTGGCTCCGAAGCAACATTCATTTCAGAACGAATGTTTGGAATCGTCAAGCTTCCTTATAAACGTGTGACAGCCCAAGTTGCCGGAATAAATCAAGCAGTGTCAGCCAATCCTGAGAAGTTATGTCACTTCAATATAGGATCCCCTTCAAAGCCGTGAGTTCGCATTGAAGCGTCGGCGTTTGTTCTTCAAAATGTGGCAGGAACTCTACCATCACATCCGATCCCCGACAGTTCCTTGAGAGACCTGCCCAATATTCCACTGGCTGACCCTTCTTTCTATAGGAGTTCGCAAATAGATGTGCTGTTAGGCGCAGATATCCTTCCATCCATTCTTCTTGGTGGCTCCATTCCAAACATCTGTGGCGCGTTACTGGGTCAAGAAACCATTTTCGGTTATATCCCTACCGGTTATATCCATGCGCTGCATCCTCTATCTCGGCATTTTCCACTCGTGTCACGGTCAAGGCTGACCAACGGGTGGAAAACCTCCTCACAAAGTTTTGGGAGGTGGAGGATCTTCCAGTAAAGCCGGTGAAGGAGTCTGATGCCATATGCGAGGACAACTTTATCCTCACCACGTCTAGGGATGAAAGTGGCAAATATAGTGTCACTCTTCCATTCAAACATCCTGATCACATCAATTTAGGACATTTAAGGTCAATCGCACTAGCTCAGTTTCTTAAAAAAGAGATTCGTTTAAACAGAAACTTTCCTCTAAAGGAGCAGTACGACTCTGTGATCCAGGAATACTTGGACTTAGGTCATATGCGACAAGTCCCCCCTTCTTCCAGTACTTTGAACTTTTTTCTTCTAAATCATGCTGTTTTTAAACCTGACAGCACTACAACAAAAGTTCGCGTAGTATTTAACGCATCCAGTCAATCCACTAACGGCTAGAGCTTGTATGATGTCCTTCATACAGGCCCAGTTCTCCAATCTGATCTGACTATTCAGATTTTCAAGTGGCGTTTTTTCCGTTATGGTTTCAACGCTGACATTACCAAGATGTATCGGCAAATCCTTGTGAGGCCAGATCACATTCCTTTCCAAAGGATCCTCTATCGGAATAAGGATCAAGAGCTCTGTGACTATGAGCTCAACACTGTCACGTTTGGGGTCAATTGCGCACCGCTCCTGGCAATTTGAGTTTTGCAACAGCTCGCTCAAGATGTGCTTGCTCAATTTCCGAGGGCTAGTGACATAATTTCCAACTACATGTATGTCGACGATGTGTTAGCTGGAGCTCATACGAAGCAGTGTGCAATCGCTAGCATCAAGGAGCTTCAAGGAGCTATGGACTCAGCAGGCTTTCCGCTACGGAAGTGGACCACAAATGAGAAGGAAGTACTCCGCGGTATTCCTAAGGACCACCTTTTACGCGAGGATTTCCTGGAATTCGAAGAAGCTAGCGTTGCTAAAATCCTGGGGATCCGGTGGCAAGCTGATACAGACGAGTTCTTCTTCGCACCTTCCGAGATTCCTGTAAAGGAGAGTCACCAAACGTGAAGTCCTGTCCGAGATAGCTAAGCTCTTTGATCCAGCAGGATGGCTAGCTCCCGTCATCGTTCACGCAAAGATTTTCATGTAGGAAATCTGGCTCCATGAGCTTGGCTGGGACGACCCGATGCCTTTCCAACTTGTTGAGCGTTGGGAAGATTTTACTGCCAATCATCCCAGTCTTGGAGACATTCGAGTTCCTAGGTGGATTTCCTTTCAGCCGAAAGCGGCCATTCAGATCCACGGCTTCTGCGATGCCTCCCAAAAGGCGTATGGATCAGCGTTGTATGTTCGCGTAGATGTCGGCTGCGAGGTTTCAGTCCACCTACTGACGTCCAAGACGAGAGTAGCTCCAGTCAAGACAGTGTCGCTGCCGAGACTTGAGCTGTGTGGGGCTGTCCTTCTGGCTGAGTTATCTTTAGCTATCATTCCTCAGATGCCCATAGCGAAGCCCGAAACCTTCTACTGGACAGACTCAACAATCGTTTTGGCCTGGCTCCGCAGATCACCCTGCTCCTGGACAACGTTCGTCGCCAACCGCATATTCAAGATCGGCCAGCTTACTGACTGTCAAGCGTGGTCGCACGTGCGGTCGGAGGACAATCCTGCGGACTTAGCTAGTCGTGGGGTGTCACCACAAGAGCTAAAGGACAGCCATCTGTGGTGGAACGGTTCTGACTGGTTACGTCTCCCTCGAGAACAATGGCCAATTCTATCGGATTCCAATCTTGAGACTGAATTAGAGCAGCGTCCAGTTAAGGCCCACATTGCGGAACTAATTCCGTCGTTCGATCCACTAGAACGTTTCTCCAATTTTGGCTGGGCTTTAAGAGTTACCGCATACGTGTTCAGATTCGCTAAGCGATGTCGCCAATCCTCGCTGTTGTTACCAACACAGCAACTCCAAAATAGTGAGCTTCTAGAAGCTCAAGAGTGACTCGTCATCATTACTCAACGATATTACTTTCCAAAGAAATACAAGTGCCTTCGTGACAAGCGCAGCTTGCCAGCATCTAGCAACATTCTAAAATTCAATCCGTTTCTTGATCCAAAGGGCATCATGCGAGCATCCGGTCGCATCTGCAAATCCAGCAACCTGAACTATGACGAGCGGCATCCTGTGACACTCCCATACTCGTGTTCGTTCAGCCGTCTCCTTCTCAAGGTCACTCATCAGATTTCGCTGCATGGTAGAAATCAATTAATGATGCGTCTCATTCGTTCTAAATTCTGGATCCCTAAGCTCAAGACTCTGATCACATCCGTGACCAACTCCTGTCGAGCCTGTGTAGTGTTCAAGAAAAAACTCCAGACTCAGCTTATGGGTAGCCTACCGGAGGAAAGATCGACATTTTCACGTCCTTGTACACACACTGGCATCGACTTTGCTGGACCGTTCGAAATAAAGAACTACACTGGTCGTGCTTGCCTCATAACCATAGGCTATGTGTGTGTCTTTGTGTGCTTCAGCACGAAGGCAATCCATCTTGAAGCCACTTCCGACTTGACTACGGACAAATTCCTGGCAGCGTTTGCTCGCTTCATAGCAAGACGCGGGTGTCCGTCCAAAGTTTACTCCGACAATGGGAAAACGTTTGTTGGAGCCTCCAGAGTAATCACTCGTGATTTCTTGGCGGCTACAAAAGCACGCGTCGAGACGTCATACAGTCACCACTGTCTTTCGTGGCACTTCAATCCACCAAGTGCGCCACATATGGGCGGCTTGTGGGAGTCTGGTGTCAAAAGATTCAAAGCGCTATTTAACAAGTCGACTGCAACCTTCAAATATACTTTTGAAAAACTCTCCACCCTCCTTTCAAAGATCGAAGCCTGCCTGAATTCAAGACCAATTTCCCCACTATCCGAGGATGTGACAGGCTTGCTGGCGCTAAGACCAGGGCAATTCCTGGTAGGAGGCCCACTCCTCGCCGTTAGTGAGCCAGAAATTGAGGGAAATGCTGCGTCAATTCTAAATAGGTGGCAACGGCTCAAGGATCTTAACCAACACTTTTGTTTGCGTTGGAAAGAAGAGTTCTTGAAGGAGCTTTACAAAAGGACAAAGTGGCAACTACCCGAGAGGAACCTGCATCAAGGCGACATGGTAGTTGTCAAAGAGGACAACCTTCCATCCAACGAATGGCGTTTGGGTCGCGTCCAGGAAATTCATGCGGGGCAGGATGACCGGGTCCGAGTGGTCGATGTACTCACAACCCGAGGGATTATAAAAAGGCCAGTGGCCAAGCTTATCCTCCTTCCAATCCATCCCGAACCCAAACCTCCAATGTCGTGACTAACTATTTATTTCAATAAAAGTTTGTTGTCTAATTCCTGTTTTGTTTATATTTTCTCAGACAACATTCGAAGAGCCATGGCACCCACATCCAGGACGCAAAAACAGGCTTGTCGACCACGCGGTGTCGCGTCTTTCCGCTGCCGACTCTGCCGGGGTGTCCATGCCCTTAAGAAATGCCAGCGTTTTATGCACCTCGACGCTGAGAAGCGTCTGCGAGCAGTACTTATCAACAAGTACTGCCCCAACTGCCTGGCACATCAGCACTCCGGGCGAACGTGTCGCAGTGGAGCGAGGTGCCGCGTCTGCGATGGTGAGCACCACACCTTGCTCCACCTAAATGAGGATGACTCTCCGGTCTCCCCACAAACTGCTCGACCAAGGAGCCGGTCTCAGGACTCACCGCGTCACATGAGGAGACGCTCTCCGGTCCGAGCGCAACGACACCCAACTCCACCATCCACTCTGGAGCTTGCAGTATTGCCTACAGTGATAGTCCTTGTGTCGGTCGGTGAGAAAACCTTCGAGATGCGGGCACTGGTCGACCCGTGCAGTCCACACAGCCGCATCGATGCCTCCTGGGCAAAGGCTCTAGGCCTCTCCGCCACCAGGCTCGGTGACAGGGTCAGTGCTCGCATCAAATCCAAGAACGGCACTTCCGTGAGGGACTGCCACATGGAGGTTATCCAGAACCTCAACTTCCAAACGCCAAAGGTGCCGGTTGAGGAACGTTTCAGGGAAAGCGTTTTTAACATTGTGTTGGCTGACTCAAGATGGTTTTTGCCGTCTACAGTAAGTTTGGTGTTGGGTGCCGATGTATATTAAGTTATGTATATTAAGTTTAAAAATTAAAATTAAAAATAAAACATTGTTGAAAATTTTCAGCAAACATACGTCATTGAAGACAATAAACTAAAGTTACGTTTTGAAAAAGAATTGTTTACATACATGCATAAATGACTGACAAACTTTTGTTTGAAGTTGGATTTTGAAATTTTTTAGGGGTGTACGCAGAGATATGCGAGTGATAGTACATACCTGCGCACAGCTGAGATCGGTTCTGCTTAATACATTTATGCATCCGACACAAATTCATATGTACATGCAAACATCTATATATATAAAAGTGTTTGTCTTGATGAGAATGGAAGAGCCACAGCCTAAACGAAAAGAGCTGGAAGGCTGAAATTTTCACACAATTTTCCATGCAGGCAGTAAGTGAGCACTAAGAAGGGAATTTTTATTTGGACAACTCCTTCAAGTACCTTCCATACGATTTGGAGCACTTTTTACCCATTTTAAAAAACAAATTACAATTACAACAAGTACCCATTCCACTACTGTCGCCTGATTGTCACACAAGCTGAGGGTTTGATCGCGAGCGAGAATACAAAAACAAAACAAATGCGCAGTGACGCCTTCGCGTCGCACCAGCAAAGTCATAAAAAAATGTTCTTACACTTGCAAAAAAGAAACGGATTTCCGCTTCTTAATGAATAAGTGCATACACAATTAAGTGAACAATGCGCTTGAAAATAATTTTCATAATTTTATGTACATGTATAACTTCGCACAGTGCACATTTTTTTTTTTCAAATTTGTGTGCCTTTGACAATTGATTTACGACCCAAGTAGCGTTTGTTGTTGTTGTCAGTGTTGTTGTTGGGCCCGCAATGCTACTTTTTGTTAGTGTCATTGATTTAAAAAAAAAACAACAACATAACAAAACTTGGTGCGCCTGGAAAAATTTCCCACACCAGAATATGTTATGGGGGTGGATTCGCCTACTTGCTGCTTATATAACTTCGACAAAACGTAACACGCTAACATTATTGATATATTATTGATATACAATTTCGAATAAGCAAAGGGCGTTCACACAAGAGCGCGTGTTGCTCTTATGATAATCAGATAATTTGAAATCTCGCTCCGATCATGCGCCTTTGTTGTTGTTCATTTACGTTCACTCTCTATTTTATTTTCAAACATAAATCTCAATATCCCTATCTCCTCCGCACTCAATAAACTTAGCTAACCACAACTAAGAAGCTGCTGTTTAAGGAATTGCATTGCCTTATATGCACTACCCATACCTAGCTCTTAGGTGCAGGCGTTGTATGTATGAGCTCGGGATCTGCTGCTTAGAGGAATAACTGTAGTGCTCTTTCCAACATTATGTTTTTACATACAATGGTAAGGGAATTGGTTTTGCATTTTTCTTTATATTTAATGTGAACAAAGAAAGTTAATTTTCGTTTCAGTGAATTTTTTAATATTGTTTATACTAATAGCGTTTTCGATTGTAACAAAAAATGTAGCATTTTTGATACATTCATTGAGGGTTGCACTTTTTTCATTTTCGATTGTAATATCAGGCAGCCCTTCTGAAGTGTTATCGTGTTCGATTCTATTCAGTGTTGCCTTTTGACAGTGCAGAAGGCAACATTTTCAACACTGTCAAAATCGAGAGTGCTGCATTTGTTTACATTTTGTGAATTTTAAAACAAAACAAATAAAGTGAATTTTTATTAATAATGGATGTCAATAATTTGGTGGCTTGTGTTCAACTTTATGTGGACACTATATTTGAATCCAGTTCATCATCATCTGAAGATGAATTCGTTCAGGAACGAGAAAAACATCACCGAGTTGAAAATTTTTTGGATATTATTAATTCGTACTCGGAATTAGATGTGAGTTTGCATTTGTAAATCAAAAGCATGATGCTGACTATTTAATTGAAAGATATTCAATGAGCAACTTTTATAAGTTGCGGAGATATCAAGGTGGAAGATCCCAGTTGTCGCCGAGAGTTGAAATGCTTTCTTTTATTTGGTAACTATTATTTTTGAAGTAGTGCATAAAAATAATTGAAAGTACAACAAATTCTTTTACAGGTTTGCTGCCAATAAAACAACTTTAAGGGAGGTTTCCATTTTGTTTAACGTCTCAATTTCAACTTTACAGGCTGTGGTTGGCAAAGTGGTTAATTTCATCGTGGAAACTATAGCAAAAGAAAATATTGTTTTTCCAAACGATGAGCAGAAGCCAGCTGTTGCACGAGAGTTTGAAAAGGTATATACAATTTCTTAAAGTTTCTTAAGTCGTGGTTCTACAAAATATCATTGGTTTATTTTTTTGTATCAGATATCTGGATTTCCGAATGTTTTGGGATGCATTGATGGCTCCTACATTCCAATAATAAAACCAAAACATAAAATCCGTTCAACTTATGTCAATCGGCATGATGGCTTGTCAATCACATTACAGGCAATATGTGATGCAAATTTGAAATTCCTCGATGTTTACACCGGCATTCCAAGTAAAATCCATGATTCGCGTGTGCTTAAGCTATCCTTTATTAGTAAAGAGCTTCCGAGAAATTGTTTTCCCAACTACCACTTGCTTGGCGATTCTGCTTACCCACTTAGGGAGCATCTACTGACACCTTATAAGGATTGTGGCAATTTAACAGAGGCAGAAAAAGTATACAACACCAAATTTTGCGCAACGCGTGTAAAAATTGAAAACGCATTTGGAAAATTAAAAGGGCGTTTTCGACAGTTATTACGATTGGATTTCCACAATGTGGAATTGATGGCAAAATTTGTAATTGCATGCTGCGCAATGCATAATCTATGCATTGACCATAATGATTTTCAAGACGAAGAATTACAAGACCATGACGAAGAATTACAAGACCCTTCATATCAGATACTTGTAATAAACAGCTGTAGTGATAGCAACGATGCAGCTCTGCTGCAATTGGGTAAAGCAAAGCGAGAAACCATTAAAAATCTTTTTTTTAATTCATAAATACAAACATCTTTTAACAATTCAACAAAATTATTTTATTCATTATATTAATTCTTATATTATTGACAAGCATCAATTCTTTGTGTTTTGTTCAACGATTTTCTCCAGCAAACTGTACATTCTGTCAGCCGCCTTCATTTTTTCTTGGTGTCTACGCTCTTTGTTTTCTTCCTTTTCTTTTGCAATTTCTGCATGTTTTTGTGCCAAACTGACTGCACGGAACTTTTGTTTTTCAGGCTCTGCTTTGTTTTCTTTGAGTATAACTTTCTGGCTACTGAGCTGTACCTCCGGCTCGATGGAGTCGTCCAATGCGCATATAGCGTCTAGCTCCTTATGGAAATCAACGCGCTGTCTTTTTGCACCAGACTTTCCATTATTTTCTACGGCAGCTTTTTTTCGTTTCATCACGGTCTTGAAACGCTCTTCACATTGCTTCATTGTTTTACCGCCAACGTCTTCCGCTAGTTGCTGCCACATTTCTTTTTTATTTTTAAAGCGCTTCATTGGACCAACCTGCGCTAAATAAATGGCGTAATTGTCCAACATAATGGTGGTCTCTCCTTCAGTCCAAACTATTATATTACATGCAAAAACACATTATTTATTAAAAAAATTTAATATTCTTCAAAATAACTTACCATTAATTTGTTTACAAATCGGCGATTTAACCTCCATGATGTTGCTTGGGATTATGAATATCAGCTGTTTCGTACTGCACTTTTTTTGTTCGATTGTGCCCATTAAAAATGCAACACCAGGGCAGCACTGAAAAAATGTTTTGGCAGCATTTTTTAAGTGTAACATTATTATAGGGTTACATTATTGTTTACAATCGAAAACGCTATAAGGATAATAATAACATCGAAAGTTACTTTTTGACTCAGTGAGTTTTTCAATATTCTGATTCTCGTATTATGTATACATACATTCCTGTAAAATACGTATATATATAAATTCACTTAAAATACGTATTTTATGATAAGTATAATAAAATTGAATTGCTATTATTTAAATATTTAAATAACGATCAACGTATTTTAATCATTTTTGTTGTTTTTTAAACACAAGAAAATTAAGTCAATTTTCGACTTAATAATTGAAGCAACATTATATATAGTTGTCTTCTATTTTGCATATTATATAATAGTTATATAGACGCTGCTTTAGTGCATTTAAAAATCAAATAAAACTAAGCAGTCTGAATATTCTATTAAATTAATATAAATTGGTATATTCAATTTTATTGAATTCTATACTTACGTATAGACACTGTAACGTTGTAACAATCGTTTTACAGTGAAGTCAATTGACTCACAGCCAAATTAAAATATGTCTATTGAAACTTTAGATATTAGTGGTGTTTTGGTGCCGCATTCAGTTGTTGCCATAATTGGTGGTGATGCCTGCCTTTTTAGATCTATTTCCTACCTTTTATTTGGTAGGCAAGGCTTCCATGGCACCATACGCCAAAATATAGTTGAACATGTTGTAACCAACTGGGAAACTTTTGCTTGCTTCAGCAACAACTTAAATGGAGAGTGTTATAGCTCTTCTGAACAATATGAGTGCGATATGTCAAATTCAAATACTTATGGTACTGCATGTGAGCTTCAAGCAGCAGCAGAAATTTATGCTGTAAATTTTCAAGTTTTTCAGAATGAAAATTTATTACAAGCATTCGGAAATAACATGCATCCTGTTGCGTTTTACCGGTCCATTAATGAATGGACATTTTGATGTTTATATTCCTTTTGAGGAAGTATTAACTCAAGATTCTGATACGTCAAGTAAATGTATAACTGAAAAAGTTAAAAATCCTGTTAAAAGACGTAGTCGATTCACCGGCAAAACAGAAAAATAGGTAAAAAAAAAAAAACGTTCATGTGAAAAAAAGTGATTTCAATAGGGGTAAGCGCATAGAAGCATCAAAGAGATATCGTGTTAATAATCCAGATGTTATTTGAGTTGTAGTGAGAAGAGATCAGACTAATAATCCTGAAGCTCATAGAGTTGCAGTGAGAAGACATCCGGCTAATAATCATGATGCACGTCAACAAAGTCGTTTGCGTGCATGGACTGTTAAAGCCATGTTTGGCTTAAACTATGCTTTTGAAATAGCTTACAAGTCAGATAAAATTACTCAACTTGGTAGTATGAATTTGATGTGCAGCCATTGTAATGCCTTAAAATGGAAAAATGAACCTTTGGGTATCTGATGCAAGGCAGGAAAAGTTAATCTTTCACAAAATGAAAGTTTGCCCGATCCACTTAAAAGCTTAATAGTTGGTGGACATCCCAAGCATGATCATTTCATTGAGCGAATAAGAAAGTATAACAGCTGCTTTCAAATGACTTATTTTGGAAGCACAAAAATTTTAAATGAAACTTGGTCAACCTTTAAGGTCCAAGGACAAGTGTATCACTTAATTGGTAGTGTCCGACCTTTGCCAAATGAAGAAATGCAGTTTCTTCAAATTTATTTTGTTGGTGATGATGAAAAGGAAGCTCAACTACGTTGCAAAAATATTTCAAATGTTCATTGCAGCGTAGTAAAGGATCTTCAATGTATGTTTCATCAGCATAATCGTTATATTAAAGATCTAAAAATGGCTCTCAATAAAATACCAACAAGTACTAAAGACTTTAAATTGGTTATACATGCTGATCGAACACCCGCTGGTGCCCACAAAGGGCCTTACAATGCACCTCAATCAAACGAAGTAGCCTTAGTTATTGTTGGTCAGCAATTTGAAAAGCGCGATATTATTATTGAAAGCCAGAATAATAAATTACATCGTATAAGTGAGGTGCATCGATCAGACGATGCCTTACTGTACCCTTTGCTATTTCCTTATGGCGAAGATGGCTATTCAGTGGATATACCACAATGGAATCCATTATTAAATAAGAAGGCTCTAGCCGGGAGAGCCCGACTAGAAGATACCCTTAACCCAGTTGTAATAAATATGTTAAGTTTATAAAAACTTTGGTTTTGGTTATTATGCATCAATTTATTTTCTTAAATTGTCTTATTTCTTGGTTACCTTTTAATATTAAGAAATAATCGCTACGTTTATTTTACATTCAGAACATTCAATCTATTTTAATATGTATATGCATGCATTAACTCTAATCTTAGAAAATATGTACCATTTTAATTTTCACCATCCTGAATACTTAGAGAAATTCCATTGTGGTAACTGTAAACGGTTTCATAGGTCGTAGCACTAATATCCTCAGTTGAAATATTTGAAAAGGCCCAATCAATGTGAGAGCTACAATTGGTAGTGGACGTTTTTAAATCGAGCAAGCACCTAAATCCTTTCCTGAGAAGTTCATTATAAATAGGTTCACATCTGTCGAATTTACTCAAGCATAAATTAAAATCACCCAATATTATACAATTGCTACTCAAAAACGTATACTGCCGAAATAAATCTTCAAATTCAGTTTTAAATGTTGGCAAAGGATAGGTCGGACTTTTATAAATAACAACAAACCCAATAGATTTATATTGGAAAATACCATACTCAAAAACGGATGACCTAGATATTTTTCTGCCGCTTAAACAATGTGAAACATTGTGAATTATTTCATTCCTTACGTAAATGACGATTCCCCTCTTAGAACGCACTGCATTAGGCACTATTTCACAATCCAGACGGACAACAATAGTAAACCCAGGAATATCGATATTTTCGTTTGCATACGATGAGGCTTCAACGAAACAAAGAACGGACGACTGCAGCATTAATCCATCTGCTCGAACATCTTCAATTTGGCAATGCAGGCTTTCTGTATTATGGAAAAAAATATTTAAGGCGGTACTGTTGACTAAATGATTGAAATGTGTTTTAAGAATTTTTTCAGTCCGCAATAAGTGCATCTGATTTTGAACCTTGTCGTCATTTTTGGGATGTTTGGGAGATGCAAAGTCTCCAATAATAAATAAGCCCGATGCAGTTGTTGCCCTACTACAAGCTACGTATATTGCAGCACGCTGCATTCGGGGGCAAGTGTGAACCACCACTTTGCTGTACGTAGCACCCTGGCTTTTATGTATAGTTATACCTTCTGCTGGTACAACTGGAAACTGCTTACGGTCAATATTAAATTGCTCGTTTCTTTTATATTGAAAGCTTTTAACTATTTTTTGGATTGGAGTCCAAGAAGGTTCTGTGCGGTGCGCGCATTTTGATCGAGCATGTACTCCTACACTTTCCTCTAAAAATTTCATCCATAAAGTACTTCGAGAACTCGGAGTGGAATTTTCGAAATCTATTTGCATTAAAATGCCTGTTGCCCCATTAACGAGCCCATCCCCAATATCTATATTGACCGTTATCATATATTTGGCAGTGGTTTTTAAAAGAAGTGACATGCACAACCCCTGTGTCTCGGAAGGTCTGAAGCTACGGACTGCTTCTATTATTCTGTCCCTACTCGCGGAATTTAAATGAGTAGCTTTTATGTAGTCACTTGCGGTAGAAAAAAATTGGTCAGTCGGTATAGAATTTAGTTTTGTAATATTAAAGGAATCTGTTTCCGCATTTGTACCGAAAAGATGAATTGCATCATCGGGCACGTCCGATGGCTGACAAATGCGGGAGCGGATAAGGCTTACATCATCGGCTGTCATAAGACCCGATGCCATGTTGTTCAAATCAGAAGCAAATAATAGGTCCTCCCTTTGTCGCATTATTTCTGTGAGCTCAAAATGCTTAAAAAGGTCCCACAGAGTGGAACCAAATATTGCACTGTAGGGATCATTTGAGTTGGATTCAAAGATCCAACGATCACCTACTGGTGATAGCTGTCGTAAATCTCCAAAAACTATGACAGAAATACCACCAAACGGAGTCTAACTGTGAAAACATTTTGGAACCTACCATAGATATTTCATCTATAATTATAAGTTTAAGGTCAATTAACCTTGAATGCAAAGTATTAACTAAATCATGGCTTAAGGCCCTCAAGTCTGAACCAGATTGGTTAACTGGTAGTGAAAACATGGAATGCAGTGTTGAACCACTAATTCCGAAAGCTGCTTTTCCTGTGGGTGCACATAAAAGTACTTTAACGGAAGTTGGATCTGTTCCTGGCTTGCTATTGTATATAGCGGACAATGACTGATAAATTGCTGGTATAAGTCGGCTCTTTCCAACGCCAGCACCACCACCAACAAACTCGTAAAACACAGATTTGATGTTGGCATTGTGCAATACGTGAGTAAAATATTGTTTCTGCTTTAAATTAAGGGACCTGACAATTTCTGCTAAGCTCTCAGCGGAAATTAATCCTGGTAGCTTAATCAGTCGGACGTTATTATCACCCGAGCTTTCATTTACATTATTGTCATCAACATTTAAAACATTTAACTAAGGATCAATTTCAGGCAATCCCAAAACCCGGAAATTATTGTCAACAACTTCTTCTACTGTCTCTTCGATTTCGTCCTGTACAGCATTATTTAGTGCGTCCTGAAGTTCGTTGTCGTCCAAAGTATTGTATTTTCTACGGCTATTTTCAATTAAACCCCGATTTTCGCTACAATATAATTCGCAGTTCCGATTCACAAGCTCTGAATTTTCATCTCTCCACGGTACATAAAGCATAACCAGCTCCCGAAAATAATTGCTTTTATCTGTGTTTATATTAAATCTTCTATATCGGATAATACACGGACTGAGCCGCTCTCTAATAAACCCACTACGATCGCGAAGGGCGTAAACTAATGATTGGGAAGACTGGGGTGTTTCAATATCATTTTCGTCATCAATAATTTGGCGAGTACCACTTTGCTTTTTGCTATAACTATAAAAAGCAGCAAAATCAGCTAGGCATAAATTTTCTAAGGCGACGGGGCGCTGAACATAATGGTCTAAAAGTCCTAATTCAAATATATCTGTTGAATCAACGGGTAAGTTTTGTAATTGCGCCCTAGACTTTAGGATTTTTACCCGTTGCTTTGGCAATGAAGTATTAATAAATACTTCAGCGGTACTGCTTTCAGACAGACGCATTCCTAAACAGCAGTAAACTGCTTCTTGGGCGGATATTTCCGTACCCGAAATAAATTTGTGTCCTATATGTTGTAACTTTTGCTTGATTGTTACGTTGCCCCTACTAATTTCATTAACTGCATCACGCATTAATTTTGAAATTCCTCTCTGAGACTTGTTAATGTAATTAACGACGTAACTGCAGCAAGCATAGGGATCTAAAATGAACTGAATGTCTATGTTGGCTCGCTGCAGTTGAAGAAGATGAGTATTGTAAGCATTTAGCCTAATAGCCGCAAGCGTTCGCTTTAAAAATATTTTGGGCTTCTTAATACTCGACCTAAGTGCTGTAATATAGCAATCATAACTGAGGTTAAGTTGATCATGGGACAAAAAATTATGGAAATCGCTAAGACGCTCTATACTTTCACGATCAAACTGAAATTCTAACAGGGTTTGAATTTTTTCATAATTCTTGCGATGCGTTTCTAAGTTTTCAGCATCGTCTTCTAACGGAAAGAGGATCTCTGTTTGGGGCATGGGAGGGTATGGAATACCAAATCTACAAATTACTTTTCTATTTACTTCTCTCCTACATGAATGCCAGTGATTGTGGGTTTGATACTCCAGAAAGGGAGCCACATCCGGGCTACTTGTATCTGTTGTGATAAACTGATCAATAAAAGACTTTACTGGGGGTATGCTTGATACATCATTGATGTCAAACTTGGGGGCATCTTTCAGCCAAAAAATGCCATGAATATGTGGTGAGCCTCTTTGCTGAAACTCGACTCGCCAATAGTATTTAATGACCCTATGACTACCGAATACACCACCTAATAAAACGAGATTTGTCGTTAAAATTAAAATTAGATGCTAATTCTTCAGAAATTTCTTTTTATCCACGTTTTTGAAAAGTATAACCAATAGTTCCGCCCATCTAGTCTCAGCTGCCGAAAAAGTTTTAAAAAATGTCGGAAGACCAACTGCCTAATCATAGCCATGACCTTTTTCTTTTCTGATTCCCAATGAGCAGGCGACGTGCGAATACCTTTCAAAACAGTGTAGCCATCGTCGTGGCGAATTAAATTATCTATATTTTCTTCATTAAGGGCGTTTGCCGCGGAAATGCCTTGGTTGGCGCTGTGCTTGCGTAAGCAAATGGAAGTATTGTTCCTAATATTAATCATTTCCAACTTTTTAAAGTTAAGAAATAATTTATCAGTCCTACAACCTCTCCTATCAAAATTCCTAAGCTCGGACCTAGCAATGGTTGTAAAGCTTTCTGTGCATTTTCTCTTAATGCCAGCGAATATTGTTGGGAAGGCCAGCTCCTCGGAATCGCTGTCTTGAATAATGTCCAAAGGACGCTGACCTTCTCCAGGTGCCATAACAATTCTTGGGGTCTCTACATTTTCTGTGGGCACGTTTTCTAATAAAGTTTCTTGACCCCCGGGATTAATTTCTTCTTCTTCTACATTTTCCTGAACGTTAATTGTTGGTTGGGCAGATCTTTCTATTAGCTCTGTAACTAAATCCCTATCGTCAGCTGATGCAACAAAGGGAACGGTGTCAGATGAAAACGAAGACATCCATGATTCGTTTATAACAATCTGGTGTTTTCTATAGAGTTCTGTATTGACTAAAAATCTGATTGCATCAGCTATTTTTGAGAGCCTAATGGATTCGGCCATGAAATCATGGCTATATTCCATCCTACGCTTGAGGTGTATCTGAACAACCTCGGCTTCATTAAACGCCCTTGGAAGTGACGTTACAACATTGGCAACGGGAATTGGGACATTGACCACTGCTCACTTAATGGCGTTTTGACGGCCATATCCTAAAGATTTAATAATCATGAACGGAAGGCGTGGGGAAATTAGCCGTTCCTCAAGAGGCGTTAAGCCTTTCAAGCACTCGGGAAGATCCGGAAAATCTAAGCCATTTGTAATTGAAGCTTTTGGTTTCTTGCCTAATTTTATGGTCCTCATGCATGTCTTGCAAAAACTATACCTATCGTTGCAGGAAGGGAAAATTGTTGAAAGACTTAAAATGTCTCTACTATCTGCCTCACTGCATTTTCTTTCTACAACTTCTCTGGAAATTTTTTCCACTTGATGTGGAAACCACAAACCTTTGCAAGAAATGCAAACCTGATCAGGGCCCTGTTTTACTATTCTATTGAATGCGACTATTAAGGCATCAAAATTAATGCCTATCGCCTGACGCCTATCCTCTGAAAAGGTATTCGCACGTTGCTCTCTGTTCTGGCTCGCATTTCGGCTATTTTCAGCTCCTATACTGGCTACCTCTTTGTGACATATTTCTTTGAGCTTGAAGAGCCGCTTCTCGTGCTAAAAGTCGAGCAGTTCGCCTTGCACCTGTGTTTCGTGCCTGTTCAATAATTCTACGTACGCGATTGTACCTAACTTGAGCCCTCTGACTCCTATCCAGTGCACGCTCTAAAATTCTCTCTCCAATGTCAGTTCGTCGATTAGCGTGCTGTACAGTGTTTTGTTGCTGTTCGTTTGCTCTATATACAGGGTCTCGTCGACGCCTCGAACGGCGTAAAGTATCGTTTGTTTGCTCAAGCTGTGTGAGTGAAGAATCTGTCCGGCGCACTGCACGTCGAGCAGTGTCTTGTCCCTGTTCGTCTGCCCGAAATTCTGGGTCTTGTCTACGCCCCGATCGACGTAAAGTATTGTCAGTTTGTTCATTGTGCCTAAGTTGAGAATCTGTCCGGCGCACTGCACGTCGAGCAGTGTCTTGTCCCTGTTCGTCTGCCCGAAATTCTGGGTCTTGTCTACGCCTCGATCGACGTAAAGTATTGTCAGTTTGTTCATTTTGCCTAAGTTGAGAATCTGTCCGGCGCACTGCACGTCGAGCAGTGTCTTGTACCTGTTCGTCTGCCCGAAATTCTGGGTCTTGTCTACGCCTTGATCGGCGTAAAGTATTGTCAGTTTGTTCATTTTGCCTAAGTTGAGAATCTGTCCGGCGCACTGCACGTCGAGCAGTGTCTTGTCCCTGTTCGCCTGCCCGAAATTCTGGGTCTTGTCTACGCCTCGATCGACGTAAAGTATTGTCAATTTGTTCATTTTGCCTAAGTTGAGAATCTGTCCGGCGCACTGCACGTCGAGCAGTGTCTTGTCCCTGTTCGTCTGCCCGAAATTCTGGGTCTTGTCTACGCCTCGATCGACGTAAAGTATTGTCAGTTTGTTCATTTTGCCTAAGTTGAGAATCTGTCCGGCGCACTGCACGTCGAGCAGTGTATTGTACCTGTTCGTCTGCCCGAAATTCTGGGTCTTGTCTACGCCTTGATCGACGTAAAGTATTGTCAGTTTGTTCATTTTGCCTAAGTTGAGAATCTGTCCGGCGCACTGCACGTCGAGCAGTGTCTTGTCCCTGTTCGTCTGCCCGAAATTCTGGGTCTTGTCTACGCCTCGATCGGAGTAAAGTATTGTCAGTTTGTTCATTTTGCCTAAGGTGAGAATCTGTCCGGCGCACTGCACGTCGAGCAGTGTCTTGTCCCTGTTCGTCTGCCCGAAATTCTGCGTCTTGTCTACGCCTCGATCGACGTAAAGTATTGTCAGTTTGTTCATTTTGCCTAAGTTGAGAATCTGTCCGTCGCACTGCACGTCGAGCAGTGTCTTGTCCCTGTTCGTCTGCCCGAAATTCTGGGTCTTGTTTACGCCTCGATCGACGTAAAGTATCGTTTGTTTGCTCAAGCTGTCTGAGTGAAGAATCTGTCCGGCGCACTGCACGTCGAGCAGTGTCTTGTCCCTGTTCGTCTGCCCGAAATTCTGGGTCTTGTCTACGCTCTACTTGGGATAAACTATTACTTATTCTTTCTTGCTCAGCGTAGTCAGGGTCAGACCTATTCAACAGATTTCTTGTTCTATTCCTACGAGACCTAGTGGCTGCTGAAACTCTGTTTACTCGAGGCATAGTTGGTCAAGTTTTGTCAAGGGTAGGTGAAAAAATATATTTATTGTATATAAAGCTGTAAAAAATAATAATGATTTATAAATCTGTAAAAAATAATAATGGATTATGAGTCTGTAACAAATAATATCGATTTACTATAAAGCTGCAACAAATAATAATGATATATAACTGTAAAAAACAAAAAATTTTTTAAAAAATTATATGAAGTCTTGAAAAAGACTTAAAGATTTGAAAAAAAAAAATCAAAGAAGACTTGCGTTTTTATTCCAAATCCTTTTTGTGGAGGGATAGTTAACACGCGAATCACTTGTAAACAATTACGTAAAAAAAACACAGTAAATTACTGAGCACAATCACAAAAATAATTACAGTAAATTTTTTACACAACCGTACGGAACAAAAGTTTGCAGTTAACTAAATCAGCGGCTGTCGTAAGACCATTCAAGAAGTCTGATTTTCAGCCTTTTTTTGCATAATGCCAAGTCTTGACCTTTTTATTGAAAACTTTCCCAAAAAAGGTTTTAAGTTAAAAACACCCCCTAGTAGGCAAGTATTATCAGGTAAATTACAAAGTGGAAGTGCTGATTCAAAATGTTTGTTTTTAGTTCATACGTATTGTGGCTAACACAGGTACTGGTACACAGGTCGTTCAAAGCGGCCAAGTTTCTTATTCATTACCAACCTTAGATTTTAGGAAAAAACCCAGGCCCGCGACATTTGCTTAACAAAAGAACCCTTTTACCTTATTGAGCAATAGATCTGCATGTGGGTAAAAACTCACTACGCACGCACCTAACGCTGCACTTTTCGGACACGTTTGCCTGCATATCAAGAAAACGCTTGTGCCTCCAGCTATCTGGTTTGGCTTTTGCGATTATACTTTTTGGCATACCATCGGTGTTTTTAAGCCGGTTATAGTGAAAATTTTAGAGATGATCAATATAATGTAGGAATCTTTAAAAATTACTTCACTTTTAAAATTGTTCACGATTTTTCTGTAATCAGTTACATGTGTGTTTCGAAAACAGGAAGAGTTCTCGTTAAAAATGTTATAAGAGAGTTTAAATTTGAAACCAAAAGTCATAAACCATTTCATGGGCGCGGGTTATAAAAGTGAATGCACTACTGCATACTGACTTAACTTCAATCGATTAAATTCGATATCTCCGGTGTTTCTTAACCGATTTGGACGAAATTTTCAGAAAAGTTCAATCATTACCCATTACTTCAACCCTCATTTTTACATTTTCCAAATTCGATATTTTATTGTTATCGATATTATGTGTATATCGGAAACCAGAATAGTTATCGATAATTTGAAGCAAACTTGTTCTGCTCATGGTATAGGAGAACTTAAATACAAAATAAGAAGTCTCTAGCTCTTGTAGTCTCTGAGATCCACGCGTTCATACAGGCAGACAGACGGACAGACGGACAGACAGACGGACAGACGGACATGGCTATATCGTCTCGGCTGTTGATGCTGATCAAGAATATATATACTTTATGGGGTCGGAGATGCTTCCTTCTGCCTGTTACATACTTTTGCACAAAACCATTATACCCTTATTTACCCATTTTATAGGTTAAGGGTATAAAAAGGAGGAACCAAAAAAAACAAGTAAGAAGGCTTTAGTCGGGAGAGCCCGACTAGAAGATACCCTGAACCCAGTTGCAATAAATATATTTAATTTATATAAGACTTTGGTATACTGGCTAAGCTTCCATCGATTAAGTTCAATATCTCCGGTGTTTCTCAACCGATTTGGACGAAATTTTCAGAAAAGTTCTATCATTATCCATTACTTCAACCCTCATTTTTAGATTTTCCAAATTCGATATTTTATTGCTATCGATATTATGTGTATATCAAAAACCAGAATAGTTATCGATAATTTGAAGCAAACTTGTTCTGCTCATGGTATAGGAGAACTTAAATACAAAATCAGAAGTCTCTAGCTCTTGTAGTCTCTGAGATCCACGCGTTCATACAGACAGACAGACGGACAGACAGACGGACAGACGGACATGGCTACATCGTCTCGGCTGTTGATGCTGATCAAGAATATATATACTTTATAGGGTCGGAGATGCTTCCTTCTGCCTGTTACATACTTTTGCACAAAACCATTATACCCTTATTTACCCATTTTATGGGTTAAGAATATAATGAGGTCTGCGTTAAGCTTTTACAGCTATAAAATAATGATTCGTCAATCTGAGATAAATCATTTAATTTATTGTCGTTCCCTTTTTAGTCAGTTTTTGGTTGATATTAATGCTAAAATTGAAACAGAAAGGTTAAATTATATTCGCTACAATCAAGCGAAACTCTGAGCAGATAGGTATATACATCTGCAAGATGAATTAGGCCAACAAGATGTTGTCGCAGCTCAACTTGGTCAGATGATAATTTTACCATCTTCTTTTACAAGCTCTGCACGATATATGCATGAAAAGACTCAAGATGCTATGACATATGTCCGCCATTATGGGCGACCAGATCTTTTCATAACATTCACATGCAATCCACAATGGAATGACATCAAAAGTGTTTTATTACCGGGTCAAAAACCGCAAGATCGTCACGATATTATAGCTCGAGTTTTTCATTTAAAAGTTAAAGCTTTAATGTCACTATTGATAAAAGGTTCTTTGTTTGGTAGCGTGCAATGTTTCATGTACTCTATGGAATGGCAAAAGCGGGGTTTACCACATATACATATTCTACTCTGGTTAGAAAATAAAATAAGACCAGATAAAATCGATTAAATTATCTGTGCCGAAATACCAAACGCAGATGAGGATCTATTGTTATATACATTGTTAAGTCAAATATGATTCATGGTCCTTGCGGTGCATTTAATAATAAATCGCCATACATGAAAAATTGAAAATGAACCAAAAGGTTTCCTCAACTGTGACTGGAAAGGAAAGTAACTCTCTATATCGTAGAAGAGCGATAGAAGATGGTGGTAATGCAATTAATATAAATGGTAATTGCATAGATAATCGTTGGGTTGTGCCTTACAACTGTGTACTTTTGAGAACATTTGAAGCTCACATAAATGTTGAGTATTGTAGTTCTGTAAAGTCTATTAAATACATCTGTAAATATGTTAATAAGGGCAGTGATCAAGCATCATTTACTCTTGAAGACCAACGTAATGAAATTAATATGTACGAAAGTGGCCGTTATATAAGTAGCTCAGAAGCGGTATGGAGAATCTTTGCATTTCCCATACATGAACGTTTTCCGGCTATTACACACTTAGCTGTTCATTTAGAAAATGGTCAACGGATATATTTTAACCCCAATAATCCGCAACAATTACTTGACAGATTAAGCACTTCACCCAAAACCACTTTGCTAGCCTTCTTTGAGCTATGCACACGCGATGAGTTTGCAAGAACGCTTCTATATTGTAAAGTTCCATCGTATTTTGCATGGAACAATAAAGAATTTCAAAGAAGAAAATGAGGGCATGATGTGCCAAATTTTCCTGGAGTTATAAGAGATCCAGCTTTGGGAAGTGTTTACACTATTCATCCTAATAATACAGAATGTTTTTATTAGAGACTTTTATTACATTTTGTAAACTTCATTTTTAAATTTAAAAACCGTTAATGGTATAGCATACGCATCATTTCAATAGGCGTGTTAAGCTCTAGGATTACTAAAAGATGATAAGAACTGGGATTCAACTAAAGCCGAAGCTGTCATATGTCAAAATCCTACAAAACTGCGAGAACTTTTTGCAATAATGTTAGTATTTTGTCAAATTTCGGATGCTCTTAAACTTTGGAATGCTTATTAAGAAAGTTTTCAGAAGATATTTTAAGAGTCTTTCATTTTTCACAAGACAGAAATATTGATGAAAGTATTGTGAATAATGTATTAAATAAATGTCTTATTTACATTGAAGATATTGTACTGTCTACTGGTGGTCAAAACTTGACTTATTATGGACTTCCACTACAATTAGATCCGAGGAGTTTGTTCCAAATATTGAATATCATAGAGAAACATATTATGAAAATTGCGATAATTTTGTTGTTAATAATGAGCTACACCTTACTGCTGAGCAAAAACAAGTAAGAGGGAGAAATCTATTTTTTAGATGCACCTGGTGGAACAGGTAAAACGTATCTTTTAAATTTGGTATTGGCAAAGGTACGGCAAAGGAAAAAAATTGCATTGGCCGTTGCTTCTTCCGGTATCGCAGCCACTTTACTTAATGGTGATCGCACAGCGCATTCTACACTTAAGATTCCATTTAATTTGATTCATTTAGAAACACCACATTGCTCAATTTCAAAGCAATCTAATATTGCTGCTGTGCTCAAAGATTGCAAGTTTATTGTTTGGGATGAGTGTACTATGGGCCATAAAGGTGCTTTTGAAATTGTAGATCGATCTTTGAAAGACATTCGAGATAGTGAATACTTAATGGGTGGCATAACTGTTCTCTTAGCTGGTGATTTTCGACAAACTGTTCCAGTGATCCCCAGAGGAACAAGAGCAGATGAAATACATGCGTGCTTAAAGACTTCAATTTTGTGGCCCAAAATACAGAAAATTGCATTAACGAAGAATATGCGAGTGCACTTAAAAGGTTATAGCATAGCTGGTGAATTTGCAGAAATGCTTCTTCAAATAGGAAATGGATTATTTCCAACCCATGATGGCAAAAAAACTTTACCATCAACTTTGTGTCATGTTGTGAAAAGTATTGAAGAGCTTCTCAAAAATCACTCGAATGGTTTCAGAACGTGCTATTTTGACTGCGAGAAATGACAATGAATTGGAAATAAACGAGTTTTGATTAAAATCATTTCAAAGTGAAAAAATTACATATAACTCTATTGATTCTGTGACTGAAATCGAAGATGCAGTTCATTACCCCGTCGAGTTTCTTAATTCATTAAATCCGGCTGGCCTGCCTCAACATAAATTAACTTTAAAGATTGGTTCACCTGTAATGTTGATTCGCAACCTGAAACCGCCAAAACTGTGCGTTGGTACAAGATTGCAAGTTAAAGTCCTTCATAAGAATGTTGTCGAAGCAATTATCTTTACTGGCAATGGTATAGGGGAAACGGTTTTTATACCGAGAATTCCATTAATACCTTCTGATTCTGAATTCCCAATTCAAATTAAAAGATTGCAATTTCCTTTAAAAGTTTGCTTTGCCTTACCAATTAATAAATCACAGGGACAAACTCTTAATTTAGCCGGACAAGACTTAAGACACGATTGTTTTTCTCATGGCCAATTTAAGTAGCCTGCTCAAGAGTCAGTTCACCAAAAAGTTTATTTGTATTAGCACCTGACGGAAAAACAACCAATGTCGTTTATAAAGAAGCTCTTAAAAGTTGTTAATAATTGCAAATTAAATTCAATAAGTGGATAAGGCCTGCTGGGGAAACCACATTAAAAAATGACGCGCCTGATTCTCTACCTCAATGGTGGCGTGGAAAAGAGAATATTAAATACTTTGCTTTAATATTTTGTGAAATACTTTCTATTCTAATTTATTTATTTTGTATCTATCTTCTATTGCTAAAACTTATATAAACTATCCGCGCAGCGAAGTAAGCGGGCCACTTACTAGTATTTACACAAAAGAAAAATCGCCAGCAGTTGATCGGAAATTTTTAAGCGCGAAAGCGTACGTGCATGTATATATGTATTTACATAAATTCATACAGAACACATAGCTTTCCTTCATATGTAAATTGCTATTTACATATATTCCACATACATATATATATATCTACATATTACATCACTCCATCATCCATATAAATATTCCATATATTTTCCACATTTATGCAAACATATGCAAACATCACACACAATATTTAAATATACACATAAACGCAGTAAACGCCGCACTTGCAAGTGAATTATTTCCAGCACTTGTCAAGTCGCCGGCACTCCATAACTTAAACAAAATACAAAATACAAAATATTAAACAAACTATAACATTTACTAAAAATATCAAGCAAAACACTGTCCGAGCACACAAAGAGATTAAAATTTAATAAAAACTTTATTTTTGCCGGCATAAAGTACAACAACTCCATATAAACATATATATGCATATGTAAGCTTTGCTAGTTCCGCTTTGGTGAACTGGTAAAGGTAACAACGAATTCTTTGTCATAGAAGCGCTAAAGTGTGTAATGCGATGTATCGTGATCGTCAACAGTCCGACAATTAAATTAATTTAAAAGTATTAATTATAATCTATAATTAATTTCTCATTTCCGTTCTGTTTTTTCCTTCGCAATTGTTCGTTGTTGCGATTGCATTTCGTTCCGGGTGGAATATTCCAAAATAATTTATAACTATTCTTTTATAAATTATTTTAGTTCCATTAGCGGGGGAAATTGTATGTATCCTTTTACAATTTTAATTTTTTCTGTTCCGTTTCCAGTCCGTTCCGGGTGGAATATTCCAAAATAATTTATAAATACTCTTTTATAAATTATTTTAGTTCCGTTAACGGGGGAAATTTTAAATATCCTTTTACAATTTTAATTTTTCTGTTCCGTTTCCATTCCGTTCTGAGTGGAACAATCCAAATAATTAATAAATATTCTTTTATAAATTATTTTAGTTCCGTTAACGGGGGAAATTGTAAATATCCTTTAACAATTTTATCCAAATAATTTATAAATTATCTTTTATAAATTATTTTTTATTTAGTGCGAAGTTAAGTGGTTAATATTTTTTTACACTTGACCGCTACCGTTCCGTTTCCATTTCGTTTCCAGTGGGTGCATTATCCGAATAATTTATAAATATTCTTTTATAAATCATTCTAAGCCCACTCATCAGAGTTATATATGTAAATAGTTTTTTACAAATAGTTTCTGGTCCATTTTATTTTTTTTTTTTTTTTTTTTTGGTCACTTCCGACTTAAATAAATATCATTCCAAAAAGACCCAGAGGTTCTCATATTCGCTACCTGATCCAAACTTTATTTGTGGACGGATAATGCCGGTAGGGCCAGAAGAGAAAAAACAAATGAGCGTTCTGTCCGTGAAGAGCACAAAAAGAAGTTCGCTTTCTTCACCAAATCTCCCGGTGAAGAAAACCTCCGTTAAACCCAAAACGAAGCCACTTGCCAAACCTTCCAGCGCCGTCACACCCAAATCCAAGTCCGAGGCCGTCACGCCACTTGCCAAACTCCCCATTCCGTGTTTTAAGCAGATAGCCACTCGGTCCGCTACCCAACTCAGCTCCAAGGCTAACATGGCGATGTCCGATTTCATTTCCGCTTCCGATAAGCTGATCCAACTCGAGTCACGAATTAATAGTCCGTCAGCGACAGGACGTTCACTTTACACGCTTCAAGTCCGTCGTGAAAAGGTTGAAAAAGAGTTCGAGACTAGTTCAAGAGCACTCACCCAAGGGTGTGGGAGTAGCGATGCTGTCGCGTTAACGTCAACTTACGACAATTTTTACTCTGTATATGAGGGGTGTACGGCACAGTTATGCGAAGAAATAGAGAGGCTAAACTCCATCAATAGGCAGCACGCAGTCCCTATAGCGTCTGTTTCTCGAGGCTTTAGTCTCCCACCTCTTGGCACAGAAGTGTTCTATGGAGACTACTTAAAATGGCCAACTTTCCGAGACCTATTTACGGCTATCTACATTGACAACCCTCGACTAACTCCAGTCGAAAAATTGTTTCACCTCAATTCAAAAACTGGAGGTGAAGCAAAGGCAATCGTTTCCAAATCCCCGCTCACTCATGACGGTTTTGCCTCTGCGTGGCAGGCGTTATATGAGCGCTTTCAAAACAAGAGACTTCTGGTCAACAGCCAGTTAAAAATACTTTTCAACTTGAAGACAGTCAGTGTAGAAACCGGTTCCGCTCTCAAAGAAATTCAGACCACTATCCAGAGTTGTCTCACAGCTTTGGAACATTCCGATGTGTCGACAGACAATTGAGACTGCCTTCTTGTATTCTTGTACTCTTCCAAATTACCAAAGGGCACACTGTCTCTGTGGGAACAGTCCCTTTCAGATAAAGCGGCAATTCCAAAATGGGAGGACTTAAATAGTTTCCTGAGTGAACGCTTTAGGACGCTGGAAGCTATCGAGGATGTCAAGCCTAGTTATAGCGTTCAATCCAATTCAAGGCCGTCCAAGCCTCAAGCGTCTTCGAGGAATCTCCAAACCTTTGAAACAAAGGTAAATTCCAAGGTAAGATCTTGCAATGTATGTTCCAAAGAAAACCACCCAATCCGCTTATTGAATTGGAATTGTTTTGCAAAGAACCACAAACTTAAAGACTGCACGAGTGCTCACAATTGCTTCACGTGCAAGAGCCGCCATAACACGCTTTTGCATAAGGGCAGCCCTCCGTCAGTGACCGCTTATTCAGTTCCTCAAATGCAAAATAACATTCCAGTTCAAATACAGTCCACTTCGAACAAACCCTGCGTTCAAAACTATTTTGCAACTGATACGCGTGGTGTGCTCTTAAGTACCGCCCTAATAACTTGTATCCATCTGGACACTAAGTTCACGGCGAGAGCGCTGATAGATTCAGGCTCAGAAGCCACTTTCATTTCTAAGAGATTGTTTGACAAAATCAACGTGCCCTTCAAAAGGGTTGAAGTCAACGTCTCAGGGCTCAATCAAGCGGTTGCAGCCCAACCCCGAAAGATATGCCATTTCCATTCTGGGTCTCCTATAAGGCCCAGACTTCAAATTGAAGTTTCGGCATATGTGCTCCCAGAACTGTCAGGAAATCTCCCGTCATATTCCATTCCTCCAACCTTATTAAAGAATCTTCCAGACTTCCAACTGTGGGATCCATCCACTGCGAAAATGCAAAAGATTTCTGCGGCTGTCGAGCGACAAGCGGCTTCGGGTCGTGCTGATAAACAATTATTGCGCAAACTGTTTAGCCCATCAGCAATCCGGAAACTCCTGTAGGAGCAAGGACAAGTGTCGGAAGTGCAAGGGGGATCACCACACACTGCTCCACCTCTCCGAATCACCCCGACCAGCAGCGTCCACTTCCGGCACCCCATCCACAATCCAGCTTCGCCGGCGATGTCAACTTCATTGGTGTCGCTGCCCGAATTCAAGTGGGCTACGCTCCTGCTGTCCATCTCCCTCTTCCTAAACAACGGAACGACATCGTTCAAGTTGGCCGCGCTCGTGGACCCATGTAGTCCGATAAGCCGCATCGGCGCTTCACTGGCAAAGGTTCGGTTTTTCCGTCACCAGCGTCGTTGTGGATGTGGCCTGTGCAGTGTTCCTCAACATCAAAGCGGCCACCTTCATAAGAGAGGCGGTTTTAAAAGAAGAAGAGGGTGCCGATAAGATGACGCCAGCTTAAACGATCCCGGAGAGCGTCCAGGCACGATTCGCCGACATTGTGCCTTCTGACGAAACTTGCTTTCGTCCGAAGCATGTGTCCCTGGTGCTTGAGGCTGATTTGTATCAAGAGCTCTTGGTACCAGGACTAGTTCCCGGCCAGAATGGTCTTCCGGTGGCATAAAACACCATATTTGGTTGGATGCTCTCGGGATCGTGTCCGGCATAACTCCAGCGTGCATCCCGGTATAATTTCCGATCAACCATGCGTCTCAATCTTGCAATCCTCGCAAAGGGGGGGAGTATGTTTGTGCCAAACAGCTGCGTTCCCACTAACTGCGCAGCACTACTGCCGTGGCTAGAAAACTCACCTCAAGACGAGCCTGCTAGCCGACGGCAACCTTCCATCGCTTAGGCTTAAGCGGCGGGTGTTAGTTTTAATTTACAAGTGTAACACAGAGGTTACGATAAGTCAAGTTCTAAGTAAATATATTCCGATTTAATATAATAACCTCAACGTGCTTTCAATCCGACGATCAACTAAAACAGAAGTCTTAAGACTCTACTGCGAAGCCCCCCTACATTTTCAAATGTATAATATTTAAGGTAAATAAAGCACAATAAATAATAAAAATTTAACTTTATTTTTATTTGAATTACTTTTGATTGCATGTTGGCTGTCGAAAGTTGAAGATTATCAAATAAAAATGGTCGAAAACTCTACCTTACGATGCTTCTAGTAGGAGGAGACGCAACGCTGAGACCTCAGAACTGCCATCACAATTACAATCCGATACATTTTGAGCCCCTAATTGTCGTCTGTTGCTGTGAGATACTACATAGCGTTGAAGCAGAAGAGGGAGAAATCTATTTTTTAGATGCACCTGGTGGAACAGGTAAAACATATCTTTTAAATTTAGTATTGGCAAAGGTACGGCAAAGGAAAAAAATTGCATTGGCCGTTGCTTCTTCCGGTATCGCAGCCACTTTACTTAATGGTGGTCGCACAGCGCATTCTACACTTAAGATTCCATTTAATTTGATTCATTTAGAAACACCACATTGATCAATTTCAAAGCAATCTAATATTGCTGCTGTGCTCAAAGATTGCAAGTTTATTGCTTGGGATGAGTGTACTATGGGCCATAAAGGTGCTTTTGAAGTTGTAGATCGATCTTTGAAAGACATTCGAGATAGTGAATACTTAATGGGTGGCATAACTGTTCTCTTAGCTGGTGATTTTCGACAAACTGTTCCAGTGATCCCCAGAGGAACAAGAGCAGATGAAATACATGCGTGCTTAAAGACTTCAATTTTGTGGCCCAAAATACAGAAAATTTCATTAACGAAGAATACGCGAGTGCACTTAAAATGTGATAGCATAGCCGGTGAATTTGCAGAAATGCTTCTTCAAATAGGAAATGGATTATTTCCAACCCATGATGGCAAAAAAACTTTACCATCAACTTTGTGTCATGTTGTGAAAAGTATTGAAGAGCTTCTCAAAAATCACTCGAATGGTTTCAGAACGTGCTATTTTGACTGCGAGAAATGACAATGAATTGGAAATAAACGAGTTTTGATTAAAATCATTTCAAAGTGAAAAAATTACATATAACTCTATTGATTCTGTGACTGTGCGTTGGTACAAGATTGCAAGTTAAAGTCCTTCATAAGAATGTTGTCGAAGCAATTATCTTTACTGGCAATGGTATAGGGGAAACGGTTTTTATACCGAGAATTCCATTAATACCTTCTGATTCTGAATTCCCAATTCAAATTAAAAGATTGCAATTTCCTTTAAAAGTTTGCTTTGCCTTAACAATTAATAAATCACAGGGACAAACTCTTAATTTAGCCGGACAAGACTTAAGACACGATTGTTTTTCTCATGGCCAATTTTAAGTAGCCTGCTCAAGAGTCAGTTCACCAAAAAGTTTATTTGTATTAGCACCTGACGGAAAAACAACCAATGTCGTTTATAAAGAAGCTCTTAAAAGTTGTTAATAATTGCAAATTAAATTCAATAAGTGGATAAGGCCTGCTGGGGAAACCACATTAAAAAATGACGCGCCTGATTCTCTACCTCAATGGTGGCGTGGAAAAGAGAATATTAAATACTTTGCTTTAATATTTTGTGAAATACTTTCTATTCTAATTTATTTATTTTGTATCTATCTTCTATTGCTAAAACTTATATAAACTATCCGCGCAGCGAAGTAAGCGGGCCACTTACTAGTATTTACACAAAAGAAAAATCGCCAGCAGTTGATCGGAAATTTTTAAGCGCGCAAGCGTACGTGCATGTATATATGCATTTACATAAATTCATACAGAACACATAGCTTTCCTACTTATGTAAATTGCTATTTACATATATTCCACACACATATATATATATCTACATATTACATCACTCCATCATCCATATAAATATTCCATATATTTTCCACATTTATGCAAACATCACCCGCAATATTTAAATATACACATAAACGCAGTAAACGCCGCACTTGCAAGTGAATTATTTCCAGCACTTGTCAAGTCGCCGGCACTCCATAACTTAAACAAAATACAAAATACAAAATATTAAACAAACTATAACATTTACTAAAAATATCAAGCAAAACACTGTCCGAGCACACAAAGAGATTAAAATTTAATAAAAACTTTATTTTTGCCGGCATAAAGTACAACAACTCCATATAAACATATATATGCATATGTAAGCTTTGCTAGTTCCGCTTTGGTGAACTGGTAAAGGTAACAACGAATTCTTTGTCATAGAAGCGCTAAAGTGTGTAGTGCGATATATCGTGATCGTCAACAGTCCGACAATTAAATTAATTTAAAAGTATTAATTATAATCTATAATTAATTTCTCATTTCCGTTCGCAATTGTTCTCTGTTGCGATTGCATTTCGTTCCGGGTGGAATATTCCAAAATAATTTATAACTATTCTTTTATAAATTATTTTAGTTCCATTAGCGGGGGAAATTGTATGTATCCTTTTACAATTTTAATTTTTTCTGTTCCGTTTCCAGTCCGTTCCGGGTGGAATATTCCAAAATAATTTATAAATACTCTTTTATAAATTATTTTAGTTCCGTTAACGGGGGAAATTTTAAATATCCTTTTACAATTTTAATTTTTCTGTTCCGTTTCCATTCCGTTCTGAGTGGAACAATCCAAAAAATTAATAAATATTCTTCTATAAATTATTTTAGTTCCGTTAACGGGGGAAATTGTAAATATCCTTTTACAATTTTAATTTTTTCTGTTCCGTTTTCATTACGTTCCGAGTGGAATAATCCAAATAATTTATAAATTATCTTTCATAAATTATTTTTTATTTAGTGCGAAGTTAAGTGGTTAATATTCTTTTACACTTGACCGCTACCGTTCCGTTTCCATTTCGTTTCCAGTGGGTGCATTATCCGAATAATTTATAAATATTCTTTTATAAATCATTCTAAGCCCACTCATCAGAGTTACATTTGTAAATAGTTTTTTACAAATAGTTTCTGGTCCATTTTATTTTTTTTTTTTTTTTTGGTCACTTCCGACTTAAATAAATATCATTCCAAAAAGACCCAGAGGTTCTCATATTCGCTTCCTGATCCAAACTTTATTTGTGGACGGATAATGCCAGTAGGGCCAGAAGAGAAAAAACAAATGAGCGTTCCGTCCGTGAAGAGCACAAAAAGAAGTTCGCTTTCTTCACCAAATCTTCCGGTGAAGAAAACCTCCGTTAAACCCAAAACGAAGCCACTTGCCAAACCTTCCAGCGCCGTCACACCCAAATCCAAGTCCCAGGCCGTCACGCCACTTGCCAAACCGTCCATTCCGAGTTTGAAGCAGATAGCCACTCGGTCCGCTACCCAACTCAGCTCCAAGGCAAACATGGCGATGTCCGATTTCATTTCCGCTTCCGATAAGCTGATCCAACTCGAGTCACGAATTAATAGTCCGTCAGCGACAGGACGTTCACTTTACACGCTTCAAGTCCGTCGCGAAAAGGTTGAAAAAGAGTTCGAGACTAGTTCAAGAGCACTCACCCAAGGGTGTGGGAGTAGCGATGCTGTCGCGTTAACGTCAACTTACGACAATTTTTACTCTGTATATGAGGGGTGTACGGCACAGTTATGCGAAGAAATAGAGAGGCTAAACTCCATCAATAGGCAGCACGCAGTCCCGATAGCGTCTGTTTCTCGAGGCTTTAGTCTCCCACCTCTTGGCACAGAAGTGTTCTATGGAGACTACTTAAAATGGCCAACTTTCCGAGACCTATTTACGGCTATCTACATTGACAACCCTCGACTAACTCCAGTCGAAAAATTGTTTCACCTCAATTCAAAAACTGGAGGTGAAGCAAAGGCAATCGTTTCCAAATCCCCGCTCACTCATGACGGTTTTGCCTCTGCGTGGCAGGCGTTATATGAGCGCTTTCAAAACAAGAGACTTCTGGTCAACAGCCAGTTAAAAATACTTTTCAACTTGAAGACAGTCAGTGTAGAAACCGGTTCCGCTCTCAAAGAAATTCAGACCACTATCCAGAGTTGTCTCACAGCTTTGGAACATTCCGATGTGTCGACAGACAATTGAGACTGCCTTCTTGTATTCTTGTACTCTTCTAAATTACCAAAGGGCACACTGTCTCTGTGGGAACAGTCCCTTTCAGATAAAGCGGCAATTCCAAAATGGGAGGACTTAAATAGTTTCCTGAGTGAACGCCTTAGGACGCTGGAAGCTATCGAGGATGTCAAGCCTAGTTCTAGCGTTCAATCCAATTCAAGGCCGTCCAAGCCTCAAGCGTCTTCGAGGAATCTCCAAACCTTTGAAACAAAGGTAAATTCCAAGGTAAGATCTTGCAATGTATGTTCCAAAGAAAACCACCCAATCCGCTTATTGAATTGGAATTGTTTTGCAAAGAACCACAAACTTAAAGACTGCACGAGTGCTCACAATTGCTTCACGTGCAAGAGCCGCCATAACACGCTTTTGCATAAGGGCAGCCCTCCGTCAGTGACCGCTTATTCAGTTTCTCAAATGCAAAATAACAATCCAGTTCAAATACAGTCCACTTCGAACAAACCCTGCGTTCAAAACTATTTTGCAACTGATACGCGTGGTGTGCTCTTAAGTACCGCCCTAATAACTTGTATCCATCTGGGCACTAAGTTCACGGCGAGAGCGCTGATAGATTCAGGCTCAGAAGCCACTTTCATTTCTAAGAGATTGTTTGACAAAATCAACGTGCCCTTCAAAAGGGTTGAAGTCAACGTCTCAGGGCTCAATCAAGCGGTTGCAGCCCAACCCCGAAAGATATGCCATTTCCACTCTGGGTCTCCTATAAGGCCCAGACTTCAAATTGAAGTTTCGGCATATGTGCTCCCAGAACTGTCGGGAAATCTCCCGTCATATTCCATTCCTCCAACCTTATTAAAGAATCTTCCAGACTTCCAACTGTGGGATCCATCCACTGCGAAAATGCAAAAGATTTCTGCGGCTGTCGAGCGACAAGCGGCTTCGGGTCGTGCTGATAAACAATTATTGCGCAAACTGTTTAGCCCATCAGCAATCCGGAAACTCCTGTAGGAGCAAGGACAAGTGTCGGAAGTGCAAGGGGGATCACCACACACTGCTCCACCTCTCCGAATCACCCCGACCAGCAGCGTCCACTTCCGGCACCCCATCCACAATCCAGCTTCGCCTGGAAATTTCTAAGGAGCAAACCAAAACACCAGCGGAGAGTCCCAAGCCGGCGATGTCAACTTCGTTGGTGTCGCTGCCCGAATTCAAGTGGGCTACGCTCCTGCTGTCCATCTCCCTCTTCCTAAACAACGGAACGACATCGTTCAAGTTGGCCGCGCTCGTGGACCCATGTAGTCCGATAAGCCGCATCGGCGCTTCACTGGCAAAGGGTTCGGTTTTTCCGTCACCAGCGTCGTTGTGGATGTGGCCTGTGCAGTGTTCCTCAACATCAAAGCGGCCACCTTCATAAGAGAGGCGGTGTTAAAAGAAGAAGAGGGTGCCGATAAGATGACGCCAGCTAAAACGATCCCGGAGAGCGTCCAGGCACGATTCGCCGACATTGTGCCTTCTGACGAAACTTGCTTTCGTCCGAAGCATGTGTCCCTGGTGCTTGAGGCTGATTTGTATCAAGAGCTCTTGGTACCAGGACTAGTTCCCGGCCAGAATGGTCTTCCGGTGGCATAAAACACCATATTTGGTTGGATGCTCTCGGGATCGTGTCCGGCATAACTCCAGCGTGCATCCCGGTATAATTTCCGATCAACCATGCGTCTCAATCTTGCAATCCTCGCAAAGAGGGGGAGTATGTTTGTGCCAAACAGCTGCGTTCCCACTAACTGCGCAGCACTGCTGCCGTGGCTAGAAAACTCACCTCAAGACGAGCCTGCTAGCCGACGGCAACCTTCCATCGCTTAGGCTTAAGCGGCGGGTGTTAGTTTTAATTTACAAGTGTAACACAGAGGTTACGATAAGTCAAGTTCTAAGTAAATATATTCCGATTTAATATAATAACCTCAACGTGCTTTCAATCCGACGATCAACTAAAACAGAAGTCCTAAGACTCTACTGCGAAGCCCCCCTACATTTTCAAATGTATAATATTTAAGGTAAATAAAGCACAATAAATAATACAAATTTAACTTTATTTTTATTTGAATTAATTTTGATTACATGTTGGCTGTCGAAAGTTGAAGATTATCAAATAAAAATGGTCGAAAACTCTACTTTACGATGCTTCTAGTAGGAGGAGACGCAACGCGGAGACCTCAGAGCTGCCATCACAATTACAATCCGATACATTTTGAGCCCCTAATTGTCGTCTGTTGCTGTGAGATACTACATAGCGTTGAAGCAGAAGAGGGAGAAATCTATTTTTTAGATGCACCTGGTGGAACAGGTAAAACGTATCTTTTAAATTTGGTATTGGCAAAGGTACGGCAAAGGAAAAAAATTGCATTGGCCGTTGCTTCTTCCGGTATCGCAGCCACTTTACTTAATGGTGGTCGCACAGCGCATTCTACACTTAAGATTCCATTTAATTTGATTCATTTAGAAACACCACATTGCTTAATTTCAAAGCAATCTAATACTGCTGCTGTGCTCAAAGATTGCAAGTTTATTGTTTGGGATGAGTGTACTATGGGCCATAAAGGTGCTTTTGAAGTTGTAGATCGATCTTTGAAAGACATTCGAGATAGTGAATACTTAATGGGTGGCATAACTGTTCTCTTAGCTGGTGATTTTCGACAAACTGTTCCAGTGATCCCCAGAGGAACAAGAGCAGATGAAATACATGCGTGCTTAAAGACTTCAATTTTGTGGCCCAAAATACAGAAAATTGCATTAACGAAGAATATGCGAGTGCACTTAAAAGGTTATAGCATAGCTGGTGAATTTGCAGAAATGCTTCTTCAAATAGGAAATGGATTATTTCCAACCGATGATGGCAAAAAAACTTTACCATCAACTTTGTGTCATGTTGTGAAAAGTATTGAAGAGCTTCTCAAAAATCACTCGAATGGTTTCAGAACGTGCTATTTTGACTGCGAGAAATGACAATGAATTGGAAATAAACGAGTTTTGATTAAAATCATTTCAAAGTGAAAAAATTACATATAACTCTATTGATTCTGTGACTGAAATCGAGATGCAGTTCATTACCCCGTCGAGTTTCTTAATTCATTTAATCCGGCTGGCCTGCCTCAACATAAATTAACTTTAAAGATTGGTTCACCTGTAATGTTGATTCGCAACCTGAAACCGCCAAAACTGTGCGTTGGTACAAGATTGCAAGTTAAAGTCCTTCATAAGAATGTTGTCGAAGCAATTATCTTTACTGGCAATGGTATAGGGGAAACGGTTTTTATACCGAGAATTCCATTAATACCTTCTGATTCTGAATTCCCAATTCAAATTAAAAGATTGCAATTTCCTTTAAAAGTTTGCTTTGCCTTAACAATTAATAAATCACAGGGACAAACTCTTAATTTAGCCGGACAAGACTTAAGACACGATTGTTTTTCTCATGGCCAATTTTAAGTAGCCTGCTCAAGAGTCAGTTCACCAAAAAGTTTATTTGTATTAGCACCTGACGGAAAAACAACCAATGTCGTTTATAAAAAAGCTCTTAAAAGTTGTTAATAATTGCAAATTAAATTCAACAAGTGGATAAGGCCTGCTGGGGAAACCACATTAAAAAATGATGCGCCTGATTCTCTACCTCAATGGTGGCGTGGAAAAGAGAATATTAAATACTTTGCTTTAATATTTTGTGAAATACTTTCTATTCTAATTTATTTATTTTGTATCTATCTTCTATTGCTAAAACTTATATAAACTATCCGCGCAGCGAAGTAAGCGGGCCACTTACTAGTATTTACACAAAAGAAAAATCGCCAGCAGTTGATCGGAAATTTTTAAGCGCGCAAGCGTACGTGCATGTATATATGTATTTACATTAATTCATACAGAACACATAGCTTTCCTACTTATGTAAATTGCTATTTACATATATTCCACACACATATATATATATCTACATATTACATCACTCCATCATCCATATAAATATTCCATATATTTTCCACATTTATGCAAACATATGCAAACATCACACACAATATTTAAATATACACATAAACGCAGTAAACGCCGCACTTGCAAGTGAATTATTTCCAGCACTTGTCAAGTCGCCGGCACTCCATAACTTAAACAAAATACAAAATACAAAATATTAAACAAACTATAACGTTTACTAAAAATATCAAGCAAAACACTGTCCGTGCACACAAAGAGATTAAAATTTAATAAAAACTTTATTTTTGCCGGCATAAAGTACAACAACTCCATATAAACATATATATGCATATGTAAGCTTTGCTAGTTCCGCTTTGGTGAACTGGTAAAGGTAACAACGAATTCTTTGTCATAGAAGCGCTAAAGTGTGTAGTGCGATATATCGTGATCGTCAACAGTCCGACAATTAAATTAATTTAAAAGTATTAATTATAATCTATAATTAATTTCTCATTTCCGTTCGCAATTGTTCTCTGTTGCGATTGCATTTCGTTCCGCGTTATGCGCTTTTGCATAAGGGCAGCCCTCCGTCAGTGACCGCTTATTCAGTTCCTCAAATGCAAAATAACAATCCAGTTCAAATACAGTCCACTTCGAACAAACCCTGCGTTCAAAACTATTTTGCAACTGATACGCGTGGTGTGCTCTTAAGTACCGCCCTAATAACTTGTATCCATCTGGACACTAAGTTCACGGCGAGAGCGCTGATAAATTCAGGCTCAGAAGCCACTTTCATTTCTAAGAGATTGTTTGACAAAATCAACGTGCCCTTCAAAAGGGTTGAAGTCAACGTCTCAGGGCTCAATCAAGCGGTTGCAGCCCAACCCCGAAAGATATGCCATTTCCATTCTGGGTCTCCTATGCGGCCCAGACTTCAAATTGAAGTTTCGGCATGTGTGCTCCCAGAACTGTCGGGAAATCTCCCGTCATATTCCATTCCTCCAACCTTATTAAAGAATCTTCCAGACTTCCAACTGTGGGATCCATCCACTGCGAAAATGCAAAAGATTTCTGCGGCTGTCGAGCGACAAGCGGCTTCGGGTCGTGCTGATAAACAATTATTGCGCAAACTGTTTAGCCCATCAGCAATCCGGAAACTCCTGTAGGAGCAAGGGCAAGTGTCGGAAGTGCAAGGGGGATCACCACACACTGCTCCACCTCTCCGAATCACCCCGACCAGCAGCGTCCACTTCCGGCACCCCATCCACAATCCAGCTTCGCCTGGAAATTTCTAAGGAGCAAACCAAAACACCAGCGGAGAGTCCCAAGCCGGCGATGTCAACTTCGTTGGTGTCGCTGCCCGAATTAAAGTGGGCTACGCTCCTGCTGTCCATCTCCCTCTTCCTACACAACGGAACGACATCGTTCAAGTTGGCCGCGCTCGTGGACCCATGTAGTCCGATAAGCCGCATCGGCGCTTCACTGGCAAAGGGTTCGGTTTTTCCGTCACCAGCGTCGTTGTGGATGTGGCCTGTGCAGTGTTCCTCAACATCAAAGCGGCCACCTTCATAAGAGAGGCGGTGTTAAAAGAAGAAGAGGGTGCCGATAAGATGATGCCAGCTAAAACGATCCCGGAGAGCGTCCAGGCACGATTCGCCGACATTGTGCCTTCTGACGAAACTTGCTTTCGTCCGAAGCATGTGTCCCTGGTGCTTGAGGCTGATTTGTATCAAGAGCTCTTGGTACCAGGACTAGTTCCCGGCCAGAATGGTCTTCCGGTGGCATAAAACACCATATTTGGTTGGATGCTCTCGGGATCGTGTCCGGCATAACTCCAGCGTGCATCCCGGTATAATTTCCGATCAACCATGCGTCTCAATCTTGCAATCCTTGCAAAGGGGGGGAGTATGTTTGTGCCAAACAGCTGCGTTCCCACTAACTGCGCAGCACTGCTGCCGTGGCTAGAAAACTCACCTCAAGACGAGCCTTCTAGCCGACGGCAACCTTCCATCGCTTAGGCTTAAGCGGCGGGTGTTAGTTTTAATTTACAAGTGTAACACAGAGGTTACGATAAGTCAAGTTCTAAGTAAATACATTCCGATTTAATATAATAACCTCAACGTGCTTTCAATCCGACGATCAACTAAAACAGAAGTCCTAAGACTCTACTGCGAGGCCCCCCTACATTTTCAAATGTATAATATTTAAGGTAAATAAAGCACAATAAATAATACAAATTTAACTTTATTTTTATTTGAATTAATTTTGATTACATGTTGGCTGTCGAAAGTTGAAGATTATCAAATAAAAATGGTCGAAAACTCTACTTTACGATGCTTCTAGTAGGAGGAGACGCAACGCGGAGACCTCAGAGCTGCCATCACAATTACAATCCGATACATTTTGAGCCCCTAATTGTCGTCTGTTGCTGTGAGGTACTACATAGCGTTGAAGCAGAAGAGGGAGAAATCTATTTTTTAGATGCACCTGGTGGAACAGGTAAAACGTATCTTTTAAATTTGGTATTGGCAAAGGTACGGCAAAGGAAAAAAATTGCATTGGCCGTTGCTTCTTCCGGTATCGCAGCCACTTTACTAAATGGTGGTCGCACAGCGCATTCTACACTTAAGATTCCATTTAATTTGATTCATTTAGAAACACCACATTGCTTAATTTCAAAGCAATCTAATATTGCTGCTGTGCTCAAAGATTGCAAGTTTATTGTTTGGGATGAGTGTACTATGGGCCATAAAGGTGCTTTTGAAGTTGTAGATCGATCTTTGAAAGACATTCGAGATAGTGAATACTTAACGGGTGGCATAACTGTTCTCTTAGCTGGTGATTTTCGACAAACTGTTCCAGTGATCCCCAGAGGAACAAGAGCGGATGAAATACATGCGTGCTTAAAGACTTCAATTTTGTGGCCCAAAATACAGAAAATTGCATTAACGAAGAATATGCGAGTGCACTTAAAAGGTTATAGCATAGCTGGTGAATTTGCAGAAATGCTTCTTCAAATAGGAAATGGATTATTTCCAACCGATGATGGCAAAAAAACTTTACCATCAACTTTGTGTCATGTTGTGAAAAGTATTGAAGAGCTTCTCAAAAATCACTCGAATGGTTTCAGAACGTGCTATTTTGACTGCGAGAAATGACAATGAATTGGAAATAAACGAGTTTTGATTAAAATCATTTCAAAGTGAAAAAATTACATATAACTCTATTGATTCTGTGACTGAAATCGAAGATGCAGTTCATTACCCCGTCGAGTTTCTTAATTCATTAAATCCGGCTGGCCTGCCTCAACATAAATTAACTTTAAAGATTGGTTCACCTGTAATGTTGATTCGCAACCTGAAACCGCCAAAACTGTGCGTTGGTACAAGATTGCAAGTTAAAGTCCTTCATAAGAATGTTGTCGAAGCAATTATCTTTACTGGCAATGGTATAGGGGAAACGGTTTTTATACCGAGAATTCCATTAATACCTTCTGATTCTGAATTCCCAATTCAAATTAAAAGATTGCAATTTCCTTTAAAAGTTTGCTTTGCCTTACCAATTAATAATCACAGGGACAAACTCTTAATTTAGCCGGACAAGACTTAAGACACGATTGTTTTTCTCATGGCCAATTATAAGTAGCCTGCTCAAGAGTCAGTTCACCAAAAAGTTTATTTGTATTAGCACCTGACGGAAAAACAACCAATGTCGTTTATAAAGAAGCTCTTAAAAGTTGTTAATAATTGCAAATTAAATTCAATAAGTGGATAAGGCCTGCTGGGGAAACCACATTAAAAAATGACGCGCCTGATTCTCTACCTCAATGGTGGCGTGGAAAAGAGAATATTAAATACTTTGCTTTAATATTTTGTGAAATACTTTCTATTCTAGTTTATTTATTTTGTATCTATCTTCTATTGCTAAAACTTATATAAACTATCCGCGCAGCGAAGTAAGCGGGCCACTTACTAGTATTTACACAAAAGAAAAATCGCCAGCAGTTGATCGGAAATTTTTAAGCGCGAAAGCGTACGTGCATGTATATATGTATTTACATAAATTCATACAGAACACATAGCTTTCCTTCATATGTAAATTGCTATTTACATATATTCCACATACATATATATATCTACATATTACATCACTCCATCATCCATATAAATATTCCATATATTTTCCACATTTATGCAAACATATGCAACATCACACACAATATTTAAATATACACATAAACGCAGTAAACGCCGCACTTGCAAGTGAATTATTTCCAGCACTTGTCAAGTCGCCGGCACTCCATAACTTAAACAAAATACAAAATACAAAATATTAAACAAACTATAACATTTACTAAAAATATCAAGCAAAACACTGTCCGAGCACACAAAGAGATTAAAATTTAATAAAAACTTTATTTTTGCCGGCATAAAGTACAACAACTCCATATAAACATATATATGCATATGTAAGCTTTTCTAGTTCCGCTTTGGTGAACTGGTAAAGGTAACAACGAATTCTTTGTCATAGAAGCGCTAAAATGTGTAATGCGATATATCGTGATCGTCAACAGTCCGACAATTAAATTAATTTAAAAGTATTAATTATAATCTATAATTAATTTCTCATTTCCGTTCGCAATTGTTCTCTGTTGCGATTGCATTTCGTTCCGGGTGGAATATTCCAAAATAATTTATAACTATTCTTTTATAAATTATTTTAGTTCCATTAGCGGGGGAAATTGTATATATCCTTTTACAATTTTAATTTTTTCTGTTCCGTTTCCAGTCCGTTCCGGGTGGAATATTCCAAAATAATTTATAAATACTCTTTTATAAATTATTTTAGTTCCGTTAACGGGGAAATTTTAAATATCCTTTTACAATTTTAATTTTCTGTTCCGTTTCCATTCCGTTCTGAGTGGAACAATCCAAATAATTAATAAATATTCTTTTATAAATTATTTTAGTTCCGTTAACGGGGGAAATTGTAAATATCCTTTTACAATTTTAATTTTTTCTGTTCCGTTTTCATTACGTTCCGAGTGGAATAATCTAAATAATTTATAAATTATCTTTCATAAATTATTTTTTATTTAGTGCGAAGTTAAGTGGTTAATATTCTTTTACACTTGACCGCTACCGTTCCGTTTCCATTTCGTTTCCAGTGGGTGCATTATCCGAATAATTTATAAATATTCTTTTATAAATCATTCTAAGCCCACTCATCAGAGTAATATTTGTAAATAGTTTTTTACAAATAGTTTCTGGTCCATTTTATTTATTTATTTTTTTTTTTTTGGTCACTTCCGACTTAAATAAATATCATTCCAAAACGACCCAGAGGTTCTCATATTCGCTACCTGATCCAAACTTTATTTGTGGACGGATAATGCCGGTAGGGCCAGAAGAGAAAAAACAAATGAGCGTTCCGTCCGTGAAGAGCACAAAAGAAGTTCGCTTTCTTCACCAAATCTCCCGGTGAAGAAAACCTCCGTTAAACCCAAATCGAAGCCACTTGCCAAACCTTCCAGCGCCGTCACACCCAAATCCAGTCCCAGGCCGTCACGCCACTTGCCAAACCCCCCATTCCGAGTTTGAAGCAGATAGCCACTCGGTCCGCTACCCAACTCAGCTCCAAGGCAAACATGGCGATGTCCGATTTCATTTCCGCTTCCGATAAGCTGATCCAACTCGAGTCACGAATTAATAGTCCGTCAGCGACAGGACGTTCACTTTACACGCTTCAAGTCCGTCGTGAAAAGGTTGAAAAAGAGTTCGAGACTAGTTCAAGAGCACTCACCCAAGGGTGTGGGAGTAGCGATGCTGTCGCGTTAACGTCAACTTACGACAATTGTTACTCTGTATATGAGGGGTGTACGGCACAGTTATGCGAAGAAATAGAGAGGCTAAACTCCATCAATAGGCAGCACGCAGTCCCGATAGCGTCTGTTTCTCGAGGCTTTAGTCTCCCACCTCTTGGCACAGAAGTGTTCTATGGAGACTACTTAAAATGGCCAACTTTCCGAGACCTATTTACGGCTATCTACATTGACAACCCTCGACTAACTCCAGTCGAAAAATTGTTTCACCTCAATTCAAAAACTGGAGGTGAAGCAAAGGCAATCGTTTCCAAATCCCCGCTCACTCATGACGGTTTTGCCTCTGCGTGGCAGGCGTTATATGAGCGCTTTCAAAACAAGAGACTTCTGGTCAACAGCCAGTTAAAAATACTTTTCAACTTGAAGACAGTCAGTGTAGAAACCGGTTCCGCTCTCAAAGAAATTCAGACCACTATCCAGAGTTGTCTCACAACTTTGGAACATTCCGATGTGTCGACAGACAATTGAGACTGCCTTCTTGTATTCTTGTGCTCTTCCAAATTACCAAAGGGTACACTGTCTCTATGGGAACAGTCCCTTTCAGATAAAGCGGCAATTCCAAAATGGGAGGACTTAAATAGTTTCCTGAGTGAACGCTTTAGGACGCTGGAAGCTATCGAGGATGTCAAGCCTAGTTCTAGCGTTCAATCCAATTCAAGGCCGTCCAAGCCTCAAGCGTCTTCGAGGAATCTCCAAACCTTTGAAAAAAAGGTAAATTCCAAGGTAAAATCTTGCAATGTATGTTCCAAAGAAAACCACCCAATCCGCTTATTGAATTGGAATTGTTTTGCAAAGAACCACAAACTTAAAGACTGCACGAGTGCTCACAATTGCTTCACGTGCAAGAGCCGCCATAACACGCTTTTGCATAAGGGCAGCCCTCCGTCAGTGACCGCTTATTCAGTTCCTCAAATGCAAAATAACAATCCAGTTCAAATACAGTCCACTTCGAACAAACCCTGCGTTCAAAACTATTTTGCAACTGATACGCGTGGTGTGCTCTTAAGTACCGCCCTAATAACTTGTATCCATCTGGACACTAAGAATCGTACATGAATAAATAAATAAAATAAATAAATACACAGTAAGTTCACGGCGAGAGCGCTGATAGATTCAGGCTCAGAAGCCACTTTCATTTCTAAGAGATTGTTTGACAAAATCAACGTGCCCTTCAAAAGGGTTGAAGTCAACGTCTCAGGGCTCAATCAAGCGGTTGCAGCCCAACCCCGAAAGCTATGCCATTTCCATTCTGGGTCTCCTATAAGGCCCAGACTTCAAATTGAAGTTTCGGCATATTTGCTCCCAGAACTGTCGGGAAATCTCCCGTCATATTCCATTCCTCCAACCTTATTAAAGAATCTTCCAGACTTCCAACTGTGGGATCCATCCACTGCGAAAATGCAAAAGATTTCTGCGGCTGTCGAGCGACAAGCGGCTTCGGGTCGTGCTGATAAACAATTATTGCGCAAACTGTTTAGCCCATCAGCAATCCGGAAACTCCTGTAGGAGCAAGGACAAGTGTCGGAAGTGCAAGGGGGATCACCACACACTGCTCCACCTCTCCGAATCACCCCGACCAGCAGTGTCCACTTCCGGCACCCCATCCACAATCCAGCTTCGCCTGGAAGTTTCTAAGGAGCAAACCAAAACACCAGCGGAGAGTCCCAAGCCGGCGATGTCAACTTCGTTGGTGTCGCTGCCCGAATTAAAGTGGGCTACGCTCCTGATGTCCATCTCTCTCTTCCTAAACAACGGAACGACATCGTTCAAGTTGGCCGCGCTCGTGGACCCATGTAGTCCGATAAGCCGCATCGGCGCTTCACTGGCAAAGGGTTCGGTTTTTCCGTCACCAGCGTCGTTGTGGATGTGGCCTGTGCAGTGTTCCTCAACATCAAAGCGGCCACCTTCATAAGAGAGGCGGTGTTGAAAGAAGAAGAGGGTGCCGATAAGATGACGCCAGCTAAAACGATCCCGGAGAGCGTCCAGGCACGATTCGCCGACATTGTGCCTTCTGACGAAACTTGCTTTCGTCCGAAGCATGTGTCCCTGGTGCTTGAGGCTGATTTGTATCAAGAGCTCTTGGTACCAGGACTAGTTCCCGGCCAGAATGGTCTTCCGGTGGCATAAAACACCATATTTGGTTGGATGCTCTCGGGATCGTGTCCGGCATAACTCCAGCGTGCATCCCGGTATAATTTCCGATCAACCATGCGTCTCAATCTTGCAATCCTTGCAAAGGGGGGGAGTATGTTTGTGCCAAACAGCTGCGTTCCCACTAACTGCGCAGCACTGCTGCCGTGGCTAGAAAACTCACCTCAAGACGAGCCTTCTAGCCGACGGCAACCTTCCATCGCTTAGGCTTAAGCGGCGGGTGTTAGTTTTAATTAACAAAATAATTTATAAATACTCTTTTATAAATTATTTTAGTTCCGTTAACGGGGGAAATTTTAAATATCCTTTTACAATTTTAATTTTTCTGTTCCGTTTCCATTCCGTTCTGAGTGGAACACTCCAAATAATTAATAAATATTCTTTTATAAATTATCTTAGTTCCGTTAACGGGGGAAATTGTAAATATCCTTTTACAATTTTAATTTTTTCTGTTCCGTTTTCATTACGTTCCGAGTGGAATAATCTAAATAATTTATAAATTATCTTTTATAAATTATTTTTTATTTAGTGCGAAGTTAAGTGGTTAATATTCTTTTACACTTGACCGCTACCGTTCCGTTTCCATTTCGTTTCCAGTGGGTGCATTATCCGAATAATTTATAAATATTCTTTTATAAATCATTCTAAGCCCACTCATCAGAGTAATATTTGTAAATAGTTTTTACAAATAGTTTCTGGTCCATTTTATTTTATTTAATTTTTTTTTTTTTTTTGGTCACTTCCGACTTAAATAAATATCATTCCAAAAAGACCCAGAGGTTCTCATATTCGCTACCTGATCCAAACTTTATTTGTGGACGGATAATGCCGGTAGGGCCAGAAGAGAAAAAACAAATGAGCGTTCCGTCCGTGAAGAGCACAAAAAGAAGTTCGCTTTCTTCACCAAATCTCCCGGTGAAGAAAACCTCCGTTAAACCCAAATCGAAGCCACTTGCCAAACCTTCCAGCGCCGTCACACCCAAATCCAAGTCCCAGGCCGTCACGCCACTTGCCAAACCCCCCATTCCGAGTTTGAAGCAGATAGCCACTCGGTCCGCTACCCAACTCAGCTCCAAGGCAAACATGGCAATGTCCGATTTCATTTCCGCTTCCGATAAGCTGATCCAACTCGAGTCACGAATTAATAGTCCGTCAGCGACAGGACGTTCACTTTACACGCTTCAAGTCCGTCGTGAAAAGGTTGAAAAAGAGTTCGAGACTAGTTCAAGAGCACTCACCCAAGGGTGTGGGAGTAGCGATGCTGTCGCGTTAACGTCAACTTACGACAATTGTTACTCTGTATATGAGGGGTGTACGGCACAGTTATGCGAAGAAATAGAGAGGCTAAACTCCATCAATAGGCAGCACGCAGTCCCTATAGCGTCTGTTTCTCGAGGCTTTAGTCTCCCACCTCTTGGCACAGAAGTGTTCTATGGAGACTACTTAAAATGGCCAACTTTCCGAGACCTATTTACGGCTATCTACATTGACAACCCTCGACTAACTCCAGTCGAAAAATTGTTTCACCTCAATTCAAAAACTGGAGGTGAAGCAAAGGCAATCGTTTCCAAATCCCCGCTCACTCATGACGGTTTTGCCTCTGCGTGGCAGGCGTTATATGAGCGCTTTCAAAACAAGAGACTTCTGGTCAACAGCCAGTTAAAAATACTTTTCAACTTGAAGACAGTCAGTGTAGAAACCGGTTCCGCTCTCAAAGAAATTCAGACCACTATCCAGAGTTGTCTCACAACTTTGGAACATTCCGATGTGTCGACAGACAATTGAGACTGCCTTCTTGTATTCTTGTGCTCTTCCAAATTACCAAAGGGTACACTGTCTCTATGGGAACAGTCCCTTTCAGATAAAGCGGCAATTCCAAAATGGGAGGACTTAAATAGTTTCCTGAGTGAACGCTATAGGACGCTGGAAGCTATCGAGGATGTCAAGCCTAGTTCTAGCGTTCAATCCAATTCAAGGCCGTCCAAGCCTCAAGCGTCTTCGAGGAATCTCCAAACCTTTGAAAAAAAGGTAAATTCCAAGGTAAAATCTTGCAATGTATGTTCCAAAGAAAACCACCCAATCCGCTTATTGAATTGGAATTGTTTTGCAAAGAACCACAAACTTAAAGACTGCACGAGTGCTCACAATTGCTTCACGTGCAAGAGCCGCCATAACACGCTTTTGCATAAGGGCAGCCCTCCGTCAGTGACCGCTTATTCAGTTCCTCAAATGCAAAATAACAATCCAGTTCAAATACAGTCCACTTCGAACAAACCCTGCGTTCAAAACTATTTTGCAACTGATACGCGTGGTGTGCTCTTAAGTACCGCCCTAATAACTTGTATCCATCTGGCACTAGTCCGGCGAGAGCGCTGATAAATTCAGGCTCAGAAGCCACTTTCATTTCTAAGAGATTGTTTGACAAAATCAACGTGCCCTTCAAAAGGGTTGAAGTCAACGTCTCAGGGCTCAATCAAGCGGTTGCAGCCCAACCCCGAAAGATATGCCATTTCCATTCTGGGTCTCCTATGCGGCCCAGACTTCAAATTGAAGTTTCGGCATGTGTGCTCCCAGAACTGTCGGGAAATCTCCCGTCATATTCCATTCCTCCAACCTTATTAAAGAATCTTCCAGACTTCCAACTGTGGGATCCATCCACTGCGAAAATGCAAAAGATTTCTGCGGCTGTCGAGCGACAAGCGGCTTCGGGTCGTGCTGATAAACAATTATTGCGCAAACTGTTTAGCCCATCAGCAATCCGGAAACTCCTGTAGGAGCAAGGGCAAGTGTCGGAAGTGCAAGGGGGATCACCACACACTGCTCCACCTCTCCGAATCACCCCGACCAGCAGCGTCCACTTCCGGCACCCCATCCACAATCCAGCTTCGCCTGGAAATTTCTAAGGAGCAAACCAAAACACCAGCGGAGAGTCCCAAGCCGGCGATGTCAACTTCGTTGGTGTCGCTGCCCGAATTAAAGTGGGCTACGCTCCTGCTGTCCATCTCCCTCTTCCTACACAACGGAACGACATCGTTCAAGTTGGCCGCGCTCGTGGACCCATGTAGTCCGATAAGCCGCATCGGCGCTTCACTGGCAAAGGGTTCGGTTTTTCCGTCACCAGCGTCGTTGTGGATGTGGCCTGTGCAGTGTTCCTCAACATCAAAGCGGCCACCTTCATAAGAGAGGCGGTGTTAAAAGAAGAAGAGGGTGCCGATAAGATGATGCCAGCTAAAACGATCCCGGAGAGCGTCCAGGCACGATTCGCCGACATTGTGCCTTCTGACGAAACTTGCTTTCGTCCGAAGCATGTGTCCCTGGTGCTTGAGGCTGATTTGTATCAAGAGCTCTTGGTACCAGGACTAGTTCCCGGCCAGAATGGTCTTCCGGTGGCATAAAACACCATATTTGGTTGGATGCTCTCGGGATCGTGTCCGGCATAACTCCAGCGTGCATCCCGGTATAATTTCCGATCAACCATGCGTCTCAATCTTGCAATCCTTGCAAAGGGGGGGAGTATGTTTGTGCCAAACAGCTGCGTTCCCACTAACTGCGCAGCACTGCTGCCGTGGCTAGAAAACTCACCTCAAGACGAGCCTTCTAGCCGACGGCAACCTTCCATCGCTTAGGCTTAAGCGGCGGGTGTTAGTTTTAATTTACAAGTGTAACACAGAGGTTACGATAAGTCAAGTTCTAAGTAAATATATTCCGATTTAATATAATAACCTCAACGTGCTTTCAATCCGACGATCAACTAAAACAGAAGTCCTAAGACTCTACTGCGAAGCCCCCCTACATTTTCAAATGTATAATATTTAAGGTAAATAAAGCACAATAAATAATACAAATTTAACTTTATTTTTATTTGAATTAATTTTGATTACATGTTGGCTGTCGAAAGTTGAAGATTATCAAATAAAAATGGTCGAAAACTCTACTTTACGATGCTTCTAGTAGGAGGAGACGCAACGCGGAGACCTCAGAGCTGCCATCACAATTACAATCCGATACATTTTGAGCCCCTAATTGTCGTCTGTTGCTGTGAGGTACTACATAGCGTTGAAGCAGAAGAGGGAGAAATCTATTTTTTAGATGCACCTGGTGGAACAGGTAAAACGTATCTTTTAAATTTGGTATTGGCAAAGGTACGGCAAAGGAAAAAAATTGCATTGGCCGTTGCTTCTTCCGGTATCGCAGCCACTTTACTTAATGGTGGTCGCACAGCGCATTCTACACTTAAGATTCCATTTAATTTGATTCATTTAGAAACACCACATTGCTTAATTTCAAAGCAATCTAATACTGCTGCTGTGCTCAAAGATTGCAAGTTTATTGTTTGGGATGAGTGTACTATGGGCCATAAAGGTGCTTTTGAAGTTGTAGATCGATCTTTGAAAGACATTCGAGATAGTGAATACTTAATGGGTGGCATAACTGTTCTCTTAGCTGGTGATTTTCGACAAACTGTTCCAGTGATCCCCAGAGGAACAAGAGCGGATGAAATACATGCGTGCTTAAAGACTTCAATTTTGTGGCCCAAAATACAGAAAATTGCATTAACGAAGAATATGCGAGTGCACTTAAAAGGTTATAGCATAGCTGGTGAATTTGCAGAAATGCTTCTTCAAATAGGAAATGGATTATTTCCAACCCATGATGGCAAAAAAACTTTACCATCAACTTTGTGTCATGTTGTGAAAAGTATTGAAGAGCTAACTCTCAAAATATATCCGGATATTACAAATATTTCTCAAAAATCACTCGAATGGTTTCAGAACGTGCTATTTTGACTGCGAGAAATGACAATGAATTGGAAATAAACGAGTTTTGATTAAAATCATTTCAAAGTGAAAAAATTACATATAACTCTATTGATTCTGTGACTGAAATCGAAGATGCAGTTCATTACCCCGTCGAGTTTCTTAATTCATTAAATCCGGCTGGCCTGCCTCAACATAAATTAACTTTAAAGATTGGTTCACCTGTAATGTTGATTCGCAACCTGAAACCGCCAAAACTGTGCGTTGGTACAAGATTGCAAGTTAAAGTCCTTCATAAGAATGTTGTCGAAGCAATTATCTTTACTGGCAATGGTATAGGGGAAACGGTTTTTATACCGAGAATTCCATTAATACCTTCTGATTCTGAATTCCCAATTCAAATTAAAAGATTGCAATTTCCTTTAAAAGTTTGCTTTGCCTTACCAATTAATAAATCACAGGGACAAACTCTTAATTTAGCCGGACAAGACTTAAGACACGATTGTTTTTCTCATGGCCAATTTTAAGTAGCCTGCTCAAGAGTCAGTTCACCAAAAAGTTTATTTGTATTAGCACCTGACGGAAAAACAACCAATGTCGTTTATAAAGAAGCTCTTAAAAGTTGTTAATAATTGCAAATTAAATTCAATAAGTGGATAAGGCCTGCTGGGGAAACCACATTAAAAATGACGCGCCTGATTCTCTACCTCAATGGTGGCGTGGAAAAGAGAATATTAAATACTTTGCTTTAATATTTTGTGAAATACTTTCTATTCTAATTTATTTATTTTGTATCTATCTTCTATTGCTAAAACTTATATAAACTATCCGCGCAGCGAAGTAAGCGGGCCACTTACTAGTATTTACACAAAAGAAAAATCGCCAGCAGTTGATCGGAAATTTTTAAGCGCGAAAGCGTACGTGCATGTATATATGTATTTACATAAATTCATACAGAACACATAGCTTTCCTTCATATGTAAATTGCTATTTACATATATTCCACATACATATATATATATCTACATATTACATCACTCCATCATCCATATAAATATTCCATATATTTTCCACATTTATGCAAACATCACACACAATATTTAAATATACACATAAACGCAGTAAACGCCGCACTTGCAAGTGAATTATTTCCAGCACTTGTCAAGTCGCCGGCACTCCATAACTTAAACAAAATACAAAATACAAAATATTAAACAAACTATAACATTTACTAAAAATATCAAGCAAAACACTGTCCGAGCACACAAAGAGATTAAAATTTAATAAAAACTTTATTTTTGCCGGCATAAAGTACAACAACTCCATATAAACATATATATGCATATGTAAGCTTTTCTAGTTCCGCTTTGGTGAACTGGTAAAGGTAACAACGAATTCTTTGTCATAGAAGCGCTAAAATGTGTAATGCGATATATCGTGATCGTCAACAGTCCGACAATTAAATTAATTTAAAAGTATTAATTATAATCTATAATTAATTTCTCATTTCCGTTCGCAATTGTTCTCTGTTGCGATTGCATTTCGTTCCGGGTGGAATATTCCAAAATAATTTATAACTATTCTTTTATAAATTATTTTAGTTCCATTAGCGGGGGAAATTGTGTATATCCTTTTACAATTTTAATTTTTTCTGTTCCGTTTCCAGTCCGTTCCGGGTGGAATATTCCAAAATAATTTATAAATACTCTTTTATAAATTATTTTAGTTCCGTTAACGGGGGAAATTTTAAATATCCTTTTACAATTTTAATTTTTCTGTTCCGTTTCCATTCCGTTCTGAGTGGAACAATCCAAATAATTAATAAATATTCTTTTATAAATTATTTTAGTTCCGTTAACGGGGGAAATTGTAAATATCCTTTTACAATTTTAATTTTTTCTGTTCCGTTTTAATTACGTTCCGAGTGGAATAATCCAAATAATTTATAAATTATCTTTTATAAATTATTTTTTATTTAGTGCGAAGTTAAGTGGTTAATATTCTTTTACACTTGACCGCTACCGTTCCGTTTCCATTTCGTTTCCAGTGGGTGCATTATCCGAATAATTTATAAATATTCTTTTATAAATCATTCTAAGCCCACTCATCAGAGTTATATTTGTAAATAGTTTTTTACAAATAGTTTCTGGTCCATTTTATTTATTTATTTTTTTTTTTTTGGTCACTTCCGACTTAAATAAATATCATTCCAAAACGACCCAGAGGTTCTCATATTCGCTACCTGATCCAAACTTTATTTGTGGACGGATAATGCCGGTAGGGCCAGAAGAGAAAAAACAAATGAGCGTTCCGTCCGTGAAGAGCACAAAAAGAAGTTCGCTTTCTTCACCAAATCTCCCGGTGAAGAAAACCTCCGTTAAACCCAAATCGAAGCCACTTGCCAAACCTTCCAGCGCCGTCACACCCAAATCCAAGTCCCAGGCCGTCACGCCACTTGCCAAACCCCCCATTCCGAGTTTGAAGCAGATAGCCACTCGGTCCGCTACCCAACTCAGCTCCAAGGCAAACATGGCAATGTCCGATTTCATTTCCGCTTCCGATAAGCTGATCCAACTCGAGTCACGAATTAATAGTCCGTCAGCGACAGGACGTTCACTTTACACGCTTCAAGTCCGTCGTGAAAAGGTTGAAAAAGAGTTCGAGACTAGTTCAAGAGCACTCACCCAAGGGTGTGGGAGTAGCGATGCTGTCGCGTTAACGTCAACTTACGACAATTGTTACTCTGTATATGAGGGGTGTACGGCACAGTTATGCGAAGAAATAGAGAGGCTAAACTCCATCAATAGGCAGCACGCAGTCCCGATAGCGTCTGTTTCTCGAGGCTTTAGTCTCCCACCTCTTGGCACAGAAGTGTTCTATGGAGACTACTTAAAATGGCCAACTTTCCGAGACCTATTTACGGCTATCTACATTGACAACCCTCGACTAACTCCAGTCGAAAATTGTTTCACCTCAATTCAAAAACTGGAGGTGAAGCAAAGGCAATCGTTTCCAAATCCCCGCTCACTCATGACGGTTTTGCCTCTGCGTGGCAGGCGTTATATGAGCGCTTTCAAAACAAGAGACTTCTGGTCAACAGCCAGTTAAAAATACTTTTCAACTTGAAGACAGTCAGTGTAGAAACCGGTTCCGCTCTCAAAGAAATTCAGACCACTATCCAGAGTTGTCTCACAACTTTGGAACATTCCGATGTGTCGACAGACAATTGAGACTGCCTTCTTGTATTCTTGTGCTCTTCCAAATTACCAAAGGGTACACTGTCTCTGTGGGAACAGTCCCTTTCAGATAAAGCGGCAATTCCAAATGGGAGGACTTAAATAGTTTCCTGAGTGAACGCTATAGGACGCTGGAAGCTATCGAGGATGTCAAGCCTAGTTCTAGCGTTCAATCCAATTCAAGGCCGTCCAAGCCTCAAGCGTCTTCGAGGAATCTCCAAACCTTTGAAAAAAGGTAAATTCCAAGGTAAATCTTGCAATGTATGTTCCAAAGAAAACCACCCAATCCGCTTATTGAATTGGAATTGTTTTGCAAAGAACCACAAACTTAAAGACTGCACGAGTGCTCACAATTGCTTCACGTGCAAGAGCCGCCATAACACGCTTTTGCATAAGGGCAGCCCTCCGTCAGTGACCGCTTATTCAGTTCCTCAAATGCAAAATAACAATCCAGTTCAAATACAGTCCACTTCGAACAAACCCTGCGTTCAAAACTATTTTGCAACTGATACGCGTGGTGTGCTCTTAAGTACCGCCCTAATAACTTGTATCCATCTGGACACTAAGTTCACGGCGAGAGCGCTGATAGATTCAGGCTCAGAAGCCACTTTCATTTCTAAGAGATTGTTTGACAAAATCAAGCGGTTGCAGCCCAACCCCGAAAGCTATGCCATTTCCATTCTGGGTCTCCTATAAGGCCCAGACTTCAAATTGAAGTTTCGGCATATTTGCTCCCAGAACTGTCGGGAAATCTCCCGTCATATTCCATTCCTCCAACCTTATTAAAGAATCTTCCAGACTTCCAACTGTGGGATCCATCCACTGCGAAAATGCAAAAGATTTCTGCGGCTGTCGAGCGACAAGCGGCTTCGGGTCGTGCTGATAAACAATTATTGCGCAAACTGTTTAGCCCATCAGCAATCCGGAAACTCCTGTAGGAGCAAGGACAAGTGTCGGAAGTGCAAGGGGGATCACCACACACTGCTCCACCTCTCCGAATCACCCCGACCAGCAGTGTCCACTTCCGGCACCCCATCCACAATCCAGCTTCGCCTGGAAGTTTCTAAGGAGCAAACCAAAACACCAGCGGAGAGTCCCAAGCCGGCGATGTCAACTTCGTTGGTGTCGCTGCCCGAATTAAAGTGGGCTACGCTCCTGATGTCCATCTCCTTCTTCCTAAACAACGGAACGACATCGTTCAAGTTGGCCGCGCTCGTGGACCCATGTAGTCCGATAAGCCGCATCGGCGCTTCACTGGCAAAGGGTTCGGTTTTTCCGTCACCAGCGTCGTTGTGGATGTGGCCTGTGCAGTGTTCCTCAACATCAAAGCGGCCACCTTCATAAGAGAGGCGGTGTTGAAAGAAGAAGAGGGTGCCGATAAGATGACGCCAGCTAAAACGATCCCGGAGAGCGTCCAGGCACGATTCGCCGACATTGTGCCTTCTGACGAAACTTGCTTTCGTCCGAAGCATGTGTCCCTGGTGCTTGAGGCTGATTTGTATCAAGAGCTCTTGGTACCAGGACTAGTTCCCGGCCAGAATGGTCTTCCGGTGGCATAAAACACCATATTTGGTTGGATGCTCTCGGGATCGTGTCCGGCATAACTCCAGCGTGCATCCCGGTATAATTTCCGATCAACCATGCGTCTCAATCTTGCAATCCTTGCAAAGGGGGGGAGTATGTTTGTGCCAAACAGCTGCGTTCCCACTAACTGCGCAGCACTGCTGCCGTGGCTAGAAAACTCACCTCAAGACGAGCCTTCTAGCCGACGGCAACCTTCCATCGCTTAGGCTTAAGCGGCGGGTGTTAGTTTTAATTAACAAATAATTTATAAATACTCTTTTATAAATTATTTTAGTTCCGTTAACGGGGAAATTTTAAATATCCTTTTACAATTTTAATTTTTCTGTTCCGTTTCCATTCCGTTCTGAGTGGAACAATCCAAATAATTAATAAATATTCTTTTATAAATTATTTTAGTTCCGTTAACGGGGGAAATTGTAAATATCCTTTTACAATTTTAATTTTTTCTGTTCCGTTTTCATTACGTTCCGAGTGGAATAATCTAAATAATTTATAAATTATCTTTTATAAATTATTTTTTATTTAGTGCGAAGTTAAGTGGTTAATATTCTTTTACACTTGACCGCTACCGTTCCGTTTCCATTTCGTTTCCAGTGGGTGCATTATCCGAATAATTTATAAATATTCTTTTATAAATCATTCTAAGCCCACTCATCAGAGTAATATTTGTAAATAGTTTTTACAAATAGTTTCTGGTCCATTTTATTTTATTTAATTTTTTTTTTTTTTGGTCACTTCCGACTTAAATAAATATCATTCCAAAAAGACCCAGAGGTTCTCATATTCGCTACCTGATCCAAACTTTATTTGTGGACGGATAATGCCGGTAGGGCCAGAAGAGAAAAAACAAATGAGCGTTCCGTCCGTGAAGAGCACAAAAAAAAGTTCGCTTTCTTCACCAAATCTCCCGGTGAAGAAAACCTCCGTTAAACCAAAATCGAAGCCACTTGCCAAACCTTCCAGCGCCGTCACACCCAAATCCAAGTCCCAGGCCGTCACGCCACTTGCCAAACCCCCATTCCGAGTTTGAAGCAGATAGCCACTCGGTCCGCTACCCAACTCAGCTCCAAGGCAAACATGGCGATGTCCGATTTCATTTCCGCTTCCGATAAGCTGATCCAACTCGAGTCACGAATTAATAGTCCGTCAGCGACAGGACGTTCACTTTACACGCTTCAAGTCCGTCGTGAAAAGGTTGAAAAAGAGTTCGAGACTAGTTCAAGAGCACTCACCCAAGGGTGTGGGAGTAGCGATGCTGTCGCGTTAACGTCAACTTACGACAATTGTTACTCTGTATATGAGGGGTGTACGGCACAGTTATGCGAAGAAATAGAGAGGCTAAACTCCATCAATAGGCAGCACGCAGTCCCGATAGCGTCTGTTTCTCGAGGCTTTAGTCTCCCACCTCTTGGCACAGAAGTGTTCTATGGAGACTACTTAAAATGGCCAACTTTCCGAGACCTATTTACGGCTATCTACATTGACAACCCTCGACTAACTCCAGTCGAAAAATTGTTTCACCTCAATTCAAAAACTGGAGGTGAAGCAAAGGCAATCGTTTCCAAATCCCCGCTCACTCATGACGGTTTTGCCTCTGCGTGGCAGGCGTTATATGAGCGCTTTCAAAACAAGAGACTTCTGGTCAACAGCCAGTTAAAAATACTTTTCAACTTGAAGACAGTCAGTGTAGAAACCGGTTCCGCTCTCAAAGAAATTCAGAACACTATCCAGAGTTGTCTCACAACTTTGGAACATTCCGATGTGTCGACAGACAATTGAGACTGCCTTCTTGTATTCTTGTGCTCTTCCAAATTACCAAAGGGTACACTGTCTCTGTGGGAACAGTCCCTTTCAGATAAAGCGGCAATTCCAAAATGGGAGGACTTAAATAGTTTCCTGAGTGAACGCTATAGGACGCTGGAAGCTATCGAGGATGTCAAGCCTAGTTCTAGCGTTCAATCCAATTCAAGGCCGTCCAAGCCTCAAGCGTCTTCGAGGAATCTCCAAACCTTTGAAAAAAAGGTAAATTCCAAGGTAAAATCTTGCAATGTATGTTCCAAAGAAAACCACCCAATCCGCTTATTGAATTGGAATTGTTTTGCAAAGAACCACAAACTTAAAGACTGCACGAGTGCTCACAATTGCTTCACGTGCAAGAGCCGCCATAACACGCTTTTGCATAAGGGCAGCCCTCCGTCAGTGACCGCTTATTCAGTTCCTCAAATGCAAAATAACAATCCAGTTCAAATACAGTCCACTTCGAACAAACCCTGCGTTCAAAACTATTTTGCAACTGATACGCGTGGTGTGCTCTTAAGTACCGCCCTAATAACTTGTATCCATCTGGACACTAAGTTCACGGCGAGAGCGCTGATAAATTCAGGCTCAGAAGCCACTTTCATTTCTAAGAGATTGTTTGACAAAATCAACGTGCCCTTCAAAAGGGTTGAAGTCAACGTCTCAGGGCTCAATCAAGCGGTTGCAGCCCAACCCCGAAAGCTATGCCATTTCCATTCTGGGTCTCATATAAGGCCCAGACTTCAAATTGAAGTTTCGGCATATTTGCTCCCAGAACTGTCGGGAAATCTCCCGTCATATTCCATTCCTCCAACCTTATTAAAGAATCTTCCAGACTTCCAACTGTGGGATCCATCCACTGCGAAAATGCAAAAGATTTCTGCGGCTGTCGAGCGACAAGCGGCTTCGGGTCGTGCTGATAAACAATTATTGCGCAAACTGTTTAGCCCATCAGCAATCCGGAAACTCCTGTAGGAGCAAGGACAAGTGTCGGAAGTGCAAGGGGGATCACCACACACTGCTCCACCTCTCCGAATCACCCCGACCAGCAGTGTCCACTTCCGGCACCCCATCCACAATCCAGCTTCGCCTGGAAGTTTCTAAGGAGCAAACCAAAACACCAGCAGAGAGTCCCAAGCCGGCGATGTCAACTTCGTTGGTGGCGCTGCCCGAATTAAAGTGGGCTACGCTCCTGATGTCCATCTCCCTCTTCCTAAACAACGGAACGACATCGTTCAAGTTGGCCGCGCTCGTGGACCCATGTAGTCCGATAAGCCGCATCGGCGCTTCACTGGCAAAGGGTTCGGTTTTTCCGTCACCAGCGTCGTTGTGGATGTGGCCTGTGCAGTGTTCCTCAACATCAAAGCGGCCACCTTCATAAGAGAGGCGGTGTTAAAAGAAGAAGAGGGTGCCGATAAGATGACGCCAGCTAAAACGATCCCGGAGAGCGTCCAGGCACGATTCGCCAACATTGTGCCTTCTGACAAAACTTGCTTTCGTCCGAAGTATGTGTTCCTGGTGCTTGAGGCTGATTTGTATCAAGAGCTCTTGGTACCAGGACTAGTTCCCGGCCAGAATGGTCTTCCGGTGGCATAAAACACCATATTTGGTTGGATGCTCTCGGGATCGTGTCCGGCATAACTCCAGCGTGCATCCCGGTATAATTTCCGATCAACCATGCGTCTCAATCTTGCAATCCTTGCAAAGGGGGAAGTATGTTTGTGCCAAACAGCTGCGTTCCCACTAACTGCGCAGCACTGCTGCCGTGGCTAGAAAACTCACCTCAAGACGAGCCTTCTAGCCGACGGCAACCTTCCATCGCCTAGGCTTAAGCGGCGGGTGTTAGTTTTAATTTACAAGTGTAACACAGAGGTTACGATAAGTCAAGTTCTAAGTAAATATATTCCGATTTAATATAATAACCTCAACGTGCTTTCAATCCGACGATCAACTAAAACAGAAGTCCTAAGACTCTACTGCGAAGCCCCCCTACATTTTCAAATGTATAATATTTAAGGTAAATAAAGCACAATAAATAATAAAAATTTAACTTTATTTTTATTTGAATTAATTTTGATTACATGTTCGCTGTCGAAAGTTGAAGATTATCAAATAAAAATGGTCGAAAACTCTACCTTACGATGCTTCTAGTAGGAGGAGACGCAACGCGGAGACCTCAGAGCTGCCATCACAATTACAATCCGATACATTTTGAGCCCCTAATTGTCGTCTGTTGCTGTGAGATACTACATAGCGTTGAAGCAGAAGAGGGAGAAATCTATTTTTTAGATGCACCTGGTGGAACAGGTAAAACGTATCTTTTAAATTTAGTATTGGCAAAGGTATGGCAAAGGAAAAAAATTGCATTGGCCGTTGCTTCTTTCGGTATCGCAGCCACTTTACTAAATGGTGGTCGCACAGCGCATTCTACACTTAAGATTCCATTTAATTTGATTCATTTAGAAACACCACATTGCTCAATTTCAAAGCAATATAATATTGCTGCTGTGCTCAAAGATTGCAAGTTTATTGTTTGGGATGAGTGTACTATGGGCCATAAAGGTGCTTTTGAAGTTGTAGATCGATCTTTGAAAGACATTCGAGATAGTGAATACTTAATGGGTGGCATAACTGTTCTCTTAGCTGGTGATTTTCGACAAACTGTTCCAGTGATCCCCAGAGGAACAAGAGCAGATGAAATAAATGCGTGCTTAAAGACTTCAATTTTGTGGCCCAAAATACAGAAAATTGCATTAACGAAGAATATGCGAGTGCACTTAAAAGGTTATAGCATAGCTGGTGAATTTGCAGAAATGCTTCTTCAAATAGGAAATGGATTATTTCCAACCCATGATGGCAAAAAAACTTTACCATCAACTTTGTGTCATGTTGTGAAAAGTATTGAAGAGCTAACTCTCAAAATATATCCGGATATTACAAATATTTCTCAAAAATCACTCGAATGGTTTTCAGAACGTGCTATTTTGATTGCGAGAAAAGACAATGAATTGGAAATAAACGAGTTTTTATTAAAATCATTTCAAAGTGAAAAAATTACATACAACTCTATTGATTCTGACTGAAATCGAAGATGCAGTTCATTACCCCGTCGAGTTTCTTAATTCATTTAATCCGGCTGGCCTGCCTCAACATAAATTAACTTTAAAGATTGGTTCACCTGTAGTGTTGATTCGCAACTTGAGACCGCCAAAACTGTGCAATGGTACAAGATTGCAAGTTAAAGTCCTTCATAAGAATGTTGTCGAAGCAATTATCTTTACTGGCAATGGTATAGGGGAAACGGTTTTTATACCGAGAATTCCATTAATACCTTCTGATTCTGAATTCCCAATTCAAATTAAAAGATTGCAATTTCCTTTAAAAGTTTGCTTTGCCTAACATTAATAAATCACAGGGACAAACTCTATTTAGCCGGACAGATAAGACA